>JAJOZX010000067.1:1307500-1907500 GCA_023014485.1 Bathynomus jamesi | reverse complement strand
TCACTGACCTTACATTATATGAGACTATTTTCAACAAGTTATCCGCCATGACTGATAGAGAATTTATTATTAGTAAGATTATTATTATTATACACAGTACAACTTTCAGACATTACCGTTAGGGCGCCTATTATTATTATTATTATTATTATTATTATTATTTTGCCTGTTATCAAATCTCTTGGAAAAGTGAATAAACTCCTTAACAATAATACCGTCTGGCCATTGACTCATATTATACGGTTAAAATGCGCATTTACATCTTTAATTATTACTTTAAAAGAGTTATAATACGGAGATTTCATATTTAGTTTATTAACTATCACTAGGGCGGTCAAAAGTCAATAAAGTCAAATTGTTTCCTATGGGGCACTTTTCGCTGAAACGACTGAAAATGCAATAAAAACACCTGTAGGGGGTATATTACCAAAGTTAATAGGTCAACCAAAAGTCAACTTTTACCTGTTAGGTCAAAAAATAGCAATGAGGTAAATAAAGTCAATTTTTTGGAATAAATAATTAAAATAACTAAAAATTGGCATATCAAGCAACTTTTTCCAAGACTTTTCCATGTAACGTGTCTTGCGCATCTGTTACATAATTGTGCGATGCAAATAAGAGCATTTTATAGTGATGTTGACACTTTAATTGCATGTGTCAAGGCTTCTACTCTTAAAAACAAAAGAAGGAAGGAACTGTTTGCTGAAATAGGAACTCCTCCAGAACCGATTGTAACACGTTGGGCAAGCTGGCTGAACGCTGCTTTTTATTATGCAGACAATTTTCCAAATGTGAAGACAATTGTGGAAAATTTTTGAAGATGAAGGAATCATTGTTCAGAAGGCTAAAGAGAGTGTTGCTAATGAAAAACTGCCAAAGCAACTAATGTCAATCAAAATGAATTATAGTTTGATTGCTAGCTTAGTGACTAGGATGGAAGCATCTGATTGCACCATTAGAGAGGCATATGAAACCATTTCTTCTATCAACCTTGGCGAAGATATGTGTTCAGTCAAACAATACATTGAAACAAGACTCAAGACAAATGGTATTTGTGAAATAATTAACCTCAGTAGACCTGAAATCTCACCAACAGTTTATGGTCAGCTTTTGCAATGTCAACCAACAACTGCCGCTGTAGAGAGATCTTTCTCCATGCTTAATAAATTATTAAGTAAGGATCGCAATTTTTTGCCAGAAAATGTCGGCAAATACTTCATAATTTACCACAATCGGTCAACTGATGTAGAAGAGCAAGAATAAGTAATTAAAGTATCGTTTTTATTATTGAAAGTAAAGGCAACTTTATAAGTCAATTTTTTCAATTCGTAAGGTCAACTTTCTTAATTTTTTCGGTCAACTTTTGACTGCCCTAACTATCACTATACTGTGTTCACCAATGATTTCTTCTATCATATGTCGAATATCGCTTGTCTCGTTCGAGAGCTGAATTCGCGACACAAATAGGGTGAGATTCTCCATCGGTGGCCTCGCCACCCATCCCCCCTGCCTGGGGGATGGGTGGCACAACCTTTGGGGGATAGGAGGCCCCTCCCTTACTCTGTGGCTTGGTGAGGGTCTGTTAGCGGTGTTTATACCCTGACGGCGAGCGTGCCTCTCCTTCTTCGGTGGGAGAGGGGGGGGAACTGCGAACCGAGCCGGGCGTAATCGAACAACTCTCCTCTGCAGTGGGAGGCAGGGAAGAGGCCAATGATGCCTCGACTCTCGGCATTGGACCGTCCCTGTTCCTCATTGTGAGATCGGGAGCAGGGGTCCTTTCCTGAACGGGAGGGGGGGGTTGACCGCTACCCCTGCATGCTGCGTTTCCACCCCACCTTCAGGGGGGGAGTTGGAGGTGGGGATTTCGTTTCCCTCGCTGCCCGACGCGCTTCTTGGAGATTTGGCTTGCTGAACTACTTCCAAGTAACTGGGCTTTGGGAGGAGCGTCTCTTTCAACGCATCTAACTCTGACCAGAACTGTTCTATCGAAATCGCGTTTTTCTGATTTGACACCACGTGTTGGTGTTTCAGTTCAACTATCGACTTTTGTACCTCATTATACTGTTTGAGGACCGAGACGTTTACGTCACCCATAGAGATTACGGGTATTCTATGAAAGTTAGTAACGTAAAAGGTAATATTATTCTTATTATCCCGGAGGGTCGACACTTTATTTATAATGTCTTTGAGGGTATTCTCGTTTTCAGAATTACCTCTACGAATTGGGAGGGAAGCACCGAACAGGGTGTTTAATTGTACCCTCGCATGTTCTACTTCTTCTGAATCATAAAAATCATGACAGACAGATACAAGAAGGTCTGACCTAATATGATCTACTTTGTCAAATATAAAACATAAAGGATTTTCTACAAGATTACAGCAGACGACCCCATTGTATCTGTAACGGCTTGCGGGGGAGCGTAGCTGGTGGGGGCTGGTTGGGGATAGAGATGGGGGGGAACGCCGAAAGGGGTCCCACTTTTTTGTCCCTTTAAATCATGCTCGGGATACCAACGGTTCGATGTTTAGGCATCTTTTCACATTAATTATGTAACTATTTCTATGACACAAAAAGTATACACACGGAGTCACTGTACGATTATCATAATTTATCAATTATTATGAAGGAAATCTTTTATAACTTGAACAGCCTCATCATTTTCATTAATCAAAAAAGTAACATAAATATAAACTGTTGCCGCAAAATAGAAGTCAACATCTTCCTTCCTTGAATAATCAATTTTAAAATTAGAAAGAGCCGTTTTGAGCAGAAAACTGAGATTTGTTTATAAAAAACCTCTGAACACAGCTAGAACAACGTGAAAAAAGTGTTAGCAGCTGACCAGGAAGCTTCTAACAGTGGCTGTATCAACCAGCGCGGGACACGTCAACGCGAAGAAGAGGCGACGTCAAACCGAAACATCAACGCGCTGGTGGCCAAACTTCCTAAAATCTCCGTGCAGCAGGCTGTCTACGGTTGGCCAGTGGCAGTCGACGGCCTGTTGCGTGGCAAGGTCAGAGTGCCGATCGGCTCCCGAGGTCAGACCTATTCTCAGCGTGCTATTTTTTCATTTACGGGGAGCAATTGCGTGCTCCCCGGACTATTCTTAACTCTCCGGCGACATTAAGACTAATCCAGGCCCCACTACAACTTACACATGTCACCATACACAAAGACATAGACACAATAGCACCATGAGACACATACAGAAGTATAATATTAACATATTACAGTACAACGTAGATGGTCTCATAAACAAAATCATGTAGCTTAGGGAATTCGTACACAAACAAAACATTCACATATACAAGAAACAAAACTAAAACAAACATACAAAACACCCACCATCCCTGACTTCACGGCGATCCGTCAAGATCGTACTGGGGGTCACGGGGATAGACTCATCACTTACATACGTAAAAGCATTAACTACACTGAGGCCACCCAAAACATTACAAACACAATCCAAGCAGATAACACGGTAGAAATACAGGTAGTTAACATTAAAACACGCGCAAAACACAACACCACACTAATCAACATTTACATCCCACCAGATAGTTCACCTCAGGTGCCAGCCAATTACAACTCAGTTACACAATCTGGCCTCTATCACTAATGTCATCTTAGGATGAGACTTCAACGCTAAAGACACTAGTTGGTATCTGCACAACCAAAGCAACACCAGAGGCGCCACCATAGCCACACAACTAAACAGCCTCTTCATTCTTAACAATACAGAAGAACATACACACATACCACATCAAGAAGGATACTCAAACTCCTCTCTAGACATAACGTTCTGTTCCCCCTCATTAGCAACACATACACACTGGAGAACAGAAAAACAACTGTCATCAGACTACCTGCCCATCATCATTACAACACATTCTACACTCTGCCCCAACAGCCTTAGGCACACCTACAAAAATTACAAGAAAGCTGATTGGGAACAGTTCAAAATACAGACTGAGGAACAATTCACCACATTAAACAGCACACCCATCCTAAACATCAATACAACACTCAAGACATTTAATCAGATCATAAATAATGCAAACAAATACATACCTAAGAGCAACATTAGGAAATACAACCCAAATCACACTAGAGAAATAGCCCACCTCATAAGGCAACGTAACAACCTCAAACATAACCCACAAACACCAAACACAGAAGCCATAAAACAGCAGATACAACAGCTCAACACAGAAATAAACAACAAACTCAAAGAAAAACAAACAGAAACATTTAGGGAATTCATAACCACAGTAAACCACTCCACAGATACATCCAGGCTATACAAGACTATAAACAGCATTACCCACTCTAACAGCGGCATTCACACCTCACACGCGGCTATCTGTCGCAGCCAAAATAATATCCCAACATATACACAACAAGCTAACATTCTAGTTAATCACTACGCAAAGATAAGTCACTTAAACAGAGACAACAACCAGAAACCGGAATGGGACGTTTTGTCGCCGACGTTCTGGCGCCGACGTTTTGGCGCCGCCGTTAATTAGTATTAAGTATTAAGTAGTAATACTTGGTTATTAACCTGAAGTGCTGTCTGTCTTTTCAGATAAGTTGTGTTGTTGCCCTTAATAGCATAAATGTCTGAAAATATATCAAGTAAGAAAGGGAAACAGAAGTTTTCACATAATGGATATTTGTATGTGTTTGATAAATGTAGCAGGCGCGACCCTTCGTTACTTTTTTGGCGGTGCGAGCAAAAGAGTCAGTGTATTATAAGGTGTATATATAATATGGGTACTTTTCCGTTATCTGCCCCCTTGACGATTGGTTAGGTTAAGTCGTGATATTTTTGTTAAAACTAACGAAAATATCACGACTTAACCTAGCCAATCGTCAAGGGCGTACAGTTGACCTAACCTGGCAGTGACGATTGGTTAGGTTAAGTTGAGATATTTTTGTTAGTTTTAACGAAAATATCATGACTGAACCTAACCAATCGTCAATGGGGCAGATAACGGAAAAGTACCCATATTATATATATACCTTATAATACACTGACTCTTTTGCTCGCACCGCCAAAAAAGTAACGAAGGGTCGCGCTTGCTACATTTATCAAACACATACAAATATCCATTATGTGAAAACTTCTGTTTCCCTTTCTTACTTGATATATTTTCAGACATTTATGCTATTAAGGGCAACAACACAACTTATCTGAAAAGACAGACAGCACTTCAGGTTAATAACCAAGTATTACTACTTAACACTTAATACTAATTAACGGCGGCGCCAAACCGGCTCCGCGCCCAAACGGCGGCGCCAAAACGTCCAGCGCCAAAATGTCTGCGCCAAAACGTCCTAGATGGACCAGAAACACGCAGATAGACAAACAGCCAGACACAAGAAAACGTACAGACTCGACACGACCATTACACCCTTCAATACAGACCAGACCACCAAGATCATCAAAAACATTAAGCATTCGAAGGCTACTGGACCAGACAACATATCTAACATACACCCTAAACACTTGGGCCCACAGGGAATACTAGCTCTCACAAATATCAGCACATATTCATATCAACACTGTATTATTCCTGACATATGGAAACAAGGTAAAATTATTACACTACTCAAACCAAACAAAAATCCAACAGAAACAGCTTCCTATAGACCCATTACTTTACTATGCACACCTTCCAAAGTAACAGAAAGACTAACCTTACAAATCACCAACCCACACATACCACTATCGCCTACGCAACATGGAGTTAGACCTTACCACTCAACCACGACATTACTCACTAACCTCACGTAGCACATCATGGATGGCATCAACTCCAGACGACCAGCTCAACGTACACTATTAGCAACAATAGACATTAGTAAATCATTTGATGCTATCCCACGCTTCACTCTCATAAACAAAATACTCAACACAAACATGCACAATAACAACAAAAGGTGGCTGAGTAACTATCTTTCAGGAAGATACTCACATGTCACATTTAATGGCAAGTCATCCAAAAACAAGCTTTTTTCGAACGGGGCTCTCAAGGCTCTGTCCTCTCACCAACACTGTTCAACTTATACATGCATGACATTCCAACACTCATAGATAACAAGCTTACCTTATCATCATATGCAGATGACATCACTCTAACATCCACCCACAACAACATCGACACCGCTACAAATAACCTACAAACATACATAAACTGGCTCACACACAATAGACTCAAAGTGGCGCCCACAAAATCAACCATCACCTTGCTAACAAGCAACACAAAAGAACACCAGATAACTCCACAGCTTACACTAAACAACATCAACATTCCACACACTCACAGGAACAAAATACTTGGAGTCACATACAACAAATCATTATCTTTTGCAAACCACATTCAGGACATTAAAAACAAATGTACGCAAGACTTAACACGCTTAGGGTACTAACAGGCACAAACTTTGGACACCAGCAGGAAACAACATCACTCATATACAAACAATATATTCGCTCACTTATGGACTATGCTAGCCTTACAGAAAATACAAAACAACGCACTTCGTATCATTACAGTATGTACTCAAACAACACCAATAGAACACCTGCACACAGAAACAAAAATACTGAAAGTTAGGGAACATTTAGACATGAGGGGAACACAATTCATAGCAGCAGCGACAAATAACTCACAACACCCTTGCCACGACATGTACAATCATGCACTAACACCTCGCACCATTAAGGTAACATCAGAGAGACATTATAACCAAATACTCCATTCCATACCACGCCCCACAGACATCACACAGTACAGAAAACACACACACACTGTGGAAAATTTGGGAGTACCGAAATGGAAGACCCACCTAATCTTGGATAAGCCATATTGACATTAAAAAAAAATAATAACAATAAAAAATAAATCAGAAGGAGAACTTGAACTCTTGCTGAGAAAAATTAAAAAGACACCAACGAAGAAACAAATATGGGATGAAAAGAAAAAAAAGATCCCATAGCTAGAAATGGCAACACGGTTTTGGGAAGAAGAAAAAGATCGGGATAAGCTGAATAAGCAGAATAAGAGGGACGGAGAGGCGCGAGACGAAGGAAGCCGGAATAAAAATGTTCATTATTGGTGTCAAGAAATAAAACTTATATTAAAATTTGAAGGAAAGAAGTTCATAAATTTCCCTTCGGTTATTAAATTTAGGTTAAATAAGCTGACATTTCAGCTGTAATTGATTAACAAAAGAGTATGGAAGTCCTGTTTATGGACAAATACCTAGGCTGGTTCATCTTTGGCCTAGGTCTTCCATCTCCAACGTAGCCTAGGTTGTGTTTAGGCTACTCTGGTTGGAGCAGGACCCATTTTTTCCATATCTATATTGGTGGCCCGTGTCGGGAAGGGTTATTTGCTGTGAAAACCTTAACCTTGAATAAAATAAAATTAAAACAAACAAACAAAAAAAATAAAATTACGCCTTATCAAACATTTTGACATCTGAACAGAATTTATTCCATGTTTAGCTTTTTCAAATATTTACTACATATAAATAATAATAAATTACGAAGCCCTAACTAAAAAAAATAATAAGAAATAATTCAAATACTTCAAAACTTATCATTTGGTTATAAATGTGGTAAAATTCTAGAATAAGGGTAATCCGAAGCCTAGCCTATTTAACCAAAATAAAGCTTAACTATTGTATACATAATATAAAATAAAGCTTATTTATAGAGTTGAAAGGGTTTTAGGATTTTGGGGACTTATTTTTGGAAAAATAAAATAAACAAAATATGGCTGAATGTGAAGCAATTGAGGCAAAGATTAAATCATTAAAAAGGAAGAGATCAGCAAGGAAGGGAGTCATTACCAGGCTTTTAACTAGCTTTAATAGCAAAGAAAATCCAAATAAAAGGGATTATGATACTATTTTGGGTGGTTTAAATAGAATTAAACAGGAAATAATAATTATAGACGAGGAAATTGTTACAGAAACTGATGGGTTAAATGTTGGTGAAGAGACATACACAGCACTTTTGTGTGAACAAGAACAGAATATTTTTGAAATAGATTCTCACATAAATGAATTATATGCTGCTTTAGATAATCTACCAAATAATTTAGAAGCTACAAATCAAAGTTTGATTGAGGCCTTCAGAAATGTATCCATTTCTAATGATGACAATAAACAACTAAAAGCCAAGTTACCAACATTACAAGTACCAATATTTGAGGGTGATCGAACAAAATTTCAGTCTTTTCTGGAAAAATTTGATATTTTAATTGGCAACAAAGATTATATATCTGATGTTGACAAATTCAGTTATCTGCTTAATTATTTAAAGGGCCCAGCCCTAAAACTGGTTGATGCCTTACCAGTAATAGGCAGCTCGTATAAAATAGCTCTCAAATTATTAGAAAGAAATTTCCTAAATAAAAAAGAAATAGTAAATGATTTAACAATAAAATTAAAAAATATAAAACCAGCCAAGGATAACCATCAGGATCTGTACAATTTCTATTGTGAAATTGAATGCATGTTAGGTCATCTACAAAATAATGACATAGATCTAGAGAAATCAGCATGGTTTATCCAAGCCATAATATTTGATTGTTTACCTACCCAAATTAGGGATATTTTCCAAAGAATAACGGGAAATACATACCCTACCCTCGGTGAAATAAGGAATGAATTTCCAAATGTTTTGTCAATGTACAAATCTTCAAAGATTAATTCACAAACAAAGATTGATTCACAAATAAACCAAACAAAGATTGATTCACAAATAAACCAAACAAAGAAAATTCAAACAAAACCACAACCGCAACAACAACAAAAAGACAAATCAGAACAAAAAGTGATAGGTCTAACTCCTACACTACAAAATTTTAATGTTACGACAGAATTTGTACGTAAGTGTAAATTTTGTTCGGCTGATGATCACAATAGCACACGATGTACTAAATATGTAGACTTAGAATCCCGGATAAACAGGTGTTCTCAGTTAAACCTTTGTACTAAATGTACAGCTGCAGGACATATTAACAAAGACTGCAAAACAAAAATAAGATTCAAATGTGTTAATTGTGGAAGTTTAAACCATGTCTCTTGTCTTTGTGATTCATTTAAAAATTCAAATAAACAAAACACAAAGAAAAATGAAAAAACATTTAATGGACATGTATCAATAAATAATGTCAATAAAAATTCTAGTGTACTCCTACCTACAATAACCTTGGATTTAAAAAATAAAAAAGGTGGGACAACTCCTATAAGATGTCTAATAGATTCTTGTTCCCAACAAACATTTGTAGATCAATCATTAGTCAATCAATTAGGCCTACAAACTCATAAAAATGAACAAGAATTGTGTATAACATCATTTGTCAAAGAAAACGAACAGAAAGAAAAATATAGTACAGTCAATTTAGATCTGGATATACCCACAGAGAATAAAACAACAAACATAGAAGCAGTAGTCATTGAACAAGTTGGTCAGCAAAAATTTAAAATACCAAATTTAAAACAAGTAATACAACAACTTAAAAAGCAATATAAAATTGCAGATAGAAATTTAAATGATGATACAATAGATAATGTTCAAATGTTAATTGGAGCTGATTATATTCACTTAATTCAGAAGCGCATAGTCAGAATAGGAGATGGGATGGCTCTAGATACTCACTGGGGTATAGCTCCACTGGGACACATAGATAAATATAAAATAACAATGAAAAATAAAAATATATGACTAACAAACTTGCCCTATTATGACAAGGTCTTACACAACTCAAATAATGACATAAATACTGAAATATTAAATAAATCCTTAACAACTGAAGAATTAGATAAAGGTGTACAACAGCTCTGGCTATTAGAGTCAGTGGGGGTGCAAGATGGTGATCATACAGATGAAAATCAATTAATGGTTGAAAATTTTGAAAATACCATCATGTATGAAAATGGCCATTATTCAATTGAACTACCTTGGAAGATCAATAGTCCAAAATTAAATGATAACACTAGGCAACAAAGATTTTGTTACAGAAGACCAAATAGGTGCTCCTAGCTAATTTCGGTATGCTGATTTCAAATCTATAATTAGATTTTTTCTATCACGTCTAGATTTTGTGTAAAATGCAAATCACTTTTAGTAAAATTTTCTACCACGTCCAGATTTTGGTTTTAATCGGCTTAATGCCAGTAATATGAAACTTGCTTTTCAAGGTTAAAGCAATTTTTTTTGCCAACTATATACAAATTCGAACAATTTTGATAAATAAAATTTATCCCGAGTTGGCAACACTGAGTCAAGAGCATAGTAACGGGCAACGGCCCAACGGTCAGTCGCTACGTGACAGTCAAGCAGAACGGTTGTTGAAGCTCTCTGCTGATGAGCAAGTGACAGGTTGTGGTGACTTGTGTGTTTTTATAGCATTTGTTTTGTACTACGGTGTGTATTTCTTTTTATTTTGCACATCGTAATAATTACTTTCTACGTTTTTTCAGATATTGTATGGTAATTCAAAATGGCATCAAATAGACGTGCTTGTGTAAATCACCCAGACAACTTCTGCTTTGTCTGTGGACAATATACACCTAAGCCACAACGTAGAAACATAACAACAAAGATTAAACTTGCCTACAAGTGTTATTTTGACTGTAAGTTAGGAGACCAACAGAGGGACTGGGCACCACATATTTGCTGTGCACAGTGCAATGCAATGTTAATAGCTTGGATGAATGGTAAAAGAAAAGCTATGCCGTTCTCAGTCCCCATGGTTTGGCGTGAGCCGAAAAATCACTTCAATGATTGTTATTTTTGTTTGACAAAGATTGCTGGTTTCACAAAGAAAAACAAATCAAAGATCACGTACCCAAACTGCGAATCAGCAATGAAACCAGTACCACATGATGAAACAAATCCACCACCAGTTCCACCAGCAACGATAACAGACAGCAGTTAATCTGAAGATTCTGCTAGTGATATAGAAACAGGGAAAGATGGCATATATGTTCCAGATGCAAATATTTCCCCACATTTGTTAAGTCAAGCGGAGTTAAATGACTTAGTGCGCGATTTGGAATTACCAAAAGAAAAGGCAGAGTTGCTTGGTTCAAGACTTCAAGAATTTAATCTTCTCCAACCAAACACCAAAGTTTCCCATTTCCGCCATCGCCATTTGCAGTTTTCATCATTTTACTTACAGGAAGAAAACGTTTGTTTCTGCCACGATATCAGTGGTCTGATGCAAGGGATTGGCTGTCGCTATGATCCAAAAGAATGGAGACTGTTCATTGACTCTAGTAAAGCTAGCCTTAAAGCTGTATTACTGCACAACGGCAATGAAAAACCTTCAATACCTGTAGCACATGCCACTGGCCTTAATGAGACTTATGAATCGATGAAACTGCTGCTAAGACTCATCAAATATAAGGACCACACATGGAATATTTGTGGCGACCTTAAAGTTGTATCATTACTTCTTGGGTTACAGTTGGGCTACACAAAGCATATGTGCTTTTTGTGTCTATGGAACAGCAGAGATGACAAGAACCACTACAAAAAACATGATTGGCCATCTAGAACTGAACATGTTGTTGGTAAATACAATGTGAAACACCCAGCACTTATTGACCCTCAGAAAGTACATCTTCCACCACTTCACATTAAACTTGGCCTTATGAAAAATTTCGTGAAGGATATGATCATCAAGGTAGTGGTTTCCAATATTTAAAGGATAAATTCAAAGGAATATTGACAGATGCTAAGCTAGAAGCTGGAGTTTTCACTGGACCACAGATCCGCAGTGTCATCCACGACTCATCGTTTCCATCTAACCTAAATGAGAATGAACTAGGAGCATGGACATCTTTCGTTGAAGTTGTCAAAAATTTTCTTGGAAACCACAAAGCTGAAAACCACCGTAAACTCGTAGAAAACATGCTTAAATCTTATGAAATAATGGGATGCAGAATGTCTTTGAAAATTCATTTTTTACATTCTCATCTTGACTTCTTCCCGGCCAACCTTGGGGCTGTAAGTGACGAGCATGGTGAGCGCTTCCACCAACAGATCTCAGTTATGGAAAACAGATACCAAGGTAATTTCAACCCAAATATGATGGGAGATTATTGTTGGTTCCTGCAGAAGGAGAGCTCGTCATCCTACAAGCGACAAAGGAAGAGGACACACCAAAGTTTCACTTAAGAACAGGAATTTGCCTTTCAGTAGTAACAACAAAATACTAACGCGCTCTGGGTGGATGGTTGGGCGCCGGGGTGGTAACTCCGCCAGCGGAATTCCGCTGTCTGTCTTAAGCCAGAATAAAGGAGGAAAGACATCCCTGTTCACTAATTATTTAAGTATGCTTAACATAAAACGTGGCACGGAAAAGTAGCTTAGACGGCTTTCGTAATAGAAGCGGGTGAGAAAAAAAATGAAAAATAGGGGTTTTCGGTTACACAAAATCTGGACGTGATAGAGACATTTTGATATCAGATCTGAAATCAGCATCAGCGCTTTAGTAGGAATCAGTAGTTCACGTGTCTGTAACAAAAAAAAAGTTGAAATTTGTTGCCAGTGTAATCTAAAGGTAGCTAAAGGTCATCTCTATAATTTGATGAAAAGATTAAAAAATGACAATAGAATTAAAATGTATGATGATGTTTTCAAGGACCAGTTAGAAAAAGGCTTCATTGAGGAAGTTAAAGATCACCCCTTTAAAAAAGACAACTACCATTATCTTACTCATACAGGAGTCTATAGAAAGGATGCACCCACAACAAAACTTAGAGTTGTGTATAATTGTAGTCTTAAAGATGGCAATAAGCATAGCTTGAATGACTGTCTCATAGAGGGGCCTAATCTTATTTCAGACCTTGTAAAAATCCTTCTAAGATTTAGATTAGATGACTATGCAGTTCAAAGTGATATAAGCAAAGCTTTTTTGAGAATTCATCTGAAAAATGACTATGACAAAGATCAACTAAGATTCTTGTGGTTTAATGATCCACATGACTTAAATAAAGGGTTTAAAACGTTTAAATTGAATGTGGTTTTGTTTGGAGCAAATGCAAGTCCTAGTTTACTGGCTTTAACCATCAAACATCACTTAAATTTGTATGATGAAAATGATTTAACTGTTCAGTTCTTGAAAGATCACTTCTATGTAGATAACCTTGTAGGATCAACCAAAACAGAGTCAGAATTAAATGAAGTTTACAAAGCAGATAAAATAATGAAAGAAGGTAATTTTGAATTAAGAGAGTGGATCACAAATAATGAGAGACTAAATCAAAAAATAAAATCAGAAGACAAAGGATTGACAGAACCAACAAACAGGGTGAAAACATTAGGCATGATCTGGGATTTGAACTCAGATTCTAAAGTTCATGACTCACTCCGCACAAAAGGCTACACCTTAGATACAACAGCTAACACGAAAAGAAAGATCTTATCCGAAAGTTCAAAAATATTTGATCCTATGGGTTTACTCCTTCCTTCTACTATCAGATCCAGGGTTCTTTTACAAGAATTTTGGAAACAGAAAGTAGACTGGGATGATCCTATAACCAATAAACAACAAGATAGCTGGAAAAGGTTAGCTAAAGATCTCAATAAACTACAAAACATAAATATTCCCAGTTTGTGGACACAGAGATACACCTCAAACCTTGCATATATTTGGCGATGCCAGTTAAAAAGGTGTATGGCTGTTGCGCTTACCTTGTAGGTGAGGATGGCAGCCATTTGATCTATGCCGAGGGGAAAGTAACACCCTTAAAACAAAAGAAAACTATTCCTCAGCTTGAATTACTTGCGGGTTATCTAGCTGTAAAAATAACAGGATTTCTCCATGAAGTCTACCATGATGTAAACATCACAAATACATATATTTGGCTTGACAGTCAAATCTGCTTGGCATGGATCAACTCTGATCAGTTAAACTCAAAAAACATCTTTGTCCGTAACAGATTAAGAGACATTAAAGAAGCTAGACAAAATTTGGACATAACCTTCAGATACATACCAACAAAACAGAATCCTGCAGACTTTCTTACAAGAGGATTATCCTGTAAATTACTAAAATCCAACAAAAATTGGTTTCATGGACCTGAATTCATTCAGGATGAAACAATGTGGCCAGCAGAACAAATTAATGTAAAGCTTAACATGATAACCACAAATAAAATTGAGCCACTATTAGATTATAACAATTATTTTGACTTTGGCAAACTTGTAAGGGTAACATCTTACTGTCTCAGATTCATTCACAACTGTTTAAAGAAAATAAATAAACAAAGAAATAATGATAATGAAATGTATACAAGTCTAGCTACCAAATATTGGATTAACCACATACAACAAACAGAATACAAAAATGAAATAGATTTTCTAACAATTGGTAAACAAATGAACAAAGTACCCTCTGTGGTAATAAACTTGAATCTTTACATTGACAAAGATGGCTTATTAAGATGTAAGGGTAGATTAAACAAATCACAAATCACATATAACAGTAAACAACCCCTTCTTCCTAGGTTCCATTACATTACAACCCTAATTATTAGAGAGAAACACAATGAACTTTATCACATGGGTGTTCCACAAACATTAAATGCCATTAGAAAGTTGTATTGGATACCCAAAGGCAGAATGACTGTAAAGACAGTTTTGAATAACTGTGTCACCTGCAAAAGGATTCATTCCAGATCTTTCAGGAAGTCCAATCCTCCTGATTTGCCAACAGAGAGAGTCACCTTTAATAGGCCTTTTGAAACGGTTGGCATAGACTATACAGGAAGTTTGACTGTTGGTCTGGGAACAACAGAACAAAAAATGTACATCATACTTTACACATGTTCATCTTCTAGAGCAGTCAGCTTAGATATAGTGAGTGATCTCTCTGCAGAATCATTTGTCTATAGCTTTAGAAGATTTTGTGCTAAGCATTCTGTACCCAAAATTGTTTGGACAGATAATGCAACATATTTCAAGGCTGGTGAAAACCAAATAAATGACATATTACAAAATTCACATACCATAACATCTACAAAATAACAAAATAAAATGGAAATACATCCCTGTTGCTTCACTATGGTATGGAGCAATCTGGGAAAGGAATATCCAAACAATAAAGAATTGCCTAAAGAAATCAATAGGTAAAAAACAAATTGAATTCTTTGAACTTCTCACTCTCATTAGTGAAATTGAGAATGTTGTTAATAACAGACCTCTCACTTATGTAGGGGATAATATTAATGATGTAGAGCCTCTCACCCCAAATCATTTGATTGAGGGAGAAGTCATTAACCTTCTACCTGATTACAATATCTCCTTGGATGATCCACCTTGGAGTGATAATAATCATGATTTGCAAAATAGATTATCACAAATAACAAATATAAAAACAAAATTTAAAAAGCAATGGAGTGATGAATACCTTGTTGGGTTGAGAGAAAGGCATAAATATATACAAAACAAAGACTGGGTTAATGAAATCAGGGTAGGAGATGTAGTTCTAATTAGACAAAATACACCAAGACAGTGTTGGCCATTAGGTAGAGTTTTAGAACTAAAAACTGGGGAAGATGGATTAACCAGGGTTGTAAAACTTAAAACTGCTTCAGGTGAAACTATAAGAGATGTATCACTCTTATACCCCCTAGAAGTAGGACCAACTACTGTTAACAAAAATGATCATGAAGATGAATCTATAATAGATTCTGATGATGATCAAAATTTGACCCAAACTATACCAAACCTAACCTGTTCAATAAATGATGTAACTAGTCCTACTACTACAATAACCTATACCACAAATAGTAGACCACAACGTTCAACTGCTCTACGAGCTAGGCAGATGTTACAACAAAAGATAAGGGCTGGAGTATTGTAATATTTCCTATGGAAAATAAATTAAAATGCAACACCCTTTCATTTTGGAAAGAGTGAGGACTTTATAAAATGCTACACTTTTTATATTAAAAAGTGCGGAAAAACAAAAATGGAATAACAAATAAAACATAAATTATAGGTAATCTAAGATGGGTTAACAAATATTAAAGAAAAAATTAGGTTTCACATGCAATTTTTCCTTTCTGGCTGGCCCCAATGTGTGGAAAATTTGGGAGTACTGAAATGGAAGACCCACCTAATCTTGGATAAGCCATATTGACATTAAAAAAAATAATAACAATAGAAAATAAATCAGAAGGAGAACTTGAACTCTTGCTGAGAAAAATTAAAAAGACACCAACGAAGAAACAAATATGGGCTGAAAAGAAAAAAAAGATCCCATAGCTAGAAATGGCAACACGGTTTTGGGAAGAAGAAGAAAAGGATCGGGATAAGCTGAATAAGCAGAATAAGAGGGACGGAGAGGCGCGAGACGAAGGAAGCTGGAATAAAAATGTTAATTATTTCTTATTGGTGTCAAGAAATAAAACTTATATTAAAATTTGAAGGTAAGAAGTTCATAAATTTCCCTTCGGTTATTAAATTTAGGTTAAATAAGCTGACATTTCAGCTGTAATTGTTTAACAAAAGAGTATGGAAGTCCCGTTTATGGACAAATAGCTAGGCTGGTTCATCTTTGGCCTAGGTCTTCCATCTCCAACGTAGCCTAGGTTGTGTTTAGGCTACTCTGGTTGGAGCAGGCCCCATTTTTTCCATACACACACAAACACACACCTAACCCACAAAGCACTGACACAACTCGGTCTGAATGCGGTCCTTGGTGCGAAGCCGCCACCCATTAACAGGTCAGAGATCAGCCTGAGCAGATCGGATCGAGTTAACTTAGCACGATTCCGATGTGGACATCACCCCAACTTACAGACATATAAACACAGACTAGATAACTCCACAGACGACACCTGCCACCTGTGCCAGGACACACCACAAACAATTGAACACATTATGACAGACTGTACCATTCTAGCACAACATAGAACACAACCCAACACCACTAGTGTGCTGAACCTCTGATCCACTCCGGAGAGGGCGATCGGTTACCTGCGTGCCGCCGGCTTGCTCGATCAGGGTTTGCTGATCGGCTAAACAAACAGCAACCTGTGGACCTAATCAATATGTGTGTGAAGTTTCATGTTTGTAACTGCTTCCATTTTGGAGTTATGGCTGGAACACACACACACACACACACACACACACACACACACACACACACACACTCACAACGTCCTTTAATTATTATTCGTAATTAGAAGCTATTGTGGGACAACTGGTTAGCAATGAGAGAGATGTTAAAGCGTCATCTTGGTTCATACAAGGCGCAGTTCTTAGGTGCCTCCCTTTGAGGATTAAAGATGTTTTAGTTCAAAAGACGGGAGAAAATTATCCTACTCTTGAAAACATCAGAAAACACTTTCCAACTATCCTAACTAATTTCAAATTGAGAAATAGTTCAACACAAAATAAAACCCAGCTATGAATAAACTAAAGACTTTCTCCAGAGAGTCAGAGACCAACTAGCTACAGCCAAACAGAGAAAACTTGATACTGTAGATTCAAATATGACCAACTATACTACACGAACACCCATATTACAGAACTTTAATGTAACTGCCACCTTAACTTACACGCCACATTGTAAATTTTGTGCAAGTGATGAACATAGTAGTACTGGGTGTGGCAACTATTCAGACTTTAACTCAAGATCTAAAAGATGTGAACAGTTGAACCTATTTAAAAAATGTACTGGCCAGGGACATTATAAGAGAGACTGTAAATCTAGGTTAAAATTCAATTGTAAGTTTTGTAAAAGTTCAAGACATGTCACATCAATGTGTGATTCACTGAAGCGTCCAAACAACAATATTCAAACTCAAAAGATACCTCCTCCAAACAAAGATAATCAAGAAAATGCCACTTTCATGGGGCATTAGGGCATATCATACTCTGGATTCAGGGTTGAAATTTTGGAAAAACAAAATGGCTAATACGTATTCCTACGTAAAAATTAATTCTATGATGGGTTTATTATTTGCAGCTTTTTCAAAAAATCTTATTTTCATGGTCAAAATCGCGATTTTCTGATTTGAAGGCTGCCTAACGCAGCCTCAGGGCACCCAAACCAAAGCGCGCAGCTGTTCTGCATATTATTTAGTCTAAAAGCTGCTTTTCTGACCTCATCCGTGCTTTCTTGCGTGTTTCAACATCTCTGGGTGCTGAAAAAATGTTTAGATTTCACGTAAAACTTAAGAATTTTAAGTTTTTCTTCAAAGAATAGGCGCGGCTCACCAGCTCTACTCTGATCGAGTAGCGGGAGACTTTCCACCTCCACGTGTAGGTTTACACGCCTGTTCTTCCTGGATCCCTGAAAAGCGTGGCCTCATAAGATCTTATATTATGATCTTATGAGGACTTTCAGCTCTTATGAGCATTAACGATGGCTTCAGCCTCTTCATCAGCCACTCGAACCTGAAAAGCTCTTAAGTATGTCCTGCTTCGATCTGAACACTGGGAGCATTTCTCGATGGTCTATCCTGGCTCTCACCCACCCATCTCTCCTCTCGTGACCGTACACATCTTGGGAAACAGTTGAGACTTCATGTACAGCATTCTCGCAGGACTGAGTATGAACAGAGAAAGCGTCCACTTTGAGTGGAGTTTTCCTGAGATCCTCGAGCTCAGTCAAGGTCATCTTGCAGGTGAAAATAGGCCCGTAAATATTCTCTGATTCCCAGTTGATGAGATCCTCAGGTGAAGTGGCTTGCAGATTGACTTTGGGATTTTTATGGGGCCTCACTGTCGTATCACCAAAGTCTCTTCCTTCTCTGATCTTCTCTATCTGGCTCACAGCAAAAGCTCTCTGATGCTCATCCTCACTGCACAGGAATGAAGCCAGGATGTTCTCAGGATGTGCGTGGTAAGCTCCTCTTATCACTGCAGTAGAGATGATGTTCCTGACCTCGGTAGTCTGGTTCCTCAGCAGCCTCAGGCTTGAAAAAACGTGTGCAGGACCAAATTTGAGGTGGTGCTTCACTTTGATGTCGTAGTACATTTTGAAGTAGAAGTTAAGGCAGAACTTCACGAAGACCTCGAGCCTCCTCAACACCTCCCCCTTCAGTCCGTGCTCCCTCATCCACAACAGCAAGATGGCCTGTGCAGTAGTGAGCCACCTGGATTGGTTCAGAGGTCCGCACTTGAGACCAGCCAACTGTGGACTGAGACTTCCAGACTTGATGGCTTTGATCAGAAGATAGCAGTTGTGCTGGTCTGTGGAGAGAGATTTGACTATCTCTACCGGCAGCTCTATGATATCTTCAGTTCCTTCCACTGGTTTGAAGTTGAAGTTGACCTCAAGTTCATTCACTTTCTCAAGAAGTTTTCCAATATGCCCACTGAAGCCTGACCGGGGAGTTACAGGGCCGTCCAGCTTGATGATTAAGTGCCTCAGGGGGAGCTCGTTCACATGGAGCTGACAGCTCCTCATTAGTAGCCTCCTTTTTCTTCTTCCTCTTCACAGCAGAAGCTTCTTCAGCCTCCTTCCTCTTCGCTGCTTTGATCTGTCTCCTGCTGTCTTCGAAGTCTACAGAAGACATCTGGATTCCTGAAGCTTCGGAAGTCTTCACTCTCTGGTAGTACAGCCACTGAAGATCCAGTTTAGGAATCTTCACCTCCAAAGGACAGTTACAGCTCACATGGGCCTTGAGGGAGCATCCTGATCATCCACTCCCCTCTGAGCCTCACAAGAAGATCTGATGCTTGCAAACGCAGACTTCACAGAGTTTATCCAGATCAGCCATCCTCTTCTCCTGGGTAGCAGACTTAACTCTCCCGTTCACAACGTCTGTCATCTCCTTCCATTTCAACAAGATCTTATATGAAAGCGATTTTTCCGTGATTGTCACAAGCAGGGAGAACTTTACATTTGACTTCCTCCACTGAGTCATCACGAGTGAAGCCAGCTCGTCAGTCATCTCTCGGATAGAGTATTTAGACCTCTGGATGTCATGAATGAGGAACTTTTCCTCCTGCAGACGAATCCCTCTCTGAAGAACGGCTCTCCAAGTCGGCACCTCGCTGGGAATGAACTCCTTCCCCGGGCCCACAACATCCGAGAGCTTTGAACCTGACATTTTCCTGGTTTGGGGGGGCAGATTCGGCCATCACGTCTAGTCGGTGCTTATTCTCGCTCTTGTCCAATCTGTAACAAATTCATATCAGTATGTTTAGTGTTCTTTCGCCATAAATATAGACAAGAAATATAATTTTTGGTTATAATCAGGGTTGCCAACCGGCATTTTTAATTACAAAATTAACCTAAATTTGATAATGAATATTTATTTTGGTAATAGAAAACTGAATTTGGCATTGCAAATTTTTTTTTAAATTCGTAATAATGGTGTAACATAAGCTTAACCCTTTGTCATTCAGTACCATTTAATTTTAGCGTAGGTTCATGTTTTTACTTGAAATATGCATAGGAGGCATATATCAGCATTTTTAGCAATCTTTTTTTTTTGTAAGAACATTTCTAAATGAAATAATTTGTGTCCATTAGTCAACAAAGGTCTAATAAGGTAATTAGTGGGTGGTAGTTAGTTCTCTCTCTCTCTCTCTCTCTCTCTCTCTCTCTATATATATATATATATATATATATATATATATATATATAACAGTACATAAAAACAATCGTAATGAAAAATTAATTTCATGTATCCAATTGGACACACGTGTTATCATAGACAGAAATTTACCTTATGAAAACTTTGTGTCCATTTCGAAACGAACTTTGAATAAAGTCTTTTCTTCACAGTTATTAAAAATATTACTTAAACAAAGTAAACAGGGAGCTTCCTTAATACTTCTAGAATGAAATTATAGTCAAAACAAATATAATAATGGTGATTAAACTTAAGAAAATTACAAAAAAACACTTACCGAAAAAATGGCGTCCACTCACTTCTACTTCACAATTATAACTGGCGTAATTGCTCAGAGCCATCTATTGAGAGAATGTTGAACTTCGCCTTTTGCGTCCAAATGGTTACAAAGATTCAAATGGAATAGATTTTTTTTCTTATGTATGTATGTATTAAACCTGTGTAAGAGTTAAGCAAAATTAATGTGTCTAAATGGCAACAAATTACGACAAAGGGTTAAAAATATGAGGTTGTGTTCAATTGAATATTCGGTATTTCAACATAGAACAGAAAACCGCAATTTTGAACATGATAACGCGATTTTTGGGAAAAGTTGCAGAAAAGAAACCCCCTCTTAGAATTAAATTTTACATAAAAATGCATATTAACCAGAGTGAAATTCGGACTCGGAAAAGTATGATATGCCCTAATGGGGGCATTCTGTTTGTTCAAACAACGTAGCAAAAACACTGAGGTTCTTTAACTAACTATTACTTTGGACTTAGTGAATGGTGAGGATAGCACCACTCCAGTGCGATGTCTTATAGACTCTTGTTCTCAACAAACATTTGTCTCACAAAATTTAGTCAATAAATTGGGTTTGACACCAAACCCAAATGAACAAGAGCTCAATACAGTATCACATCCTTTGTTAAGGATGACTCAAACAAAAATAGCTATAAGACAATTGACCTGGAATTACATGTAGGAAATGAACTAGAAAAAATTAAAGGGGTTATTGTTCCAAAAGTAGGACAAAACAAAATGGTTGTACCAGTGCTGTAGTCGTAATTTCTTCAGTGGGGTAACGCAACAACAATTTTTCTTATATAGCGTTTCTATAAAATTCTACAGCGTTTTTACATTTTATGTACATTCCCAAAAACATGTTGAAATTGAAGGGGTTAGGAAAGAAATATAGTTAGAAAGAGTATGTATTACAAAAATGTTCAGTAGAAACAGCAAAAAATATAAAAAATATAAAGTAAAATAAAACCAGTAGGGTACGCTAAAAGTAAAATAAAACCAGTGGGGTAACGCCGTTACCTTGCGTTACCCCCGGACTACACCACTGGTTGTACCCAAACTAGAACAAACTATTAATCATTTGAGGAAACAGTACAATATAGCTGATAAACATATCACAAACAACACAGTAGCTAACATTGAAATGTTAATGGGGGCAGATTATATTCACCTTATTCATAGGGGCATAATGAAGATAAGTAATGGTGTAGCTTATCAGACATCATCAGTGATAGCCCCCTTGGGTGACCTATCCAGATACAACCTAGACCTAAACCAGAATAGTTTATGACTAACAAATACTATGTGCGTCAACTCAGTCCTACATAACATCTGTAAGAAGAGCAACACTTTGAATAATATTATAACATCTGAGAACATTAATTCATCACTATCAAATGAAACTCTAGATAAGGCAATTGAAACTTTATGGCTGCTAGAATCTGTGGGTATACATGACACAAATCAAACTTCAGAAGATCAGTTAATGGTAGAAAGATTTGATGACACCATTCAGTGCAAAGACAATAATTATTTTGTTGAGTTACCTTGGAAAACAAATTGTCCAACTTTAAGAGATAATTTCAAAGTAGCTAAAGGACATTTATATAAAGTAATGAAAAGGCTCGAACAGGATAATAGAATTCAAATGTACAGTGATGTCTTCAAAGAACAGCTACAGAAAGGCTTCATTGAAGAAGTAACAATAACCCTTTTAAAAAAGATTGTTGTCATTATTTAACACACAGCGGGGTTTGTCGACAAGAAGCCCCAACAACAAAATTCAGAGTAGTTTATAACTGTAGCCTCAAAGACAGTGATAAACACAATTTGAATGATTGCCTGATTGAGGGTTTTAATCTCATTTCTGACCTTGTGAAGATCTTACTCAGGTTCAGGTTAGATACATATGCCTTACAAAGTGACATTTCAAAGGCATTTTTGAGAATAAATCTTAAAAATGAATATGACGACGATCAACTTACAGTAGGTTCTTATGGTTCAGGGATCCATTTGATTTGAATAAAGGGTTCATAACCTATAGATTCAATGTTGTGTTGTTTGGAGCCAATTGTTCACCTAACCTATTAGCATTGATAATTAGACATCATTTGAACCAGTTTAATAACTCTTTAACACTAAACTTCCTTAAAGGACATTTTTACGTAGACAATCTAATAGGCTCACATCAACAAAATCTGAATTATCTGAAGTCTGTGAAAACTCCCAATACATTATGCAACAAGGTAACTTTGAACTTAGAGAGTCGATTTCAAATGATGAGGATTTAAACAAAAAGATTTTAAAAGATAATAATGATCTTACTGAACCATCAGAAGAGTTAAAACTTTAGGCATGAACTGGTATTTGGATGCAACTTCTAACAATCGTGATTCAATCTGCACTAAAAGTTTTAAACTTGATGAGGAAGCTAACACAGACAGATATCAGAGGCTTCCAAAATTTTTGATTCCAAGGGTTTATTCCTGCCTTCACCAATAAAATCAAAGATTCTCCTCCAAGAACTTTGGAAGACAAATGTTGGGTGGGATGAGCCAATAACAACTGAAGATCAAAAATCTTGGAAGAAGTTAGCTACTGATTTAACAAAAGTGCAGAACATTAAAATACCAAGGTGCTGTGGGTTTAGGGATAAACGCCAGAGACTTCATGTGTTTGCTGATGCAAGCACACAGGCTTATGGGTGCTGTGCGTACCTTGTAAGTCCTACAGAAAGTCATCTAATTTATGCAAAGGGGAAAGATGCACCTCTTAAACCTACCCGAACCATACCTCAATTGGAACTATTGGCTGCTGCATTAGCCATTAAGATCATTCCATTTCTTAAGGATGCTACCATGATGTAACCATAACTGATATCCACATCTGGCTCGACAGTCAGATTTGTCTTGCCTGGATACGGAATGATAGCATTAATAGTAAGAATATCTTTGTAAGAAATAGGCTAAAAGAAATAGTTGAAGCTAATGAAAGCCTGCAAGTCAACTTTCACTATGTTCCAACTAAACAAAATCCAGCAGACTTTCTGACCAGAGGTTTATCCTACAAGTTGTTGAGATCGAACAAAGCTTGGTTCATGGGACCTAAGTGGCTCTGTAATACAGACTAATGGCCTGTGGAACAAGTTAACCTGACATTAAATTTAACCTTTTCAAATGAAAAGGTTGAACCAATCACAAATTATGAAGATTATTCTGACTTCAGCAAGCTTGTCAGGGTCACAGCCTACTGCTTGAGGTTTGCTCACAACTGTTTAACTACAATTAACAAATAGCTAAATAAGAACAATCGCAATTATACAGAGGTTGCAACCAAGTACTGAATAAGGCATGCACAACAAAAAGAGTACAATAAAGAGTTAGAATTCTTGATTAATGGGAAACAAACAAAAGCGTCTGTACGATCAGTAGTTGTGGATCTAAGCTTGTTCAGAGATGAGGAAGGTCTTCTAAGGTGTAAAGGGAGACTAGCTAAATCAAAACTGTCTTACAAAAACAAACATCCAATCCTATTACCTAGATTTAGCTATCTGACAACATTAATCATCAGACAAACACACAATGATGTGCATCACATGGGAGGTACCACAAACACTAACCGCATTAAGAAAAACTTATTGGATACCCAAGGGAAGGATCACTGTTAAAACAGTCCTCAATGAGTGTGTCACATGTAGGCCTATTCATGCTAGGCCCTATAAGAAACCAAATTGTCCTGATTTGCCAGAGGAGAGAGCTACTCTCAACAGACTCATTGAGACTAGGCATTGACTATACAGGAGCACTGACTGTACGGGTGGTTGACACTGAACAAAAAATGTACATTGTACTATTTACATGTGCTGCTTCACGAGCTGTTTATCTGGATGTTGTGGAGGATCTTACAGCAGAGTCCTTTGTTGCTCTTTTTAAGAGACTCTGTGCACGACATTCAGTACCAAAGACAGTTTGGACTGACAATGCTACATATTTCAAGGCTGGTGAACAGGTCATTAATGACTTGTTAAACAATGAAGTTAGAGGACAATGATTATGTTTATGTTTATGTTTTATTCAAGTGATTACTTATTATGCTTATTCCTTTTTCAGAAGACCGTTGTCATTGTTTGACTTTATATAAATAAATAAATGATTACAAAGAGTTGGTTCTCATTTATGACAACGGTCTTAGGTACAAATGACTGATTAATTAAATAAATAATAAAATAAGTCTACATACGTGGTAAATTCAAGCAACTGTCAACCACCCCAACCTAATTAAGCAACTTCAACAAACGCCATCCACAATGCCTGCCGTAGAATGCCCTATCACAGGTTGTACCTATGTCACAGCAGACCTGGACCCAGCCATTGTAGCCGCACTTATAACAGCCCACTGCACGACCCATGTCCCAAGCCCGACAGTCTCTGCAAAGGTTGAGAAAGTAAGACGGCCAACCATTTCGGCTGCAGGTACCAGTGAAGACTGAGCATATTTTACGTCGCGTTGGACAGATTATGCGGAAGCTACAAAAATCACTGGTAGGGACAAAGTGGTACAACTACTTGAATGCTGCGACGATTCACTCCGCAAAGATTTGACAAGATCCGCAGGTGGAAGCCTAACAAACAAAACCGAAGATGAAGTCCTTGCTGCAATCAAGAAACTAGCTGTCCGAGAGGAGAACACCATGGTAGCCAGGGTTACCCTACACAATATGCGACAAGACCGCGACGAAACTGTGCGCAGTTTTGGAGCCCGTCTTCGTGGTCAGGCCGGAGTCTGCAAATTTCTTGTTGAATGCCCAAGCTGCAACAACAACGTAAATTACACTGACCCCATCCTTCGCGACGTCCTTACCCGCGGAATTGCTGACCCGGAAATACAACTGGAACTCCTCGGCAACAGTAACCAGGAGATGACCCTGGAAGACGTCTTTCAGTTTGTCGAGGCGAAGGAAGCAGGCAAGCGCTCAGCATCACGACTGCTGGACTCCCATGCCGTTGAGGCCGTAGGCAGCACATACAGGAGAAGTAAGCAAATACCCCCACAAGACAAATATGCCCCTTGTTCATATTGTGGTGAAAAAGGACGCGGTAGAAGAGTCCCAGTCCACATACGCAAGAAGGATTGCCCTGCGTACAACCACAAATGCAAAATTTGCAAGCGCGACAGCCATTGGGAATCCGTATGCAGGAGCAAAGACAAGGACAAGAGCCTTTCAGCCACTCCTAATAAAGCTGATGAGTGCGAAGGTGCGGTATTTGATCTTCTCTCAAACATAAAATGGAAGTATATTCCAGTTGCCTCTCTTTAGTATGTTCTATCTGGGAGAGGAATATACAAACGGTAAAGAATTGTTTGAGGAAAGCAATTGGTAAAAAACAGATACACTTGTTTGAGTTGTTGTTGTTGTTGGTAGTTAGCCGATCAGCCCACCCTGATCGAGCAAGCCGGCGGCACGCAGGTAACCGATCACCCTCTCCGGAATGAACCAGAGGTTCAGCGCACTAGTGATGTTGTGTTGTGTTCTATGTTGTGCTAGAATGGTACAGTCTGTCATAATGTGCTCAATTGTTTGTGGTGTGTACTGGCACAGGTGGCAGGTGTCATCTGTAGAGTTGTCTAGTCTGTGTTTATATGTCTGTAAGTTGGGATGATGTCCACATCGGAATCGTGCTAAGTTAACTCGATCCGATCTGCTCAGGCTGGTCTCTGACCTGTCACTGGGTGGCGGCTTCGCACTTAGGACCGCATTCGGACCGAGTTGTGTCAGCGCTTTGTGGGTTAGGTGTGTGTGTGTGTGTTTTCTGTACTGTGTGATGTCTGTGGGGCGTGGTATGGAATGGAGTATTTGGTTATAATGTCTCTCTGGTGTTACCTTAATGGTGCGAGGTGTTGGTGCATGATTGTACATGTCGTGGCAAGGGTGTTGTGAGTTAGTTGTCGCTGCTGCCATGAATTGTGTTCCCATGTCTAAATGTTCCTAACTTTCAGTATTTTTATTTCTGTGTGCAGGTGTTCTATTGGTGTTGTTTGAGTACATCCTGTACTGTGCTGCGTGAGGTTAGTGAGTAATGTCGTGGTTGAGTTGTGAAGTCTGAATCCATGCTGAGTATGCGATAGTGGTATGTGTGGGTTGGTGATTTGTAAGAGTAGTCTCTCTGTTATTTTGAAAGGTGTGCATAGTAAAGTAATGGGTCTATAGGAAGCTGGTTCTGTTGGATTTTTGTTTAGTTTGAGTAGTGTAATAATTTTACCTTGTTTCCATATGTTAGGAATAATACAGTGTTGGTGTGAATATGTGTTGATGTTTGTGAGAGCTAGTATTCCCTGTAGGCCCAAGTGTTTAAAGTGTATGTTAGATATGTTGTCTGGTCCTTTAGCCTTCGAATTCTTAATGTTTTTGATGATCTTGGTGGTCTGGTCTGTATTGAAGGGTGTTAATGGTCGTGTCGAGTCTGTACGTTTTCTTGTGTCTGGCTGTTTTTCTGTCTGCGTGTTTATGGTTGTTGTCTCTGTTTAAATGACGTAATTACCTAGACTGTTAGCTTTTTCTGTATATGTTGGGATATTATTTTGGCCGCGTCAGATAGCCGCGTGTGAGGTGTGAATGCCGCTGTTAGAGTGAGTAATGCTGTTTAGAGTCTTGTATAGCCTGGATGTATCTGTGGAGTGGTTTAGTGTTGTTATGAATTCCCTAAATGTTTCTGTTTGTTTTTCTTTAAGTTTATTGTTTATTTCTGTGTTTTATGGCTGTGTTTTCTGCTGTTTTATGGCTTCTGTGTGTGGTGTTTGTGTGTTATGTTTGAGGTTGTTACGTTGCCTTATGAAGTGGGCTATTTCTCTAGTGTAATTTGGGTTGTATTTCCTAATGTTGCCCTTAGGTATGTATTTGTTTGCATTATTGATGATCTGATTAAATGTCTTGAGTGTTGTATTGATGTTTATGATGGGTGTGCTATTTAATGTGATGAATTGTTCCTCAGTCTGTATTTTGAACTGTTCCCAATCAGCTTTCTTGTAATTTCTGTAGGTGTGCCTAAGGCTGTTGGGGCAGAGTGTAGAACGTGTTGTAATGATGATGGGCAGGTAGTCTGATGACAGTTGTTTTTCTGTTCTCCAGTGTGTATGTGTTGCTAGTGAGCGGGAACAGAACGTTATATCTGGGGAGGAGTTTCAGTATCCTGCTTGATGTTGTATGTGTGTATGTTCTTCTGTATTGTTAAGAATGAAGAGGCTGTTTAGTTGTGTGGCTATGTTGGCGCCTCTGGTGTTGTTTTGGTTGTGCAGGTACCAACTAGTGCCTTTAGCGTTGAAGTCTCCTCCTGAGATGACATTAGTGAGAGAGGCCAGATTGTGTAACTGTGGATTGTAATTGGCTGGCACCTGAGGTGAACTATCTGGTGGGATGTAAATGTTGATTAGTGTGGTGTTGTGTTTTGCGCGTGTTTTAATGTTAACTAGCTGTATTTCTACCGTGTTATCTGCTTGGATTGTGTTTGTAATGTTTTGGGTGGCCTCAATGTAACTAATGCTTTTACGTATGTAAGTGATGAGTCTATCCCCGTGACCCCCAGTACGATCTTGACGGATCGCCGTGAAGTCAGGGATGGTGGGTGTTTTGTGTGTGCGTTTTAGTTTTGTTTCTTGTATAAGTGCTATGTGAATGTTTTGCTTGTGTACGAATTCCCTAAGCTGCATGATTTTGTTTGTGAGACCATCTACGTTGTACTGTAATATGTTAATATTATGCTTCTGTATGTGTCTGATGGTGCTATTGTGTCTATGTCTTTGTGTATAATGACGTGTTTAAGTTGTTGTGGGGCCTGGATTAGTCTTAATATCGCCGGAGAGTAAGGGTAGTCCTGGGAACACGTCCGGCACGCAATTGCTCCCTATAAATGAAAAAATAGCACGCTAGTACAGGTCCGGCCCCAGGAGCTGATCGGCACTCTGACCGTGCCACGCAACAGGCCGTCTTCTTTGAGTTCCTCACTCTGGCTGAGATTGAGAACATCATCAACAATAGACCACTCACTTATGTCAGTCACGCAGTGGCGGATTATCACTGAGGCTATTGAGGCTGAAGCCTCAGGCTCCCATGCTTGAGGGGCCCCCAATCAACTGAGTTTCGATGATATAACTCGAGATTTCGCAAACTTCTTTGATTAAATATGACAGAGTACACAAACTGACAAATTCCGTTTTATTTTATGTTTTATAGGCCCTAATATAAAGTTTGTTTAAAACTGTTTTGTTTTGGGTTTTGGCGAACGGCAAAATACACTGTGTTAAGGTTCTTTTAAGTTTGTTTCTCAATTAGCTTGATCACCGTACATATAATTCGTGTAAATGTACTATGTACTGTACACGTACATGTATTGTCAATAAAAAGCTATAGAAAAGGGCTCCCATATTCTTCATTGCCCCGGGACTCCGAGGTGTCTTAATCCACCTCTGTGGATGATTTCTTAATGATCCTGAACCAGAGCATTTTTTAACCTTGTGAGTGGGCGACATGAATGTCACCCAGTGAAGAAAATTCGTCGCCCAGTAAATGAAATTTTAGGGTACTGGGCGACAAGGAATTTTCAAAATTTGTAAAAATAGAATTGTCTTGGGAGTTGTCTTGGGAGCCATATAAATACATACAATACATGCACATATGCCACAATTAGAACTGTTTATCCTAAATGTAAATATGAAATTTACATTGAATATTTATATATAGATAATGCTAGTGTTATTTCAGACCACACGGGGATGGTGGCCTGATTAGGGAACATCCGGATCCATAGTATCCTTAATCCAGGGGTGTGCTGGGACCGGTTCGGTCAGGTTCGCCCGAACCGGTTGTTAAATTTTTATTGGATCACCGAACCGTTTTTTGTTTTTAACAAATATTTAAGTCAGTAGAAATTTATTAAATTTTTTTTTAATTTTTTCAGGATTTTATAAAAAAATATAGGTAGTATCACAAGCAGTGGTCGTTTCAAATTTTTTGATGAAAAATTAGTTTATTTTTAGATAATTATGTCATTAGTGAGTATAAAGAATATGTTAAATAATTTCTGCCAAAATGTTACAAAATGCTGTTTGGAAAAGTTAAAATGCGTTGGCTTCCTGGGCTCCGTCCCGGACCCCGCTGGGGGAGCTACCGCCTAGCTTAATGAGTCGCGCCATTGGCGCTCGCCGATTTACACCTCTATCTGTATCAGAATCGGTTGTTAAGAAATTGGTAGCACACCCCTGCCTTAATCCCCCCTCCACTTCCCGATCTGCCTTTGTCGCCCAGTGGGAAAAGCTAAAAAAATGCTCTGCCCTGAACCATTAACTCCAAATCATTTGATTCGGGGAGAACAAGTTAGTCTCCTGCCGGACTACAATATAGACTCTTCAAAAGACCCAAACTGGACTCAACAACATGATGAACTCCAAACTAAGTTACAACACTTATCTAGCGTTAAAGCTCATTTCATTAAACAGTGGAAAACTGAGTATTTGATGGGTCTAAGGGAGAGATATAAATAAATGACTAAGAAGGATTGGTCTGACACAATTAGGTGTGGGACCTTGTTCTAATAAACAACAGTACTCCAAGACAATACTGGCCTCTGGCTAGAGTTTTAGAACTCAGACCAGGGGCAGACAGGGTAACAAGCGTGGTCAAATTAAAGACTTCAACGGGTGACACAACAAGAGACATACATTTCTCTTTTGTACCCCCTAGAGTCTGGACCCAAAACAATGGACTGGAGAGCCATCTCCACCGACAGTAACAACTGGAGACACTGAATTTCCATTAACTATACCCTTGACAGTATGAGCGGTAACACATCCTACTACCACATTGACAGACACAAGACCTCAGCTGGGGAATTGTAATTTCATCTTCTTTCACTTTTCCTTTTCTTATGGTAAAGACCATGAACAGTTTTATCTTATGGATGTATATTTTCTCTTCTAATTAAATGCTACATATTCGTCAGCCAGACTCCTTACTGAGCGGACGCATTTCCTGAGCTCTCTGATATTGCTTCTACTTTTGGATATTGCCAATAACTTTACTTTTGGAAAGTTCTGAATTTTATATACTTGCGTTTATATTCACATTGTTATAGTTAAGTAATTGAATATTAGTGGTTTTTAGCGATTTAGAAGTTTTCATAGCGTGCCGGCTTAATTTAACTTAAACTTGTGATGGTTATAAACTAATTTAACTTGCGCGATGCTGTCGCAGAAAGCGTCGTGTGTTAGGTGTCGAGTAAATCGGTGGTATACGGATTTTAAGGATTATAACGGCGGTCCTATGGCGATTATCGAGAGATCGGTTTGTTTCTTTTGTGATTTAAGGGAGGAAATAGTTGACATGAAACGTAGTGTACGTGAGGTAACGGAAAGACTTGCAACCCTTGATGAGGGCAGGGGTAGGGCTACAGAAGACGAAAGCCGAACCAATACTAACGTTGAAGACGTTAGTAATTTGAAGGGTGAGGTGCGTAACCTAGTTTCTAGTTTAGGTAGTTTATCGGGAAGGTTGGATAGAGTTGAGGGCTCTTTAGTGCGCCATATGGACACAGAGTTCGTTAAACAGAATCCAACTAAGAGGAGGAGGGTCTGTCTTCCAGGGACCAGGGTTGACAGAATTAGAGACAAAGTGGATAGGATTGATGTTGCCTCCCGTCACTCGATGTTGGTGACGATGGTAGGGGTCAACGACTCGTATAGGCCCGATACAAGAGTGTCTGACCTTTTGGAGAGATATAGGGGGTTAATTAGGTCCCTGAAGACGAGGTCAGATAGGTCTTTAGTTCTAGGTATTACCCCTAGGCACGGTTTAGGTCTTAGGATTACGTCAAAAACAATATTTTTTAATACTAAATTAGAAGAGATTTGTGCTGAGGAAAATATACCCTTCGTAAAGCTGTGGTCAGAATTCAGTGATCCTAGCCTTTTTATAAAAGATGGGGTGCATTTTAATGAAATAGGTAATGCTAGGCTAGGTAGGTTAATAGACGAAAACGTTCGAAAGCTGTATAGATCGAAGCCTTCTTTAAACGTTGTTGGTCTGGGAAACGCGGGCCCGACGTGAAAAATAGTTTAAAACGCCGTCCCTTGGTAAAAAATAACTTAAATGTATTTTATTGTAACACGCGTAGTATTAGAAATAAATTAAACGAATTTAAGCCGATAATTTATTCCGACAACTACGATATAGTTGCTATCAATGTTAATTACGAGACTTTTACTGGTAACGATGAGGGTTTGAGATTGAGTTCCTGGAAGATAATTTTTTACGACAGATGGTTACCGAACCAACGCGCGGTGACAATATTTTAGACGTGGCGATGACGAACGGCGAAAATATAGTCGAAGATTTAGAAGTAGGCGAGAGTTTAGGATGTAGTGATCATCAAATTATTAGGTTTAAGCCATTGATAGAAAACACGGATCTTTTCGGTTTTAGGTCCGGCATTGGATTTTTTCATATTTTTGGTATAGACGTAGATTTTTACGCTGATTCCATTTCCGCAATCCGTTTCTTGGAGAAATAAACATATGAATATACAAACAGAAGTACTGTAGTTTAGGTTAGGGTAGGGTAGGGTAAGGTAGGTTAGGTTAGGTTAGGTTAGTTTGGGTAGGGTAGGTTAGGTTAAGTATAGGTGGCTATTTGAATAGAAGTTTTGGGCCATAACTTTTTTCGTGATTATTTCTCCAAGAAACAGATTGCAGAAATAGAATCAGCGTAAAAATCTACGTCTATACCAAAAACATGGAAAAAAACCAATGCCGGACCTAAAACCGAAAAGACCCGAAAACACTAAGAACAGTAACGTACTAGAAGTCCCTGATTTTCCTAGGGCCAATTTTGATAGTTTTGCGGATAGGATGAGAGTAGTGGATTGGGATAACTTATTTATGGGTAATGACGCAAATTTGCATTGGGAGGCGTTTAAAGATAGTTTCTTGAATATCGAAAGGGAGTTTATTCCTCGTAGTCCCAAGCGCGCTAGAAATCATGGTAGGCCCAAGTGGTGGACTAGGGAAATAGGCGAGTTCATAAACTAACGTAACAGAGCGTATAGACTTAATAAGCGCAATGGCACGGTAGCTAACGTTAATAGATATATCGAGCTTCGACGTTAGGTTAAAAGATCAGTTAGGAATGGTAAGCGTAATTTAGAGATACTTATAGTTTCGGATATTAAACATAACCCAAAAAAGTGTTACGATTACGTGAATAATCGAAAGCCGATAAAAGATAATATAGGCCCTCTCGTGGACGCTAATGGCGCTTTGGCTTCCGACGCTCAGGCGATGGCGGGTATTTTTAATAACTTTTTTGCGACAGTTTTTACCGTAGAAGACGTCAATAATGTCCCCGATGTGGACGATATCATTCCATTTAGCAGCGAGACTATTTTGGATGAAATAACTATTTACGAGGGTGAGGTTGCGCAATATATCGATATGCTAAAAGTTAGCAAGGCTCCAGGCCCTAACACGTTTTATCCTAGACATCTGAAAGATTTGAAAGACGTTATCATAGGCCCCTCAATGAAGATTTCTAATCAGTCACTGGAAACGGGGATTATTCCTGAAGACTTCAAATTGGTTAACGTCACGCCCATTTTTAAAAAAGGCGACCGCACAGTAGCTAGCAATTATAGGCCCATTAGCTTAACGTCAATTGTCGGTAAACTTTTGGAATCCGTAGTTAGGGATCGTATCATCGATCACTTAGAAAGTAGAGATTTGATTAATAGTAGTCAGCATGGGTTTCGACGCCATAGATCTTGTTTAACTAATTTGTTAGAATTTTATAACGAAATAGTGCGCGAATACGATAGGCATAGAGCAGCTGACGTTATTATTTAGATTTTAAAAAAGCGTTCGATACAGTTCTGCATAGAAGATTAATTGCGAAGGTTGAAGCGCATGGTATACGCGGTCAGGTAGCTAACTGGTTAGAGGAATGGCTTCGTACTAGGAGACAGAGGGTCGTAGTTAATGGTAGTGAATTGGGGTAGTTGGATGTAGGTAGCGGTGTCCCACAGGGTTCACTGTTAGGCCCATTGCTATTCGTAATTTACATTAACGCCATAGATGTAGGACTGACTAGCAACTTGTCAAAATTCGCGGACAATACTAAAATAGGCGGTAAGGTTGTTAATGAGGACGATAGTAATAGGCTCCAAGACGATGTAAATAGGATTATGGAGTGGACGGATAAGTGGCAGATGCAATTTAACGTAGACAAATGTAAAGTTTTGCATATATGTTCTCGTAACAATAATTATACGTACACGATGGATGATAGAGAGTTAGCGAGCGTTGACGAGGAAGTAGATTTAGGTGTACGCGTATCTAAGGATTTAAAAGTTTGGAACCAGTGCCTGGAGTCTTGCGCTAAAGCTAATAGGATGTTAGGTTTCATAGCGCGAAATTTCGAATTTAAATCGAAGAATATTATATTGCCCCTTTACAAATCCCTAGTCAGGCCTCATTTAGAATATGCCGTTCAGTTTTGGTGCCCGTATTTGCGTGAGGATATTGATAGGTTAGAAAGGGTTCAGCGTCGTGCCACGAAACTAATTCCATCATTGCGCAACAAGCCTTATGAAGATAGGATAAAAGAGTTAGACTTGCATTCACTCGAAACTAGGAGATTAAGGGGGGAGCTTATTGAAGTTTTCAAAATCGTTAATAAAATCGATAACGTAAATTTTGATAAACTGTTCACTTTCGATAATAGCAATACTTGTAATAACGGATTTAAGTTGCGTGGCAGACGTTTCATTACTAATATCGCTAAAAGCTTCTTTACGTTTAAAGTAATTGATGGAATAATCTTCCCGCGTCAGTCGTGAACTCTACCAGCGTTAATGTGTTTAAAAACCGTTTACATAGGCATTTTAAAAATATTAACGTTGTTTAATATAATAATAAAACAATTAGTAACAGGAGCTCTCGGGGTGGTGATCGGGGATGAGTTTGTTGACGACTAATGCCAGCTTGTAACATGCCAGCGTGTGATATGCCAGCAAAAAAAAAAAAGACTAACACGAACTTATGATAGATGTAGCTCGTAGCGTAAATTAACCCCCTTTTTGTTATTCTTTTTTTTTCTCTCTCTCTCTTATTTGCATGTCTGTAACTCTCTTCATTGCATGTCTGTAGTTTGCATGGTATGATAGTGTTTGAGTTAAGAATGTGTTGCATGGTTTGTAATGCGTTCTTATTTTACTTCTTTTCATCTTCCACCCCTTTCCGGCGGAGTGGGCTGCATCCTCTACCTCCCGATGGAGTGGAGGACCGGTCTGCAACAGCTGGAAGTATTCTCTTCGACTATTTTTCCGACTTGTCGGCAGTGGCCGCGGATGATGGTGTCCTCCTTTCTCTTTTCATGAATGAATTTTAACCCACGAGTGATAGGTTTTGCTACTTACTTAACCCCATATTCTCTTTTTTTAACCTCTTACTTTCTTCTTTCTCTCAGGATAACCTTAGAGTGGATCTTAGGGTCTTTGTTAGCCTTAGCTTCTGTAGATCTGTTGATCTTCTCCATGAGAAGGTGATGATAGCCACTGTTAATCGGATTAACAGGCATTTACAATCAAATAGTTAGCTAGTCCACACTCAGACATAAATATTGGTGACAATGACACCAAGATTTTTATCTCCCAAAGAACCCAGTACATGGAAAACTGATACGTGTGGGTAGTTGGGAGGTAACGAAAATGGTCCACTGAGTAGGTAGGTAGTTAATCTAACAATTATTAAACTCCTTTTATGTCAATGACTGGGTGGATGAAACCAATTGATTGCTCACCAGAGTTATTCACCACACTAGTATTTATATACTGTGTGATAGAGCGTGCTTGTTAGTATTGATACACACTACCAATCAACCAAGAAACAAAAAAGACGCTGGTGGGAAAAAGCCGAAAACAAAGGACTTGCATCAAGAGTGGCATGGCGAATGAAGGGACTTGAAACAGAAAACCATCACCACCAGCAAGTACGCTCTCAGAAATTAAGCAACTAGAAGAAAGACTCCAAGAAAAAATCAGACCAGGACTTATCTAATAACACTCAGTAAGTGAACAATCGTATTTCTAAACCCCAGTTTAGTGATAACATTTAAACCATGTCCAGTTAAATTAGGCCTACATTGTGGTCTAAGACCTAACATCAACTCATAGCTTAACAAAGGCTAAGGTAAATTACCCAAACCTAATTTGGTGGGAATCCTTCTGTGGACCTCGATTTACCATTTCCGGAATCTCTAGACTCACCCCTACAAGGCTAGGCTTAACCTGCTCAACAGTTAGACTGGAGATATTAGGGGTGGGTTAATTGGGGACCAATTCATACAGAGCATTTTTCACAGGGAGATGTTGGGCCCTTACCGGGCTTAGGAAAGGGTAGCACCACTGCTTCCCTCCAACAGGATGGGAAGGTGCTCTCCACCCAAACTCAATTATAGAGGGTAAGGAGAAGGAAAAAACTGAAGGGTGTAGGTAGCGGAGCATATAAAAATGAATGCCGTCAGGGCCGGGAGCAGAGTTATCGCAAGAAGCCAACGCCGAGCGTAGTTCCGACATAAAAAAAAGGCTGTTAAAGGGAAATTATTGGTAGTTGGATCTGACACACTGGGTCAAAATCCTGAATAAGGAGGAGAAAGTCCTCCCAAGTCCTCCCAATTAGGGAGAAGGCCTCGACAATTCCATTCAAGGATAGCAGCTAGGGTTTCTTTCCCGGGATCCCGGCTGTTTTTATTGGATTTGAAAATCCCGGGAATTGGACAAATATCCCGGGAAATCCCGGAATTTTAAAATGACTTAATTTATTTTTTATTGATTTATTTGTTTTTCTTTTGTTATTAGAAGGCTCTTGGGTAGAATTAAAGAAAACTGCATAATATTTACCACATTTTATTCTACTTTTCTGCTTTCTTAAATGAACGCCTACTAGCATTAGCAACTTAGAGCAATCTAAAAGTGGGCCCATATGCCAAAAACTGGCCGAAGGAATGTCGCTAGGACTGCGTATAATACCTACAAGGAACCGAGTCTCAGTATATTATCTAGCGATCGCAGGCAACTCATCTTGCTCAGAGTTTAAGCAAGCATTTGAAGGAAGAACTGCAGTTATTCGAGACAATAGGGAACAGAATTTCAAACATCATGAATTTATTTGATGCACTGAAAACCATTCCGCCAACCTCTGTTGAATCAGAAAGAGCCTTTTCTGCAGCAGGTTTATTTATCAAGTTGAGAGCTCGTCTTAGTGATAGAAGTATCAATTTTTTTTTTTTTAAGAAGCTATTTTAAAAATGTTGATTGACTCTTTAAATATTTTAAGATAAATATTTTAAGATAAAATATTTTAAGATAAAAGGATGAAGTTATTTTTTCTAATGAAGTTTATTTTATTTTTATTTTTTTGTATTGGCTAAATATTTCAAGATAAAATATGTTGAGATAAAAGGTATAAATTTTTTTTTTTATAGTGAACGCCTTTTATTAATTACTTTCTTCTTTATTTATTCTCTATCGGCTCTTTATTTCATTTATCACTTGCTTTCTCTACTCATTTCAACACTACTTTACAATTATATTCATGGTAGCCACGCCGAGACTCTGAAAGTCGTTACAAAACAAAGGGGGGTTTTATTAACACTCTTTTAACACTTTTTATTATTTATTTAACTCCAAAAATGGTTTAAGTAATTTAGGGGGGTGCGAGTACGGAATTTTACGATAACATTTTACGTCGGAGAGGAACACAAACAATTAATTAAACTTTACGTTACATGACGCCAACCTTACGCGTAACGCGTTGCCTAGAAGACTCCCTCCCTTGTGGGGGTAGTCTGCTCTGTGGGCCTCTGTTCAGGATTGCCAACTCTACCCATTTTAAACAATTTAAATCTAACAAACATACTTTTTCGTAATTCCATAATTATAGTAAATGATTTACATTAAACATTATCTTAATTAAAAAAAATTCATATTCTTAACTAGGCATTACTACACTCGCATCACCCCCTTGAAAATAAGTTTTTCATTAGGAAAACTTATTAATATCGTTTAACAATTTTAATAAATTTATTCAACAAATTTATATATTTTGCAATTTTTTTTTTTTTTTTTTTCTTTAACAATTTCAAAGTTGATAGACAAGAAATAATTAGAATGACAAATTCCACACATATATTTTGTATCATATTAAAACCGAAACCTTTATAATTTTCACATTTGCATAAAATAACATTTCACACTAATAATTAAATTACAACCTGTAACTAATCTATACATGCCAAAAAAAAATAACGGAAAATTTTCTTACAGTGGCTACACAAATCTCAAGTTCACAATCTATTCCAGCGATTTCTCATCAAAGATCGCTTTACATTTGAAACAATTATTGTATAGTTATACAGTTACTATCAGGGCGACATAGAAAAAATAAGAAAAAGTTTACATAAAATACTGACCAAGAGCGCACATACTACTTCACGAAAAATACAACAAATATGGGCAATAATCGCACCCTTTCACTTATAATTTCATTACATAATAATCAGTACATTAATTTGCTGGACGTTGTTTAGATAATTTTCAATCGCAGCTCTCCTGCTCACTTCGCTAGAATGCAAGGGATTGCATCAATCAACATGCAACAGGGCAGCACGCTATAATGGTTCCGCTCTCTCTCCAATGGCGAAAAAAAAAACAAGAGACGTCCAATTCTAAAAGGATCAGGGGGGGAGATATACTGAAAGCGGGACCACGCGCTGGAATTGGACGGAATTTGCAATTCTAGAAGTCGATGAAGAAACTCGCCTTGTCTCATCTCCACTTTTGTCGGTGAACGCTGCTCTTCCTACGTCCAGCTGAAAGACTCTTCTACTGGCAACAATCAAACGATCACTCCGCCGTAGGCCGTTTCCCAACGAACCTACTGTATGTCTGTATGGACAGTACAGTCTTAGACACCCGTTCAAGCTCACGTGGCTTGCCTACCGCGTGCTAAAACACATATTTAGCGAAGCATTCGAGCAGCGTGACCAGCTACTGCCCGAAAAATACCAGTAGACCATCTTCGATCGAAACTTTCGTGTGCCAAGACCCTGCACACGTAAATTTCTCTTCTCTTCCGAAACTGTCCTGCGCCAAGCTGCGCATTCGGTTCCTCTCTTCTATCTCTTCTCTTCCGAAACCATCCTGCGCCAAGTCCCTGCGCAGTTGGTTTCTCTTCTCTCTCTCTCTCATTGGTGATCGATCACCTATCCGGTCGACTAAACTCACTGATGGAACTCGGATTCAACTTGGTTGCCTCCAAACCGAGCCTTGAAATTTTGAAAAAAAAGTTTATTCGAAACGTGTTTCTGTACTGCTTATCATTTCATATTTAATTTATCGAATTTTCTCGACAGTTCACTTCGAAAACTAACTACACATTTGCTCTGGCCAAATTCACGGAAAAAAAATGACAAATCTGAAAATTTCGCAAAAATTTAATCAATCTAGCTACCAATAAGGTCACTTATGGCAGTTACAGCGGAGAAGATAAAAAAGTCATAAAACGCACGAAACAAAATTGTACAGTATAAATATAAAAGCGCCCATACATAGTAACTGTTAGTATAATTTAAGAACTATTGTTCAAACTACCGTCAGAAATCACATCAATACTTTTAAATACAAAAGACAAAAATGAACCCCAGAAACTTCATGTCATCCATTCTCTGACAATCATGAACCCTCTTGCCCTTTGAGGAGGAGCACACAAAGACGCCACAAAAACGTTACTGGCTATCTAGAAGGCTCCATTTCCGAGTGTACACTTGAGCCAATGTTTAAATGCATTAGTTAACCCGACTGAAGGTTTAAACAATAATAATTTTCCAAAACAGTTATTAAAAAGTAAAAAAAATTAAATATTACTACCAAAAATTATTTTAATACAGTAATTCCAACTTGAAACGTCAAATTTCATATGAATTGAACTCGCAATTCGCAAATTACATCTGAGAGACAACTCTCTCCTTCAACAGAAACCCCAGTATGGTTTGCAAATCACAAAAATCCCAGTAATTTATCGTTTCCAAGTGAAACTAAAAATTTGCATAGTTATACTAAATAAGAATAGATAATATGCACTCAAAAATACACGTAACCTACTGTAAACAAACAAAACATTGCCTAATTGAGAGCGGTCGCTTTGTTTGTAAGCGAACCTCTATACAAATATCCCTACGTAACCGAATGAAACTGCATTATATCCTGACATAATTTTGTAATTTTTTTCTATGCAAACGCTCGAACTAAAAAAAAGGACATTTTTCATTTCTAATACCCAAATTAAAATATCAAATCAAAACATCCTTTTTAGAATACACTCTAAATTCCCAATTAAAAATTTTACCATTTTCATTGAACTGGAAAGAAAATAAAAATCGGCCTACCTATAAAAATAAAATTAAATGAATCTATAAAACAAAGAACCAATATGAAAACTTTCTACGCAAATTTCTGTAATTCGAAAAAAAATTATAATATCCAAATTTCATAAAATATTTGTACCGCCGCAATTTTAGACCTATAATTAATAAATTCAATGTTATGCGCGGAAAGAACAATTTAGAATTTAATGCATAACATTTGTGCTTATTAAAGAAAAATCCTATGATTATTTATGTTAAACCAATTAAAATTTTGTTAAATAACTAAGAATTTACTACTCAATAGACAGATACCGTAGTAACGGTTAATCTCCGAACAATATTTAACGATAGGCCTACAAGAAATCCTTCAGTACAATACAATAGCCATTTTACAAAATATGTCGGAATTGTCATGAAATGAACGAAAGGAACGGAAAAAAAAAAAGATAATCAGCCTACCTACCAAATTTTGACTATATAAATATATATAATTATATATATAACTAATATATACGTATAAGTTAATAAGTAAGTATATAATTAATGAGTATATAATTAATGAGTATATAAAAAAAATCCAAAAAAAACTTAGAAAATTTCACAACACAATTTCTCTATTTCAGTTAAACGAATTCTGCTTATTTTGAAATTTAACACAATCCTATACGGCCAAATCTGACAAATTTAATATGTTTAAGATTATTTTTCGATTGTCCCTTAAAATGTAACGTAATCCTATTTTAGCGCGAAGCGAGCGAAGCAAAAAGCCCGTAAACCTATATAAAATTATAAAATAAGCCTATTATAATTTATGTACAACCAATCGAAATATAATCAAAAATCTGCTAATGAAACCCAGAAAATTTTCATGTTCATGAAATGTTTTACAATCGGTACAAATTTTCGCTGAAACATTTTGACAGGACCGTATAAAATTTATTTATTAATCATTATTCTGATCACAATTATCACTAATTCCAAAAGTTTAAACACAAAAAGTAAACAAAGGTAAGCTGAACAGGCATAACAGTGGAAGAGACGAAAAAAAGAAAAATTGAGTCCTCAGGCAGCACGATAATTTTCAAAACTATGTCCTCTCCGACCTAATGAACGAAATTTAACGTAATAATGACTCGCAATATTGAGTCGGACAAGTTTTTCTACCGACTCTGTAACGACTAAAATAAGTTTTGAGTCTAGACTCGATCTCAAACAACAAATTTTGACGCGCAAAATTTTGAAGCGACGTGACTCAGAATAATTTGGAAAACAATGGGCGCCATTTTGAAATTACATTTATAATGAATTTTAAGGAATGAAAATCGAAATTTGCCTGCAAACGGGGTAAACTTTGCATTTACATATTTTAATAATCGAAATAAAATATTCATTAACGCTATTGGCTATTTTACCGGGTCGGCAGAATTTTAATCGAAATAATAGCACGTGGGTAAGCCTCATACAAAATATGATGTAAGACCGCCGCTAGCCACCAAATATAGTGAACGCCTTTTATTATTTTACTTTCTCTTCTTATTTACTCTTCTATCGGCTCTTTACTTCATTTATCACTTGCTTTCTCTACTCATTTCAACACTACTTTACAATTATATTCATGGTAGCCACGCCGAGCCAAGACTATGAAAGTCGTTACAAAACAAAGGGGGGTTTTATTAACACTCTTTTAACACTTTGTATTATTTATTTAACTCCGAAAATGGTTTAAGTAATTTAGGGGGTGCGAGTACGGAATTTTACGATAACATTTTACGTCGGAGAGGAACACAAACAATTAATTAAACTTTACGTTACATGACGCCAACCTTACGCGTAACGCGTTGCCTAGAAGACTCCCTCCCTTGTGGGGGTAGTCTGCTCTGTGGGCCTCTGTTCAGGATTGCCAACTCTACCCATTTTAAACAATTTAAATCTAACAAACATACTTTTTCGTAATTCCATAATTATTAGTAAATGATTTACATTAAACATTATCTTAATTAAACAAAAATTCATATTCTTAACTAGGCATTACTACATTTTAATGAAGTTTCTTTTTCTTTTTTTATTTGCAAATGCACTTAATTATAATTAAAGGAATATAATATTTTAGCCTTTTATTTGTCCCCTGCAGATGAATAGCATGATAAATATTATGTTTAATAAGTAATAAATAACTACCACTGATTGGTAAACTCAATTCAAGTATTACAATGCAAAAGTGGTCATCTCGGCATAAGTAATTGGTTATCCCAATTCTAAAAGGGTATTTTATCACTGAACAATAACAAAAATTACCGTTCTCTTAAATATACAACCATTTCCTGGATTTCCCGGGATCCCAGGAATTGGCTTCATTTTTCCGGGAATTCCCGGGATTTCCCGGGATGAAGAAAGCTGCATATAAGGAGAAACCCTAATAGCAGTCATCGACTTGAACTTGAATTTTGGAGGCCGCATGGCCACCTTCAGGAATGGAGAAAGGAAGAGGGCGGTCGCGAAGGGAGGTGGGGGAACTCAGAGAAGCCGGCAAAACAAGAGGGATCACTGGAGGCGGGAAGAGGGGGGGAAGAAGAAAACTGGTGGAAGAGGGAGTGAGAGGACGATGAGACGGGGAACCTGAGCAAAGAAGCTTGGCAGAGGAACCCAAACGCTGGGGGCTGGTGATCGGTCGTTTAACAGAAGAGCGAGGAAGGGAGGAGAGACCAGAAGAGGGAGCGGTTTTTTATATATATGCTGAAATGTCAGCAATGGTTTCGGGAGGGTGGGTAAACGGACTAGGTGCTACTGAGGTGGAGCAGATGGGAGCAGTGGAATTGGAAGTTCTAGGGAGACGGGTGGGTGAAGATGAGAATATGGGTATGAAGTCAATGAAAAGGGCGATATAGAGGACGAGATAGAGGAACGGGTGGGTAAGGCCTGATCAGGCCTAGAGTGATAAGTTGAGGAAGTTCGAGGCAAACGGGAGGTAGCAGGGCGGGAAGGACGCAGAGTTTAAGCGAAGGTAAGGCTTCTTGAAATCTGACTTTGTTAGATTCCCGGACTGACAGGACCTCACGCTCAAATAAGTAGGTGGGACTGGAAGAAGAGGAAGCAGCGTGGTCATCTCCACAGTTGGCGCAGCAGGGAGGATTGGAGCAGGAGGAATCATGCATCGAAGACGTGCAATTAACCCAAATGCCAGAGGACCTTCGACACGTCTTACTGCCGTGTCCGAATCTTTGACAAGTAAAACACCGGCGTGGTCTGGGGATATAACGGTGGACCGGAAATCGGAGATAACCGGCCCTAATTTTTTCAGGTTACTGGGAACTAGCAAAAGTCAGGATCAGTAAAGGGGATGGAATCCTTGTCCCCTGGACCATACGGGTGGGGCGGTAAACACGGGTCACCTTCTAAGAAGAGAAACGAGTGAGAAGATCCGAGTTTGAGTATCCCAAAAGACGGGGGGCATGAACTACATCCATACAGGTGTTAAAGGAAGAGTGGGGGAGGCAGTCCAGGGGAGCAGAAGCCAGGGTCGAAAGGGACAAAACCTTCTGGTACTGCGCCCTGGAGGAGACTTCCACCACAAGAGAGCCATCGTTCTGGGGCCACCTAGCCTACTATATCCAGAACCTCAATATAAGCAAAAGACTCGTTGCATTCGCGTCGGATTGAATACATCAAAGAAAAAGGGGTAACTATTGTATTTTTAGCCAAAAACCAAAACTTAAAAATCAACTGGCAAAATTGAGCGTCCACTTTCCAAGGCACATAACGTCCGTTTCATGTTATGTGCCTTGAAAAGTGGACGCTCAATTTTGCCAGTTGATGTTTAAGTTTTGGCTTTTGGCTAAAAATACAATAGTTACCTCTTTCTCTTTGATGTATTCAATCCGACGCGAATGCAACGAGTCTTTTGCTTATATCGAGGTTCTGGATATAGTAGGCTAGGTGTAGCTGTAACCCCTAGATCCTGTCCCAAAGCTGGATCCTATCTGCTTTGCAGAATGCTGGTGAGGGAAGTTATATTTTGGGGGCCTCTTTGTGAGTGACCCGTTGCCCACATCGGGCTAACATCACGAAAAAGAAAAAACTATAGTGTTTGTCATTTACTATTACTTATTCGGACTATAGTGGATTTAATTTTCCCAGAAGAGTTCCTTGTTCCATGCACTGTCTGTGTGTACCATGAAAGAGCCTCAGGGAACCACTCTGAGTTCAATCCCACATATACAGGGTGTTTCAGGAAGAAAGGTCAATACTTCGGGAGGTGATAGTATCGGTCATTGTGAGAAAAAAAGTTCATATGAACATGTGTCTAATTCTGAATGGTTACGGAGATAGAGCTGTTTGAATCTGATGCGCGCGCAGCTCTTCCTCCTCCCGCAGTGGTCCCATTCAATGGACACCAAGGTCTCCAGACCTCTCTCCATTAGATTATTGTTTGTGGGGGTGGATGAAAAGTCAAGTTTACAAAAGAAAGGTGGATACACGAGACGAATTGCTCGCGTGCATTTTGGATGCTGCTGCCCGCATAAAGGAACGTCAAGATCAACTCAGACGAACGACACGCGATCTTCGCACACGAGCTGCAAAGTGCATTGAGGTTGACGGTGGGATTTTCGAAAACGTATTGTAAACTAAAAAATTTGTCATTTCTGCATCTGATACCATTCAAAATGCCAATGTTTAAACATTAAATGTTAGAAACAGTAATTCGTTTCTCTTTCTTGATTACCATTAACAATGCTTTTGTATTTGTAGATTCAAACAGCTCTATCTCCGTAACCATTCAGAATTAGACACATGTTCATATGAACTTTTTTTCTTACAATGACCTATACTATCACCTCCCGAAGTATTAACCTTTCCTCCTGAAACACCCTGTATATCCCATATATATACAGGGTGTTTCATAACATGGGGGACGCACTTTCAGGATGGATTCAGGACCTGAAAACAGTGAAAAAAGTTTATATAAACACAAAGGTGGGCAGGACCGAGTTCCAAAAGGACCGAATTCCAGGAACTCGGTCCTTTTTAAGGACCGTGAGCGGGAAAGTCGGTCCTTTTCTCAGTGAGGACCGAAATGAGGAGCGACTGTCCATTTTTAAGCAATTCCGGACGGTCTTTTTTAGTGATTTTAGTGTGTTTAGTGATTATTTGAAGTTCTAAAGAAGATGGATCGTTTCCTCCAGAAGACTCAGAAAGAGACTGAGACTGAACTGAAACTTGTTTCAACACCTGGAGGAGACGAAGAATCTACTGATGTTAGTGCTTCAACTTCAAGTCAAGCAACTGGAGCTCCTAGCGGAAGAACTGAACCCGGCAATCCCTGGCCGTACCTGGACAAATACTTTGAATACCTGGGCCCCAAGGGTGAGCAGAACCTGGAGTACAAGTGCTTGCTGTGCCTGCCGAACAAGAACATCCTCTCAACAAGCAACAAGAGCCAAAACAACCTCAAGCGACATGTCTCCAGGCGCCACCCTCACGTCCAGAACCAGTTCGACCAGTGCTCAAGCCGAAAAGGTCAGGGCTCAGTGACAGCCATTTTGAAATGCTAGTCTTCTTGAAGGGAAACTCAAGCATTTAACTTAATAACTTTTTTTCATCATTTATGTATTGTATTAATTATAATTTACGTTAATAAAATTAAAGATTTCCGGTGTCTTTAATTTCATTTTTCATTTTAATCAAATTTTTCACTTATATTATATATATAAGGACCGAGGACCAAGTCGTTCCTAGGTCCTATCTTCAGAAAGGACCGTGACCGGGACCGTCGGTCCAGTTTGAGGCAAGGACCGGGACCGGGACCGTCGGTCCTTTTTGAGGCGTGCTCAAAATGACCGCCTTGTGCTTGAATACACGCCTGAACACGCCTCGTCATAGACTGCCTGATGCGTTCAAACATTCCAGGTATTGTTCGGATTTTCTGGCATCCTTGTTGTAAACGTTGGCGAAGCATTTCAACGTTGTCAATGGGTGTCACGTAAACGATGGTTTTCAGATGACCCCACAGGTAAAAATCGAGTGGATTTAGGTCCGAGGAGCGAGCAGGCTACGCAATGAGTCCTCCACGACTTATCCATTTATCAGGGAAATGGTCATCCAAATAGTCTCTGGCTACTCGACTAAAATGAGGCAGAGCGCCGTCATGCATAAACCACATACGACGTTGGACACCAAGAGTAACTTCATCTAGTAAATCGCTTAAATCATTCCTTAAAAATTGGAATAGGATTCTCCTGTTAATCTTCCAAGCAAAACAAAAGGACCGATTAAGTTGTCGGCAATAAGTCCTGCCCATACATTGATACTAAATTGTTGTTGGTGCCTTGACTGGATGATGGCATGCGGATTCTCTTCGGCCCAGTGATGAGTGTTGTGAAAATTGATCACGCCATTTCATGTAAAGGCAGCCTCATCAGAAAAAAACACGGAGGATAGAAAAAGAGGATCGCGAGCACACTGTTGAAGGAACCAAGTACAAAAACCTCTCGTGGTGGGAAATCAGCTTCAGTAAGGCCTTGTACTCTCTGAATGTGATATGGGTAAAGCTGTTGTTCCCGTAAAATTCTCCACACAGTTGTGTATCTTACACCCTCTGCTGTTGCTCTCCTTCGGGTGCTGACACCAGGATGTTCCTCCACGCGATTCAGGACCCGCTCCTCCAACTCAAGAGTTCTGGCGCTGATTGGTCTACCACCATCTGAAACTCGCTTGTTGAATGATCTTGTATCACCAAGACGCTCGTCTATTCTCTGAAAGGTCTTCTTATCTGGCAGACGGCGATTCGGAAACCTTTCCTCATCCAGACGTCTTGCTGCGGCCGCATTACACTCGGCAAGTCCATACATGAGATGCATGTCTGCCATTTCCCTGTTTGAATAAGCCCCCATTATCATTTCAAATGCACACTATCACTGAATAGCACAAAAACTTTTAAGGTTTTTTTTTTTCGCAAGACGGTACTTATTCACGGTAAGAAGTTACGAATACGAACAGTGAAACACCGCGATGCATTCTTGACTGACTGATGGCTCTACACTCAACGATATTGAAACATGTCACAGAGTGTACGAAACATTACAATCGGCAAGGCCATACATGAAATAAGTCTCTTACACACTCACCAACATTGTCGGCAAGCAGCGTTTGTAAACAGTTTGCGAAAAGAATTGCGGGAACACAAAACGGGCTGTAACTCGGAAACAAGGCGATTTCGGACATATGTTTATATAAATATTTTTCATTATTTTAAGGTCCTGAATCCATCCTGAAAGTGCATCCCACATGTTATGAAACACCCTATATACACACGCATATATATATATATATATATATATATATATAATACATACACACACACACAGTATTAGGGTGTCACTTAATTGTATGGTAAGAATTGAACCATCAAGAAGTTTCGGTCTGACCCTCTAGAAATGTGACATTGCATGTAAAAACGCTGATTATCAAGTTTCATGAGGAAATATTAATATTAAGAGGTCGCTCAAGGCCATTAAAAGTTTGATGACACGTCGTTACTTGTCCTAAATTGAAATGCGCTTCCTTTCTACGCCTCACCCCAATATCATTTCAGTCGCCTTAATGGTTGGATGTGTTTGCATTAGTAGTGTGTGTTATTTTAGTCTTAATAGTAGCATATGTGTGTATTAGTGTTTTTATTGCATAATATTAATAACTATAATACTTATTTTTTATTTTCAGGTGTAAATTTATATAGCAAAATACATTTATTATCTAATGATGGAGAATCGAAAGAAATCTAAGGTTTACTTGATTAACAAGTGTGAGAATGATATTAGAGGTGGTAAATTGCCATCAGATCTTCAGGCTCTGTCCTTTTTCCTTCATTTACATATAAAAAAGAAGACGACGATAAGAGAGGCTTCGTCAATGACAATTGAAAAAAATTGAAAGTTTTGGATTCGTGCCCGAATTCCAACTCAACACAAACAGGACACAATCAGAAAACTGGAAAAAATCTTCTCACGATGGAAAGCATTGAAGAAAAATGCATCCCGCAAGACAGAAGTACAGGCTAGGAATGAGAGCATGTTCAAGGACTGTTTTCACGATCTCTTTAATATCGCTCATGCAAATGTCCTCCACATAATCAAAATGGAGGAAGATAATCAGTTTCTCATTGCTCAGCGTGAAAAAGGCCGTCGTGGAACAATGTCTTCTGTTGATATTGTGCTACATCAGAAGGAGGCAAAGAAGGAGAAACGTGTGTTGAGCGAACAAAGTCGAAAGCGAAAGGCAGAACAAAGCAAGGATTATGATAATAAAAACCCACTCTAATAGACAGTTTATTTCCACGACAGTTTCGATGCCCACTGGCATCCTCTTCGGATATATCTGTATCCACCCGAAGAGGATGCCAGTGGGCATCGAAACTGTTGTGGAAATAAACTCTGTCTATTAGAGTGGGTTTTTATTATCATAATTTGACCTTCACGTAGAAAAGTGAAGTTTTTGCATTTATAAAGCAAGGATTCATTGTTGGATTCTGTTACACTAGAGAGCAGTAGTTCATCGACGTTTGGGGAAGAGGAATCAGAACCTGAAGCTTTTCCTGGAACAAGTAGGCAGAAACCTCCTTTCAAGCGGGGAAGAAAAGAAGTCATCACGCCTGGTCTCACAGCAGTTCTACATTAGCTACAGATGTTCAACTTTTTGAGAGATTTCAAGGAAAGTGGGACGACATTGATCCAAAGCGGTATGAAGACTTCACCACTGATGAAATTGCCACTTCTGCTGTCGTTGATATAAAGGAAAGTCTCATTAGCTTCTCTAAATCTGCAATGACTACAAAAATCCCGCGAGATGACTATAAGGAGCTACTTGAACTGGCATGTCTGTTTCTTGGTGCTGTCTCTAATCGTGGTGTAGTTTTTCATGCTCCCGGAGCGATGCATCAGGCACGATGGATGTCAAAGGCAATCTATTCCTTAAAGATTTGGATGTTCAGATCACAATTTAAGTTAACAAACCGTGAGGAAAGAGGACTTCGCGACTTTTGCATTTTTATTGTATGCATCTATGTGAACGCTTGGACCACGTGCCCTTGCGCCATTAGTGCTCCCCAAAATGACCTTCATCTCCTACAGTCACTAATAAAGTATTCAAACATCCATCCACGCATTGCCATGGTAACTTCACAGAAGATACCAGCTGGTGGGTCTAGCTTTTTTCGATGACGATATCCTCCCTGATATAAAAAATCGCATGGTCATATCTATGACTAGTGTTGATGGACAAGAGAACCCTCCAAAGCGCGTGTGGTTGTTGACCTGGATACTGTGAAAGAAAAAAGCTTGGAAAACTTTGTAACAAAATACACAAAATCATTGTTCACGAAGCTCAACCTCCCAGATGAATTCTTGGAGAAAACTTCTGAGCAATGGGAAGAGGATACCCATTACCAGACTGCGAAAGAGACTGTAAAAATTCTAACTGTAACAAATGACTTCGCTGAACGTGGAGTTGCTCTCATCCAGGATTTTTCTGGATACCTAACCAAAGATGAAGAACAACTCCAGTTTCTTCTCCAGGTTGTTGAAGACCATCGCAAGCATTGCACATGAGGACAAAAGCATACCTTGAGTGGAAATAATGATTAATCATAATAATTACGCTACTGTCTGATGTTAATGTACTTCATCTTAATATTATGATAATGTCTTGTGCACTTCCTGCTAATGTAGGAACATAATAAATTGTTTAAATACATTTGGAAATTGTTTATATTCACACTTTCTGAGAATCTCGTATCCAATACTTCGAAGCCGTTGAGCGACCTCTAAATATTAAAATATCTCAATAAAACTTTATACACAGTGGTTTTACATCATATGGCATACTCTCATGGGGTCAGAGCACGGAAACTTAAAAGTTGAAAAATAAGTGACACTCTACTAATATATATATATATATATATATATATATAGATATATATATATATATATTATGCGTGATCGGTGAAATTGTGCATTTCATGAAAAAAACAATATCTTGCGTTTTTCATGAAATGCGCAGGGCTTTTGCCAATTTCATGAAATAAGCAAAAGTAATGCAGTCCCTTCGACAATCGGTGGGGTGTCGGGGGAGGATGAAATTGCAAAGCTGTGGAAAAACCACTACTCTAACCTTAACAGTGTGAGTTGGGATAATCTTAAGATAGATTGCAGCGAAACGCCTGTGGGAGGGACAAGGGAAAATACTTTGATATCAGTTCCTGAAGTAAAGAGGTTAATTAAAGAGTTAAAGACTGGTTCTGCGTCAGGGGAAGATGACCTATCGAATGAGCACTTAAAATCTGCCAATGACGTAATATGTCTGCATATATCATTGCTCTTATAAGCCATGCTTGCTCATAGCTATATCCCTGCAGAGTTCATGAGGGTATATATCTTGCCCCTGGTCAAAAATAAGTATGGAGACATTCTGTCCAGCAATAATTACAGGCCTATTGCTGTCGCTTCCTGCTTCTCGAAACTACGAGAAAAACTCAGAATGGTTCCCTGAGGTTTTTTATGATACACACAGACACACAGACCCATCATGAAATGGACATGTTATGTGCCTTGAAAAGTGGACGCTCAATTTTGCCAGTTGAGGTTTAAGTTTTGGTTTTTGGCTAAAAATATAATAGTTACCCCTTTTTTTTTATGTATTCAATCTGACGTGAGGGCAGCGAGTCTTTTGCTTATATTGAGTTCTAAATGTAGCTGGGCTAGGCTGCTTTAAACCCTAGATCCTGTCCCAAAGCTGGATCCTATCTGCTTTGCAGATAGCTGGTGAGGGAAGCTATATTTTGGGGACCTCTTTGCGAGTGACCCGTTGCCCACGTCGGGCTAGCATCATGAAAAAGAAAAACTATAGTATTTGTCATTTACCATTACTTATTCGGACTATAGTGGATTTAATTTTCCTAGAAGAGTTCCTTGTTCCATGCACGGTCTGTGTGTATCATAAAAAACCTCAGGGAACCATTCTGAGTTCATTCCCATATATATATATAATAGCATTAAACCTGCTTGGCACACACACACACACACACCTTTGTTTTAGTTACTCACAGCTAAAAAATTTGCATGTATCGGTGACCGATACATGCAACTGTTTTAGTTTACAGTATTTATATTTGTTGAATATTCAAACTTTCCACTATTAGTCAAAAAGACGTTATCTGAATTTATATGCAATACTTGATAGGTTCACAAGAAAAAGGCTAGACGACTTAATCTGTTGCTGGAATAGTCATCATGTAGACAGACCATATCTGTTTCCCCAACTTGTTGCTTTTCTCTCAGCTGTACTGACTTGTGCACAATGAAAGCCCAAAAAAGTTTCAGTATTCTCTATGTTAAATCCTATCTGTACACACACACACAGTAATGTAACTATCATTTTTGACTCGGTATTTTTCGCATAAAAAATGTGGGGTAAATCTATTCACTTATCTAATTTAGTTTACACTTGCTGTAAATAAAGCTTTGTTAATACATGAATATTGGCTCTAGTAGATGTTTATGTATATATATATATATTATATATATATATATATATATATATATATATATATATATATATATATATATATATATTCGTATGGTATATACACCTTTGTTTTAGTTACTCACACGCTCCTCCCCCTTGACCAAATCCTGGGTACGCCTCTGGAGAGATATGCAAGAAGATCGCCAGTAGAGCGTCCCTTACGGAACCCCATACTGATAATCTGAAAGAAGATTGTGAGAAGAGAGTTGTTCAAGAATCTTTCTATTAAGGATACATTAAAAAAATGAAAGCAATTGAACGATATTTGGAAGGTTGAGAGCGGTCACCCTTCTTTTGGACAGGCTGAATTAAAGCGAACTTCCAACAGGCAGGAAAAGTACCAGATGAGAGACAAAGACGAAAGAATGCCTAGGCAGGGTGTCAGTACAGAAGTACATTTCTTAAGAACAACAGGAGGAACACCATTTGCGTCCATACAGGTACTGATGAAATTGTTTTACTCCATAAATGAGTGACAATACTTCTTTTTCATTTTGAGCATAATTTCTCTCAGAACTTGTCAATGTTCTAGAAGCAAATGCAATTGGTCTCTCTTCTCTATTTGAATAAACATGAGATATTACAGCTCCAATTCCTGTAAAAGACGCATCACAGGCCAATTTTATTTGGAGGTTTTCATCACAATGAACTAAAGTGGGAGCCTGAGTTAACTCTATTTTTTATTCATCAAAAGCGTTCTGACAAGCAGCTGTCCAATCCAAATGTACATTATTTTTCAGTAAGTGATTGAGAGGATTAGCAACAATGAATAAATTCTTCACAAATTTTCCATAACCGTTAGAGACCTAAAAAAAGCTCTGTTCCTTCACAGTTTTCGGTACTGGTACCTCTTGGATTGTCTTAATTTTCTTTTATAAAGTGTGAAGGCCATGTTCATCTGTATTTAGTGGCGTATCAAGGGAGGGGCGAGAGGGGCGACCGCCCCGAGCGGCACTTCCCGAGGGGCGGCAAATTACTGTCAGGCGGGCGCAGTATGCAAAATTTTGGGTTTTTATGTTCTAAAATGCAACCCTCCAAAAAATTATATCTCATCATTGTCGCGCGTTATTTGTGTACAAAATATCCATGGTTTTGATGAAAAATCATCATTAAATGCTATATATGCCACTATTTCCACAAATAGTTGCGTTAAATTTTCACATCGGAAAGGTTGCCAGCCCTATTTTTCAGACTTTCCCTATATTATTTAGGTTAGGCTTTGCATTCTTTGAGCTTTGATGATGTTAATAATTAATGGTTGTTTTATTTTGCAGATACCCTACTGAATTAGCAAACATGAGCAAACGACAGAGACTGAGTGGTGCTGCATACAAGAATCTTCGCGAAAAAAAAGAGGAGGAAGGCAAGCGTGCTGCTAAGCGATTTCATCAGTTAATGGGATTCTCAGACACACATTCAGTGCCTTTTGGGAAACAAGGAGATCAATCGCAATGTGATATATCTTTAGAGATAGATGTTCAAGCGGCAACTTCAAGTGAACCCCTAAATAATCAGGATCAACCCTCATCTACATCACAAAGTCACCCACCCACCCATCACCCACAGAGTCTGTTTAACGATTCTGGCAACTGGCCCGTTCCAATGACGGACAATTTGAGAATCGAACTCATTAAACGTGGACCATCACATTTGAAAAACATGAATGGACCCTTTCCAGCTGATTCAAACAATAGGTCAATGTCAAAAGTTTGGTATTTCAAAACTTTTGAAAATGGCGAAAAAATTGAAAGGTCATGGCTAATCTTCTCACCTTCAAAATGTAGCTTGCATTGCTTTTGCTGTCGTCTCTTCAACAACATCTCCAGTGCATTTGGAAAAGAAGAAGGATTTTTTGCCTGGAGGAAACTGAATCCAAGAGTACCTGAACATGAAAACAGTCCATATCATACCCGATGCTTTGAACAATGGAAAGAGTTGTCTATGCGCCTTCAGTTGAATGCTACAATAGATAATGCACATCAGTTGCAAATAAAACATGCTACTGCTAAGTGGAAAGAAATACTGAGACGAATTTATGACTGCATCATGTTCTTGGCAAAACAAAATCTTGCATTCCGAGGGCACCGAGAGAACTTAAATGAAGAAGCTGGGCTAGCTGGCAATTCTGGAAACTTTTTGGAGTTAATAAAACTAATGGGCAAATATGACTCAGTAATTAGGGAACATCTTACAAAAATACGAATGACTGACAAGATATCCACTACGTATTTGTCACCTAACATTCAAAATGAGTTCATCACACTAATCGGCTGTAATGTTCGAAAATGTATAATTGATAATGTGTCTAGTGCAAAGTACTTTGCAATAATTTTCGATAGTACACCAGATATATCGCATATTGATCAGATGTCTCAGGTAATTCGCTATGTGTCGATTAAAGATGGTAATGTAGAGGTGAAGGAATCCTTCGTTGATTTTATTAAATTAGAGGGGAAGACTGCTGAGGCAGTTACTGATCTCATTGTCACTAAGCTCCGTGAGGATGGGCTGGATATCCAGAATTGTTATGGTCAAGGGTATGACAATGCTGCTACGATGGCAGGTATTCATCTTGGAGTTCAACGCAGAATTCTTGATGTTAGCAAACACGCTGTTTTCATTCCTTGCAATAACCACTCGCTGAACTTGGCTGGAGTTCATGCCGCGGGACTGAGTCCTAATGCTGTAACTTTCTTTGGAACAATTGAACGAATTTTCGTCTACTTTTCTTCCTCTACTCATCGTTGGGATGTCTTAACAAAACATTCCAAAATCACTGTCAAGCGAGTCTCTGATACGCGGTGAAGTGCTAAGTATGATGCTGTTTCTAGTCTTAAGAAGAACTTGACTCACGTTGTTAGTGCCTTGGAAGAACTGAGTGAAGGGGTCTCCGAAAATCTGGACACAAAGGGCGATGCTGAAGCTCTGTTGACCTCCATCATGTCATACATATTCATTGTGTACTTATTTTTCTGGGATCCAGTGCTGAACGAAATCAATGATGCTCAGCTATATTTTCAAAGAAAGGGACTTGCTTTGGACAAGTGTGCATTAAAAATGAACTCTTTATCCGTGTTTTTAACTAATGAACGAGAGGCAGTAGTATCAAACGCTGCAGATGCCGCCGAAGAGTTCTGTAATGAAATAGATATCAGTATAGACCGCAGAGTCAGGAGACGGAGAAGAATGCCTGGAGAGCAAGCTCGTGATGCTGGATTGACGGTGCAAGAGGATGTACGCAGAGAATTTTTTGAAATCATGGATCGTTTATTAGCAGAAATTGAAAAACGCACAGTTTGTCTTAAAAACATGAATGATCGCTTTGAATTTCTGTCTCCTTCGTACCTTTTGAATCAGTCCAAAGATGAGGAAATTAATACCAAGGTCAATAATTTTTCTTCCATCTACAATGACATTAATCCAGGAAGTCTACTGGAAGAAATAAAGTGTTTGCGCAGACATTTGCTCAGTTTCGAAAGCATAAGCGTCGACGATGATCCAAAGAACTGGGATATGTTAAAACTACTTCAGTGGATCGTTAAATGGGATCTAGTGGAATCTTTGCCTCATATAACAATTGCCCTCCGGATCTGTCTAACTACATGCATGTCCGTGGCAAGTTGCGAACGATTATTCTCGAAACTGAAACTTATAAAAACTTACCTCAGGTCAACTATAAGTCAATCTAGACTGAGCAATTTGGCGATTATTTCAATTGAACGCGAAGTTGCAGAGACAATGGACATAGAAAAAATCATTCATGAATTTTCTGTTATGAAAGTCCGAAAATTTAACTAGGCATTATACATTATATAGTTATTGTTAAAATTATGTAGTGTATTATGTACGGTACATTATGTAGTATTGTTAAAATTGAAGTTGCTTTATTTAAGTTTTTCTTCCAATAAAAGTTTTGTTTAGAAGTGTATTTTTGTAAAGGAATTGTTTTTAAAATTGAAAATTGTTGCAGGGGGGGGGGGGGGCGGCGTTGGCATTTTCGCCCCAAGCGGCAAAAAGTATTGGTACGCCTCTGTCTGTATCATACCCCAGGTAGATTACAGAAGTTTGGAAGAATGAACACTTTTCCTTTTTAATTGGAAGGCCTTTCTCTTCCAATCTTCGAAGCATTTCACTCGGTATTTACAAAGGAATACACAGGACAAACCGGTTGGTCCCTACGAGGCTGTCTGTTTAAGAAGGAAAGTTAAAAGAAGTAAGAAAATTTATAGACAAGTAAAAGTTTTAAAGCAAAGCAAAGAAAAGAGTTTGAAAGGCAGGAAAGAACTTTAAAGCTAAAGTGAAAATTTTAACAAACAGAGCAAAAATTCTACAACATTTCTACGCGCTAACAAATACTACGAACTGTGGGTTTAAGACAAAATAAGAATCTAGTTTCTTTTTAAAGGATTCGATCGAATTACTTTGAACTATACTGGCTGGCAATCCATTGCACAAATTAATTATACGATTGAAGAAAAAATGTTTAGCTTCATTAGAATTAAAATGTTCACCCACTAATTTCAGACCATTACCGCGAGTTCTATCTGCATTTCTGAGGGTGAAATATTTTTTCGCGTCGATATTATCAAAACCTTTAATCATCATAAAAACCTGGATTAAATCCCCTCAAATTCTCCTTTTTACAAGTGAGAATAAATTTAACGTTTTTAAACGGGCAGCGAATGATTTGTTTCTTAGTCTAGGAATCATCTTAGTAGCCCGTCGCTGCACTCTCTCCATTCTGTCTATGCCCTGTCGTAAATATGGGGACCAGAATTGAACGCAGTATTCCAGGTGGGGCCGTACTAAGGAATTATATAATATTAGCATTGTTTTCTTCGACTTACATTCAAATGATCAATCAATAAATCCAAAGATTCTATTCGTTTTTCTAACCATTTCGATACATTGTTTACTCGGTTTAAAAGTGTCGGCAACAATAATACCTAATTCTTTCTCTTCCGTAACACTTGTTAGTGTCTTATCTTATCGCGCCTAAAATACTTTTCTTTAACACTGTTTTTACCGACATGCAACGTTTTACATTTATCTATGTTAAAGTTCATTTGCCAAATTTCCGCGCACTCGAGTAATTTACTAATATCTTCTTGAATCTGCAAACGTTCTGACGCTGATTTTATTCGTCCCCTTAGTTTGATATCATCCGCAAATTTTGAAATTATACTGTTAATTCTCAAGTTGATGTCACTGATAAATAAAAAGAACTGGTCCCAGAACTGATCCCTGAGGCACGCCGCTAGTTACACTTTTCCAGTTAGACGCTTTGCCATTAATGACCACGCTTTGTTTACGTGTACTAAGCCAATTTTCGATCTATTTAAAGAACTTTACGTCAATTCCGTGAGAATGAAGTTTAGTTAATAATCTTCTATATGGTGCTTTATCAAACGCTTTTGAAAATCGAAATATATAATATCTACTGTTTTACTCTCGTCATATATATTTACAGTACAATATCATTAAAGAAATCGAGGAAATTAGTAAGACAAGAACGATTACGTCGAAAGCCGTGTTGAGAATCTTTGATTAATTTATTAATTTCTAAGTGATTAACTATTTTGTCCTATGTTCAAAATGTTCCTTTTCTGTGGAACTTATTTGTATGTCATCAAAGTAACAGGCAACATTGTTGAGGCCTTGCCGCAAGTTATCCGTTTTCAATTGGAACAATGCTGGTGCAGATGCAACTCCCAGGGGCGGATCCAGGGAGGGTAGTCTAGGGCGGCACCAAACAGACATCATGCCGAGTGTTTTATTTGATCCACATTTTTTTACATACCATACGCTTCACTCACCATACTGTGAGGTAGCAACAGGAAACATGCTTCCTGTTCCTATGCATGAGCTGAAAGGTATCAAAAAATCGCACTTCCCTGAGGGGATGATCCACATTTAAATTATATTATGATGCATACATATACAATATACTCATAAAAACGCGAACAGATAGCGTACCTTCAGTGCCACGGTCTTTTCTGCTCGTGCTGCTACACAGTGTTGCCAGATAAAAGAAGGGAAAAAAATCGGTATATTGGGTATACAAATGGCACTAATAGAAAACGATATTTTAGGAGGGACAAATATCTAGTTGTCCTGTGCTGGTGACGCTTGTCAGTTTCGTGCCCCTTCTTCCTATCAAAATTAACAGTGTTTAAAGTCAGTGAACCGTTGTGTTACTCATCCAGTAAAATTTGTAAATGTGCCAAGATTACGCAGTTACAATCTCATCACATGATCCACAATATTTAACTACTAATAATCCATACTGGATAGCTTCAAAATTTTCTAGCGACATCCGGCACTACCTTCATAGTCCTATGACGTGGCAAGCAATGACCTTGAAATAGCGGTATACGAACGAACAAACGAGTGAGACCTTTATACTTACAAACGACCGAACGAATGAACGAGTGAACTTTAACTGCATAAATTGCTCAAAATATTTTCTGAAGGCCACGTAAACGCTCTGAAATCTGAAATGAAATGACTAGCAAATAAATTAATACGAGGGTCACTCAATATATTTTGCCCCACCTTTTTTTTCTTTCCAAGTTTCTTTGCAAGTTCAAGAAATTTTTTACACAAGTAGTTACATACCTTTTTTTACAAGTTTTTATTTTTCCACATAGTCTCCATCCTTTTTTACGGCTTTCCTCCACCTCGAAACAAGGGCATTTATTCCTTGCTAGTAAAAGTCCGCTGGGTTCCGCTGGAGTCACCTCTTAACCTTCTCAACAACATCATCGTCACTCTGAAACTTTCTTCCACGAATAGCATCCTATATTGCCTGAAACAAATGGAAGTCTGAAGGTGCCAGATCCGGGATGTATGGAGGATGGGGTAACATAGTCAAGCGCATTTTTGTGATAGCCTCTCTTGTTTGCAAACTGTTGTGTGGTCTTGCGTTATCGTGCAAAAGAAAGACGTCTTCCAGTTTTCTCTCCGATCGAACTCGCTTTATACTTCTCTGGAGTCTCTGTAGGGTAGCAATATATGCCTCCGAGTTGATTGTTTGTCCTTTCTTCATAATGTCCACCAGAATCACCCCTCTCATGTCCCACAAGATGATGGCCATAACCTTTCCTGCAGAAGGAGCCATTTTGAACTTTTTCTTGCGTGGGCAATCTGCGTGATGCCACTCCATGGATTGGCGCTTTGTTTCAAGCTCAAAGTGGTGTACCCAAGTCTCATCCCCAGTCACACTTCGTGAAAAGAAGTCATCCCTTTCTGTCTCGTATCAAACCAACGACTCAGAAGCAATTTCTTTTCTTTGGACTTTGTGATCTTCAGTCAGTTCGCGAGGAACCAACCGTGAACACACTTTTGAGTACCCCAGTTGCTGAATTATCGTATTCACATTTCCTTCACTAATTCCTAGCTCCAGTGATAGCTCCTTGTATGTGACGCGCCGATTTGATCGAATGATACTGTCAGCACGTTGCACAGTGTGAGATGTGACAGCCGATTCCTGGAGACCGCTGCGTGGCTCATCATCGAGGCTGGTTCTCCCTCTCTCCGATGAACTCACACGTTTAGACCAGCGTCCAACTGTGTTTCGATCAACAACAGCATCTCCGTAAACGTTTTGTAGACGTTTGTGAATATTTCCAACTGTTTCCTTCTCTGCGGTTAAGAACTCGATAACAGCTCTCTGTTTACGACGTACATCACTGTCAGGCGCCATTTTCGAAACTGCGTTAACCACCAGTTTTATACAAGGAGGGGAGGTTCAAACTGGAAAAATCCGGTTATGTGAAGCGCAGTAAGTTCAAACTTACGGCCCAAAAGACATTTCAGCCCCATGGCCTATTATTTAGCTAAGAAAAAAGGGTGGGGCAAAATATAGTGAGTGCCCCTAGTAGTTTTATTACTTTAGATATACTCGTATTTACAAACTTACGCGCTATGGAAGTGTTAAAAAGTATTAGTTAACTTTTACGATTAGCTTAATAAACAATATATAAATTCTTAAAATACCGTAACAGACTCTTTTTAACGCATTTAATAATGTTATTCATTATGTACTAAGTTGTTAACATGTTTAAAAAAGTGAAGGCGAGGCATGTGGTGAGAAGAGATCCCCCCCATGGAAGATATGGCAAGTGGCGGAATGTGGAGCAACCACTTAACCCTTTCAGCCCTGAATTTTTTGTAGGGTTAAGTTATGAATGCGTGTATTTGAAACGTTAGCAATTGGCATCTTCAGTCCTTAAAGGGTTAAAAGCCTTCTGTGAAGATAATAACTTGACCGTTTCATCCATATGTAGTCGTCCTGGTGATAGCTTTACATTACTGATAATTATAATGATGGTGCAGTGGTGGACGAGCTACTATACTTTATTGCTAACAAGATTGACTATTTGGATCCTGTAACTATTACTAAATTATGTGTTCATTTTTAAAATGATGAACAAAAATTGAACGCTCAAAGAAGTTGATGTTTGATTTATGTGCTGATAATGATAGGGGTAGGTTAATTAAAAGGCAGGGCCCTAAAAAGAATGCTCAAAATATTGAAGACATGATTAGAATGTTTCAGCAGAAGAGTACTGATACCCCAGTGTTTGTAGCCCAAGATCTGTCAATGGAAAATATGGATGTTTGTTCGCTTCTTACAACTATCCGAAAGGTGTAGGAGGAGGTGTTTCTCCTGAGAGGAAGATGGATACTCAAGCTACAACCTACAGTGGTTTGATAGAAGTAGGTACTGTCACTGTTTTCTGAGTGGGAGCCCTAGAAAGATGGAGGCTGCAGGCTTCCTCCCCACCATTGCCAAGTCCAACCTCTGTGAGGATCCCATCAGAGTATGATGGGGCAAGGTACAGGGGCTCTCTCAGCCTCTTTCGCCAGTACCCGGACACGCCCCACCCAAAGATGGAGCAATGCAGGGGAATTCCCTCCTCTTCTAAATGGTCAAAGATCTGTGAGGGGCAGGGTGCAGCCTACTCCCAGTCTCCCAGATCCATGAATGCAGAGCCCTCTGCGCCTCAGCCTACCCCTGGATCCATGAGTGCAGAGCCCTCTGCCGCTCAGCCTCATCCTGGATCCATGAGTGCAGAGCCCTCTGCCTCTCACCCTCATCCTGGATCCTTGAATGCGGACACTGCTACATCGCCAGCTCAATACCATCTCACACAGGGTAGCCCCCAAATCCATTTGAGGGCTCTGGAATGAAATATTTGATAATAAACTCTCTGATGTATATGGTGCTGCATACCTTCAAAAGACGGTGTCATGAGATATGTATGCGCAAGTTAACTATATTTTTTCCGTTGTATCATTAGTGGTAATTTTTATGTGTAAATTACTTGAATGCTATATCTTGACTTTTGACTGGAGTTTTCCATTTATACGTCATTTTACTTCTAAATAAATCGAAGCAATTTTTTAAAAGCTCAGGCTTATCTTTTCAAGTTTTGCCACAATAACGAAAGCACATTAAAAGTAAATGGCGAAAACTAATGAAACGTAATAGTATAAAGAACTAATCTGAAGGTGACCCGATAATCTGTGCGTGTATTGAAATATGTGCTGAAGAATAACTACTGTTATTATGAAGTCCTATTTGAAAATGGATGCATGCAATCCTCTGGCTTTACTGTCACCACCATCACTCAAATGATGGAGTGCATCAAAGATAATTTGAAAGATTAGATATGATTTTGCGCTTTAAGCATTTTCTTATTAGGCTACACATTTTTGCATTACATTTTGATATTTGATAAATTATTGCAAAAATCAAGAACTTTAATCTATAAACTTTTTTCTAAATGCTTTTTATGTCTTATCATAAAAAGCGAAACTGTTCCAACCTTAGTTCCCTCAAATGAAACAAGAGATATAGAACAACAAAAAATGTGAATGTTTACCTGAAATGAGGTAATAAAGACGCTGAAACAGTCTGTCCGTGAAGCCCAGCGTGTTTCACATAGAACCTTCAGCTTTGATCGTCTACAGTACTACCCATTTCTTCTCTAACAGCTGGATTGTTGCCTAGTTGTTCCTCGAAGACAAGGAATCTTTGGCTAAAAACTTAAAGGCCAATGCTACATCTTGCACTGTATCCATTATGTTTCGGACAAGTGGAATTTTAGATGCGTGCACAATGCAAAGATTTAATACATGGGCCCGACAATGGATGTACACAGCTTTTGAGTTGACTTCGAATTCTAGTTTGCACGTCATTTACATGCCCACTCATAACGGTGGCACCATCATATCCTTGAGCCCTCATCTTTTCAACGGGAAGACCAATAGTGTTCAAGGTATCCAGAAACTTCGTTGTTAATTCCTCTGCATTTGTATCAGTATCTGAATAAACAAAGGTAAGAAAATCTTCACGGACATAGTGTTTGCCATCTTCCTTCTTGTCGACAAACCGAGAACACACCGATATTTGCTCCTTCACTCCAATACAGGGACGTAGCCAAGGTGGGGGCGACGGAGGCGCTCGGCTCCCCCACCCCTGGAAAGTCCAGGAAAAAATCTGCGGTAATTACAACCAAGGTTCACCGCCAAACTATAACATTTAACAATTTGGTATCTATATAGGGTGAACCAAATGTAGGTGGACAGTAAATGATAACGTTTATTTTGAGAATACATATTTAATTTTTTTGTATACTATAATACAAAATAAAATTTAAATAAATTTAGTTATAATATTTAATATAATAAAACACAAACACCATAGTTATAATGAACACCATAGTTATAATATAATATAACACAAACCGTATTCAACCTACTGTCCACCTACTTTTGGTTCACCGTGTATATAATAGGAGTGTCTGTGTATATATACTAGGGGCACTCAATATATTTTTTTAAACTAAATAATACGCCATGGGATTGAAATGTCTTTTGGACCGTAAGTTTGAACTTTCTGTAATTCATGTAACCAAAATTTTCCAGTATGAACCTCCCCTCCTCGTATAAAACCGCTTTTAAACGCCATTGTATAAAACCGGTGGTTAACGCAGTTTCGAAAATGGCGTCTGACAGTGATGTGAGTCGTAAACAGAGAGCTGTTATCGAGTTCTTAACCGCAGAGAAGGAAACAGTTGGAAATATTCACAAACGTCTACAAAACGTTTACGGGAATGCTGTTGTTGATCGAAGCACAGTTGGACGCTGGTCTAAACGTGTGAGATCATCGGAGAGAGGGAGAGCCAGCCTCGATGATGATCCACGCACCGGTCGCCCGGAATCGGCTGTCACATTTTACACTGTGCAACGTGCTAACAGCATCATTCGATCAAATCGGCGCGTCACATACAAGGAGCTATCACTGGAGCTAGGAATTAGTGAAGGAAGTGTGAATACGATAATTCAGCAACTGGGATACTCAAAAATATGTTCAAGGTTTGTTCCTCACGAACTGACTGAAGATCACAAAGTCCAAAGAAAAGAAATTGCTTCTGAGTCGTTGGTTCGATAGGAGACAGAAGGGGAGGACTTCTTTTCACGAAGTGTGACTGGGGATGAGATTTGGGTACACCACTTTGAACCTGAAACAAAACGCCAATCCATGGAGTGGCATCACGCAGACTCTCCACGCAAGGAAAAGTTCAAAATGGCTCCCTCTGCAGCAAAGGTTATGGCCATCATCTTGTGGGACATGAAAAGGGTGATTCTGGTGGACATTATGAAGAAGGACAAACAATCAACTCAGAGACATATTTCTATCCTACAGAGACTCCAGAGACGTATAAAGCGAGTTCGACCGGAGAGAAAACTGGAAGACGTCCTTCTTTTGCACGATAACGCAAGACCACACAACAGTTTGCAAACAAGAGAGGCCATCACAAAAATGCGCTTGACTATGTTACCCCACCCTCCCTACAGCCCGGATTTGGCACCTTCAGACTTCCATTTGTTTCAGGCAATAAAGGATGCTATTCGTGGAAGAAAGTTTCAGAGTGACGATGAGGTTGTTGGAGAGGTTAAGAGGTGGCTTCAGCGGAACCCAGCGGACTTTTACCAGCAAGGAATAAATGCCCTTGTTTCGAGGTGGAGGAAAGCCGTAGAAAAGGATGGAGACTATGTGGAAACATAAAAACTTGTGAAAAAGGTATGTAACTACTTGTGTACAAAATTTCTTGAACTTACAAGGAAACTTGGAAAGAAAAAAAAAAGGTGGGGAAAAATATATTGAGTGGCCCTCGTGTGTATATATATATATATATATAACGTAAATAACGACGCTTGTATAGGAGAATATTCCGCGCAAGATGAGAGAGAGAGAACGAAACAAATGAAAAAATGAGGTAACCACCCGAGAATCGAACCCGGGATCTTCTGATTGCCGGTCAGATATGATAACCATTACACCACGGGCCTCACTCGATCCGGGTGGTTACCTCATTTTTTCATTTGTTTCGTTCTCTCTCATCTTGCGCGGAATATTCTCCTATACAAGCGTCGTTCTTTACGTTAATTATACTGCGTGTTTGCAGTTAGAATGTATATAATGTACGGCATGCGGTTGGTGCCCCCTTGGGGCATTGGTTTCTGCTCGTATGTAGAGGAATTACGGCATTTGATCGAGTGAGGCCCGTGGTATAATGGTTATCATATCTGACCGGCAATCGGAAGATCCCGGGTTCGATTCCCGGGTGGTTACCTCATTTTTTCATTTGTTTCGTTCTCTCTCTCTCATCTTGCGCGGAATATTCTCCTATACAAGCGTCGTTCTTTACGTTAATTATACTGCGTGTTTGCAGTTAGAATAATATATATATATATATATATATATATATATAATATATATATATTATTTAAGCGATATTTTGCGTCGGTTTTTAAACACGTATCATACTGAATAGAGATGGAACCCAGTTTAAAAAACCGGTTTTTAACCAGTGATGAAAATTTTTAATCATCACCGAAACCGACGATAAGAACCGGTTTTCACATTTTTGTGCAAGTCTCCGATCACTTTGGTCCATTTTCCATGAAACAAACGTTTCCAAACGTTTAAAAACATAGTAATTACGTTTTGCATCGTTTCGTATCGTTTTTTGTTTGTTTATAAGTGTAAATAATTGATGCTTGTCTTGAATGTTATGTGGACGATTGCACATTGATCAGTTAAGATTCTAAGATTTAATACTCCATCATGTCAAAGAAATCAAATGCTTGGTATCATTTTACTCGTAAGAATAAAGAAGAAGCAGAGTGTATGACATGTCACAAAGTTTTAAAGTGTTGTGGTGGTTCTACTTCAAGTTTATCATCTCACATGGTAAATATTCATGGCATTAACATCGACCAGATTAATCAGCCATTGAAGAAACAAAGAACAGTGGAAAAGTTTGTGCAAAAAAAAGTCCATAGAAGAGGAAATTTCGAAACTTGCGTGTGTAGATGGACTGAGTTTCCAATCAATTGCTAAAAGTGAATTCATTCAAGAAAGCCTATGAAAGATAAAATACGGCAAGCCTCATCCAACTTCCCATAATGGTGTCAGAAAAATGGTGCTTAGTTTTTATGAGAAAAAGAAATATGAATTGGTTAACTACTTCAAGAATCAGGTGAGACAAGGAATCCGCTATTCATTAACTATGGATGAGTATACATCTTTGCAAAACCAAAGATATATTAATATTAATGTTCATGATGAAAATCAACATTGGTCTCTTGGTCTCATGAAAATAAATGGTTCTCTCGATAGCACCAAAACTATTGCAATCGTTAGGAAAAGATTGGAAGATTTTGGCTTGGACCTAGATAAGCATATCGTGGGTTGCACCACCGACGGTGCCTCAGTAATGGTCAAATTTGGAAGAGAAATAGTACCTGATCACCAGCAATGCATTGCACATGCTATACATCTCGCGGTTTCGGATATCTTGTATTAAAAAACTGCTGAAAATTCAGTTGAAGGGGAAAGTAACCCTACCTCTGAAGATGAAGCCATCGAAGAAGATGAACACTCTGCACATGAGTTAAGCGAAGATGAGTGAAATTTTATGCACTGATACAATTTTTGAGTCCGACATAGATGACGTAATTGTTCTTCCAAAACTTCGAGAAGATTACTTAAAAGTAATAAATAAGGTGAGAAAAATCTGCTGCATATTTCGAAAGTCTCCTTTGAAAAATGAGAGATTGCAGGATTTTGTCAAAGATGAATTTAATGGAAAGGAAATGAAGCTTATCCTTGACTGTAGAACGAGGTGGAACAGTATGGGCGCAAATATTAATGTAAAATATTATCGTAACAGAACGTGCAAGTGAGCTCATACACCTTGAGATGTGAGCATTAAATCTACGGAGAGAAGATAAAGACACCATTAGTCGACCAATCAGGACGTCTAGAGCGTGGGCCCGTAATATAGGTGTTACGATTGGTACACAAATTTAACATAGCTCCGCCCAGTTACACTGACAACCAATCATCAAACTTACGAACCGCCTATTAGTCTTTTGGGGGTGGTGCTTGGGGATCATGCATATAAAAGGAAATAGTTTCAGCTGGGATTCACAGTAGTAATTTTCACCAGTGAATAAACATTCCCTCCGTCATGAATCAAGAACTTAAAAGTTTACCGGATTTATATCAAGTTGGAGACACTGCAGACGTCATAGCGTCTTCGAGAACATTCGAGAAACGCACCGCTAATATATAAGTGATTGACAAGCCACGAGCTGAGTCAGTCTGTCTAGTGCGTGCGAAGTTATAGTTCTTTATTATTGAAAGATGCGCGGTCACTATATTTCTCTTGAAATTTGTTTATTTGTCGCTATGGCAACCAGAGAGTATGCAAATAGCCCAAACATTTTCTGTTATATTTGTGGAAAATTTACTGTGAAAAAACAAAGGCGAGATATTAGAGACTTCGTCAAGAAAGCATACTATGCGTACTTCGGAATGAAACTTGGGGATCAAGACAAATCATTGTGTTGAACAACTTAGACTGTGGAGTAACGGTAAAAAGGATTCTTTACCTTTTGGGATTCCAGTGGTCTGGCGTGAACCTAGAAATCACAGCAATGATTGCTATTTTTGTTCATATAACGTGCAAGGCTACAATACTAAAAATAAAAAGGAAATTTCTTATCCAAACTTTCAGTCTGCTATAAGACCTGTTGCTCATGGACCTGGTATACCTGTACCTACTAAACCAAATACTCTTGATATAACTTCATCTGATTCGGTGTCTGATGACGATGGAAACGATGATATTGATTGTTTTCAAACCGAAACATCTGGTGAACCCCAATTGTTTACACAAAGTGGACTTAATGATTTGGTAAGAGATTTGTCTCCCGAAGGATTCTTCAGAGATTTTGGGATCCACACTTCGTGGAAAGAACTTTCTTTCTCCCGAGACGTCATTTTAGTGGTACAGAAATCGAGAAAAAGAATTCATCCAATATTTTTCTCAAGAAAATTCACTGGTATATTGCAACAATGTTTCGGAACTAATACTTAAGCTAGGCGCTGCAGTCTATGACCCAAATGAGAGGAGACTTTTCATTGATTCCTCCAAAAGAAGTCTAAAAGGCGTCCTTCTCCACAATGGTAACTTGTACACATCCGTTCCTGTGGCTCATTCGGTTCACTTGAAGGAAACGTACGAAAATCTTGAGCTTCTTCTAGCTAAGATTAAATACAAAGAACACGGTTGGCTACTTTTTGGAGACTTAAAAGTGATTTGTATGTTGTTAGGTTAACAACCAGATTATACGAAGTTTATGTTTTTTGTGTGAATGGGATAGCCGAGCAAGAACTCAGCAGTGGATAAAAAAGGAATGGCCACGCAGAGTCAACCTGACACCTGGTTCTAAAAACATTCAACGTGAAAGTTTGGTTGACAGGTTGAAAGTCCTTTTACCTCCGTTTCGCATAAAATTGGTAAGGCCTTGGACGAAGATGGAGATTGTTTTAAGTATCTGTGTGGTAAATGCCCAACTCTTTCGAAAACAAAATTGAAAGAAGGAATTTTTGTTGGTCCCCAGATTAGAAAACTTTGGGGAACAACAAGGACCCAAATTACCAAAACATTGTGAACAACATGCTAAATAAGTTCAAAGAGTTGGGTTGTAATATGAGTTTAAAATTATATTTCTTACATTCACACTTGGATAACTTCAGTAGTATGGCCGCAAAATGGGAGAGGACAAGTTACAATTGCAATGGCGATCGAATGTTGCAAGATGACAAACCCCCTCCCCCTTGTTGCAAGGTGCCAACCCCAAACTCCCAGGGTGCCAAAAAAAGACAAAAAAGGGGATTCTCCCCAGCTGCCACAAGCTTAGAAGGTCTTAATCAGCCAGTTGGCTTAATCTGGCTTAGAAGTCATAAATGGCTTGCTTAGGTATATATATACAGGGCGTCCCAAAAAAATGTATACACACTTTAAATACTTATAAAGGCAGTGTTTATTAAAATACATTTCATTTTCAAAATGTAATAGAATCTACAGACATTATTTAATTGTTTTGTCAACGCCTGTTTTCAAACTGACGTCCGTTCTGGTCCAGGCACTGCTGATAACGCGAAGCAATGGAATCGCAAACATCACGAAACATTTCGTTTGGTATTTGTGTGCATTCTCGTTCAATGGCTGCTCTCAATTCAGCGACTGTTGCAGGTTTTATAGCGTAGACTTTGTCTTTTAAGTATCCCCATAAAAAGTCTAGTGGTGTGAGGTCTGGTGAACGCGGAGGGTATTCTACGAAACCCCTTCGTCCAACCCACATCCACATCGTGCCAAGTACCACTCGCAATACTCCACTCTTCGGTCCGGATCATCTTCATTAATAGCATGGACTAATCTTGGAATGTAACTTTTCCATTGACAGCGCTTCAAAATGCGTTGGACAGACGATTCTGAAATTCCTACCTCACGACTCGCTTGCCGCACAGATTTTCTTGGACTTTGGTGATACGTTTCCAGTACTCTTTCTTGCTTTGTGGGGCTTGTCGATGTCCGTGGTCTTCCGGAACGCTTCTTGTGGACATTCTGAACAGTTCCATCGGCTTCAAACTTATCTCTAATTCGAGTGATGGTAAGTCGCGTTGGTGGATCTGTTTGAAACTCCCTCCTAAACTGTCTTTGCACTTCAACTGCGTTTTCACACTTCCAGTAGCATTTTAGAATGAATTTCCTTTGTTCAAAGCTTAGTCTGACTGCCATTATTAATTCTAATGGGTTTAACTTGGAAAGAAAGAAACATCAATTGAGCTATCAGCTGTTAAAGTGTGTATACATTTTTTTGGGACGCCCTGCATATATATATATATATATATATATATATATATATATAATTAACTTTTGAGTTCCTAGACTGTGCTATTTATTTAATTAATGGAGATGTTCTTGACAGCATCAGATAGCTTAGAAATCCGCCGGTTGTCTTAAGCAGCCAGTTGGCTTAGAAAGCATAACCAGCCATTTGGAATAGTGTATACATATATATATATATATATATATATATATATATATATACAGTATATATTCAATGAAGGTGCATTGTTTATATATATTCCCATCACCCCAGTTATTCCTTAATATCGTTTATACATACGGGTATATATACACCCAGGAAAGTATTTGTTTCAATCGGTTAATAAAACAAGTACATCATTCTGTTTATTTAGACGTTAATGGAAATAATTTAACATACATGAAATATATAGGAAATAAATATACAATAAAAATAGTTCAGAAGAATTCTATACAGCAAAAATACACATTTTAAGCGAAGGATATATATATATATATATATATACTGGGTGATCCAGATAAATGGGACTCAAAAAAAAAAGCCAAATATTCTTAATATTTAATTCCTTTCATAAAAACTATATATCATTCGGAAGAGTAGAGTTACAAGTTTATTATGAAATATTTATTTTTTAAAAATGACTCCTTTCAAATGTGCTCCATTAGTTGCCAAGCATTCCAGTGTTCTCGCTTGTAAGTTCTGCATCACTTTTGCAAGAGTGTGCGGTGGTATGGCCTGTATCTCATTTGTGATGGCGGCCTTCAATTCTTGCAAGGTCGTTGGGTTATTTCTGTAGACCTTACTCTTTAAATATCCCCAGAGATAATAATCTAAGGGAGAAAAATCCGGAGACCTTGCGGGCCATTCAACGTCTCAAATCTTGAGATTAACTCGCCTGGAAACGTTTGACGCAAAACTGCCATGCAGTTCCTCGTGGTATGGCAGGTAGCTCCGTCTTGTTGGAACCAGTGGTTTTCTAGACAAAGATCTCTTAATTTAGGAATAAGGAAATCGGTCAACATTTTTTCGTAGCGATCACCATTTACAGTGACCGTGTTTCCGGTGGAATCCTCGAAAAAGTACGGCCCTATGATCTGAGATGCAGTAAGACCACACCAAACAGTTACACGCTGACTATGCAACGGGACTTCGGTAATATTCAATGGATTTTCTGTTGCCCAGAAACGACAATTTTGTTTGTTTACAGTTCCATTCAAGTTAAAATGGGCTTCGTCTGACATAATCAAAGTTGCTAGAAAATTGGTGGTGTCATTTACCTTCTGTTGGATCCATTGACAGAATTGTCGTCTTCGTGCGAAATCTCCATCGTTTAGTTGTTGCACTGTTTGAATTTTATATGGAAAGAGCATTAAATTTTGCTTGAATATACGGTGTGTTGTTCCATATCCAACTCCTAACAGCTGAGAAGCACGTCTGATGCTTATGTTAGGATTATCCTGTACAATTTCATGAGTTTGTTAATGATCTCGTCTATCCTTGCTGTGCGCACTCTTCCAGTTGGTTTTCTTTTTCCAATGCTGCCAGTTAGGGAAAAATTTCTGACACACCGACGGATTACTTTCTTAGAAGGTGATTTTGACATCTGAAAATTTGTCTTGAAAGATCTTTGAGCTGAAACTACACTTCTTCCATGCTCATAATATTGCTCAGTTATGAAACGCAGCTGTTCCACAGTCCATGCAGTCATCTTGAAGGGTTAGTTTTAACATAACACTTTTATTTTGTTTTGTATCTTATCTTGTCTTGTATTGTCAAAACCTATACAATCCTGTACAAACTTGTAACTATCCTCTTTCGAATGATGCGTATGATTTTATAAAAGGACTTATACTTTAAGAGTTACAGGGGTTTCTTTTGGGTCCCATTTCTCTGGATCACCCTATATATATACACACACACACAAACTCAGAATGTCCCATGAGAAACTTATATGTTAAACACAGACCGTGCATGGAGCAAGGAACTCTTCTGGAAAATTACATCCACTATAGTTCGAATAAGTAATGATAAATGACAAATACTATAGTTTTTTTCCTTTTTCATGATGGAAAGCCCAACGTGGGCACCGGGTTACTCGCAAAGAGGCCCCAAAATATAGCTTCCTCACCAGCTATCTGCAAAGCAGATAGGATCCAGCTTTGGGACAGGATCTAGGGTTTACAGCTTACACCTAGCCTACTACATTCAGAACCTCAATATACGTAAGAAACTCGTTGCATTCATGTCGGATTGAATACATCAAAGAAAAAGGGGTAACTATTGAATTTTTAGCCAAAAAACAAAACTTAAACCTCAACCGGGACATTGAGCTTCCACTTTTCAAGGCACATAACACGTCCGTTTAATATACACTAACTCACAAAGGTCCCCTGAGAAACTTATATGTTACACACAAACCGTGCGAGTAACCCAGTGCCTACGTTGGGCTTTCCATCATGAAAAAGAAAAAACTATAGTATTTGTCATTTATCATTACTTATTCGAACTATAGTGGAGGTAATTTCCCAGAAAAAGTCATTGTTCCATGCACGGTCTCTGTTTAACATATATATATAATATATATACACATTCTTAAATAATAATATTAGTACAGGAGAAATCTATATACACATTTATATTAAATAATAAAATTTTAATAAATATATAGAAAATAATTATATGGCAAAATAATATACATCAAAATAGATACACTTTATGTTCTACTGCGTTTAACTAAAATACTAAACTCGCACGTGATCGAGTCTACAGTTACACCATTGTTGTTTTGCACTATGCAATAAATACGATTTAACATTATTTCACCGGCTCAAGTTATAGGGATGCCTATACTCGATGTAAAGGGCCTTCAATTTGTTCAAGACTATTTTTGTGCCCACTTTACATTCGGTTGGTAAGTTATCACTCTCTTTAAACACGGACAGAATACAGTAAAAAGCACACACAAAGAGGGCGTCGTTAGCCACAACATCATTATTAAATTCAAGTTTATAAACACTCCTTTCCAATCGAGGGTTTATTCTTACCGATCCAAGCTTTTCAATCGTGAACTCTTCTTCACAATGAATATCGGCAGTTGAAATAATCTAAGTCGTAGCGACAGATGAGTTATATAAAGAAATAGTTCTTCAGGGTGAACGGCGTAGGTGAGCTCAGCACTCTACCGCTCAAGCCCTTTGTACCAAAGTTCATGATATTTCGAAGAGTCTAAACCTTTTAAATAAGCATCCAGTTCGAGACCATTCTCGCCATGTTCATTCCTACACTCGGTAAACCCGTCGAGCAGAGCGGTTTATGGGTATTCAAGAACCGTATCAAAATAAGGCATATCCGTAACAAGTCGTCTAATATAGGCTTTAGCTTGCGGAAACCGACGATTTCAAACATTCTGTCGAGGATGAAAGTGTTTCGCTTGGGGACAAGAACGTTATTATCAGACGCATTCATTCTTCCACATCAGTCGTATATCAATGCATGGCTGATCGCTATTTATACACAACGTACAAACAATGGCATATGAGGGGGCATCACTAATCTGTTCTCTTCTTGTGCCTACACCTGCAGGTATTTTATAACGATCCTCGCTCCACTTTTCAACTATCACGAAGACTATTCATCTCCTCAACACTTAAATAAACAACAGTCCGTTTACCAGAGTTTGTTTGTCTACAATTCGTTTCCATTACATAGTTAACGGCACCGGTTTTACGCTTGAACACACGCACTGAAACTCGTGACTTTGTAGGGGAGTATCAAATTACAGGTTATAGACTTTTTGTTAAAAACAGAATAGGTAGGCGAGGAGGCGGTGTTATGTTGTATATCAAAGATAATATAGCGAACGTTATAGAAGTAAAGCACACAATTCCAGAACCGATAGATTCGACTATAGCAGAACTTAAATTGAACGATTTCAAACTTGTTGTTGCGGTTATATATAGGCCCCCTAATCAAACAGCTGATACGGACGAAGCGTTATATCGTGAACTAAAGAGAATAATCGGTAGTGAGCAGGCTTTAGTTATGGGTGACTTTAATTGCGCCAACGTGAATTACGATACAATGCAGGGAGACGCGGAAGGTAATCGTTTAGTTAATTTTCTCGAGGATAGCTTTCTTATTCAAAAGGTTGGGGAACCTACGAGGTTGGACAGTATTTTAGATTTAGTAATAACCACAGATCATAGGCTAATTGCTGATCTTCAAGTAATAGAACCGTTAAGCAATAGCGATCACAATATGGTAGAGTTTGTCCTCTCAGTAAGTCACTCGAAACCAGCTAACTCGACTAAAATTCCTAACTTCCAGCACGCAGACTTTAGTAAATTTCGAAATAAATTGTCACAAGTCAATTGGGAAAACATAACGGGGAATTCCAACACAAAACTAATGTGGGAATCGTTCGAAACAGTATTTAGGACTATAAATGAGGAATGTGTACCGTACAAAATTAAGCGTGCGAAAGTAAACAATAAGCCCTTGTGGTTTACTTCTAGAGTAGGAGACATTATAAAGAGTAGAGATAGGGCTTATAGGCTACATAAGTGCGATAAAGACAATTTGTGGTTACGAAACAACTACATATCTCTAAGGCGTGAAGCGAAAAGTGTAATAAAAAAGCCCAAGCGCGAATTTGAAATCTCCACAGCTCGTGACGGTAAAGAAAACCCCAAGCGATTCTTTCAATACGTCAATAATAGAAATCCAGTAAAAAGCGTCTAGGGGGCCTTTGAAAAATGTAAACGGAGATCTAGTTTCTGAAAACAAGGAAACGGCTACCTTGCTAAACGAATTCTTTACGTCAGTTTTTACTATAGAAGATGTAACGAATATCCCTACGGTCATAGACATAATACCTTTTGATAATGGTAATATTTTGGATAATATAGTGGTTAGTAAAGGGGAGGTAATGCGCTATATTGATAAAATGAAAACGCGTAAATCACCGGGGCCGGATTCCATATATCCCATACAACTAAAAGAGTTAAAAGATAGCATTGTTGTGCCGCTAGCAAAGATTTTTAATGCGTCTATTTCTGAGGGGTGCATACCAGATAATTTCAAGTTAGCAAACGTAACACCTGTCTTTAAGAAAGGCGATAAAGGTGCGGCGGGAAATTATAGGCCAATCAGTTTAACGTCTGTTGTAGGTAAGCTACTGGAATCAATAATTAGGGATCGTATAGTCGAACACTTAGAATTCCATAAACTAGTTAGAAATACGCAGCACGGATTTAGGCGAAACAAATCTTGCTTAACTAATCTTTTAGAATTTTTCCAAAGCGTGGTTGACGTTTACGATAGACATCGGGCGGTTGATGTAGTGTATTTAGATTTTCAAAAAGCGTTTGACACCGTGCCGCACAAAAGACTCATTGAAAAAACTAAGGCTCATGGAATCAGGGGTGTAGTAATAAATTGGCTAGAAGAGTGGTTGTGAGGTAGGAAACAGGGGGTGGTCTTTCATGGAGCGGAGTCGTGTTGGGCTAATGTAGCGAGTGGCGTTCCTCAGGGTTCTGTATTGGGCCCCTTGCTTTTTCTTATATATATTAACGATTTAGATGTCGGCCTACTCAGTACAGTTTCAAAGTTTGCGGATGACACGAAGCTGGGTGGTAGGGCGATTAATGACGAAGATAGAGGTAAAATCCAGGAAGATCTGAATAAAATCGTTGATTGGTCAGTCACATGGCAAATGAGATTTAACGTTGATAAGTGCAAAATTTTGCATATAGGTTCGCGTAACGGTAATTTTGCGTATAGTATGTCAGGGAAAGATTTAACAAGCGTAGAGCAGGAAAAAGATTTAGGAGTTATAGTCACTGGTGATTTAAAAGTAGCGAAACAAAGTACAGCAGCGGTCAATAAGGCGAACAAAGTGTTAGGTTTTATAGCTCGAAATTTTGAGTACAAATCGCGCGATATTATAGTTCCACTTTATAAATCATTAGTTAGACCCCATTTGGAGTACGCGGTCCAATTTTGGAATCCGCATATGCGCAAAGATATAAACAAAATCGAAAGAGTTCAAAGACGAGCAACTAAGATGATTCCGTCGCTTAGGTCAAAGTCGTACGAGGATAGGCTTAAAGAGTTAAAATTGACAACACTCGAGACTAGGAGGCTAAGGGGTGATCTAATCCAGGTTTTCAAAATTATGAATGGGTTCGATAACGTAGATAGAGATAGCTTTTTCGAAATATCTCAATATAATTGGACTAGAAATAACGGGTGTAAGTTGACAAGTAGAAGGTTCGAGACAGCAGTTGGCAAAAACTTTTTTACGCATAGAATAGTAAATAGGTGGAATAGTTTGCCGGTAGAAGTAATTAGTAGCACGTCTATAAACATGTTTAAAAATCGATTAGACAAATATGTTGATAGATTTGGTATAGTTTAAGGTAGTAAAATTAAGGCTTTGTGGTGATAGATCCCACAGCTCAACACAAGTGTTGTGGGATATAGGGAGGCAGCATCTTGGGTTAGGGGATACTCTCTGTCCTTACACACCCCATTTAAGGAGATTCCTCTGCCGAGCGGTGCCCCCCATAGTACTGTGAGGTATTGAAAAACTCATGATCTTCACTTGCCCCACAAACACCTTTAAATAGGAGACCCAAAATGGGTGCACACACATTTCGACATTACTGCAGTCTTTACAGCCACACCTACACCTTTCCTTCTAAGTATATATATTGTAATGTATAAAGTTGTAAATTTTGACTTGGTCCGCAATCGATATGGACCGTGACTTATTTTTCGTTGGCAAGGTACTAGTATTGATGGATACCGTAATGAAATTGACTGGATTCTTTGGATCTGATATATTTGCATGTCGGTTATAAATAGATATAGAGTGTAACATATTTGTGAATAGTAGTCTATTATGACTTGATCCTCTGGATCCAGAGATTCTATCTTTAGTTTTAAATCGATAATTAATTAGTTTTTAATTGATAATTATTTAGTTTTAAAAAAATTGGTCGTTGCGAATGTACAGGCATTTGTTACATAAATTTCTTATGTTCTTGTGGTTCGGAACCCACGTAAAATTGTAGGTCCCCTCCGCCACCACGGAGGACATACACAATTACGAACACAGTTAGGTAGACCAGCCATGAGTGGATCCTAGGGTCTTTGTTTTTCTGAAACATTATAACATTATAACATCGTATACGGCATTGAGAATGCTGCTCAAAGGAAGCTCCATCGTATTCTACTCTGAGCAGTGAATGTCTGGACGGTTCAAGCTCTGAGATGACTATGAGCAGCCGGTGCGCGGTTTGGCAAGTTGGCAAGGAGACAGGTGTGGGAAACGAGTTACACGGGTGAGTCATACCAAGCGTTAGTGTTTCGTCTACGGATTTGTTCCAACGTGAAAGGCTCGTGTGAATACTTGTGTTCCATTATAGTGGGCAACCGTTTAGAGAACTTTTCAATCTGCGACACACGAAGTAATATCGGCTTTAATGTTTTATCACTCCCACTCCCCACAATGCACACCAACCAGACAGTTTAGTTCAGGTTGATTTTCACGAACTAAACACATTTTATTCACACTCCGGCGCAATTTGAGAGAAACATGTGCCCATATTTATCCCTTTTGCCAAGCAAACGATACTCGTCTCTAAATTCTATTAAAAACTCACGCAGGCCTTAAGCCACAACCACACTGCAAACCTCGTCATGATATATATTAATGTAGTGGTAAAAATATTTCAGATTGTCCATTATGACAAGATTTACATTCTTAGCCGCAGGGTACAAGTACTCGGTCTGATGCAGCATGACATAATACCGCTTGTCAAACCACTCATCAACAAGACTCACTAACCATACCCGTTGCTTCTCTTCTGCACATGTTGTTTCTTCCACTTCACGGTATATGTAAGTTTTTATGCAGTTTAGTCCTAGAACATAGTCCATTACATCGTTTGTGCCACGAAATCCTGCATTACCAGGCACCTGGTAACGTTTCCAATAGGTGTTACGACACACTATCATACCCCTAAGTTCCTTCACCCCACCCCCAGCTTCTGGGCCCGAAAATTGTGGGTCCCTACAATCAGTTGGGGTGGTTGGTCGTCCTCATCTTCCAAGCACACTAGTTCCTTCAACGAATCAAAGTTAACGATCCGACGGTTCACCTGGTTAAGCGTGATTCCCTTAGCCTTCACGATATATTTCATCTCCTCACCCACCCTCATCCGTATCCCATATGTTTTTGGACCTATTGAGAAAAAAGAGTCGGCGAAAAATACGTGACCATCACCGATTTTTTTGAAAATTGGCAAACTTATAGATCTTGGTGAGAAAAACAGAATGACTCTTGTTTCAACACTCTAGGTCATATGGTTCAGGAGATATGGCCCTTCGAAGTTTGTAAAAAAAGGTCAATTTCAAAGGTCATGCCATATTTCAACATGAAATATCTCGGCTCCTCTTGCACTTACAGAGACTATTTAAACATTATTTTAAAGCTTTTAAGCAGATCTACAACTTTGTTTCTATTCATAATTTACCTCAGTGGTAAAAAAAAAAGTTGATCTTATTTTTTACCTTTGACCTTGTGTAGGTCATTTGATGTCACAACCGATTTTTTTCCTTTCACCCAAGTTTGGGTACACATGTCTGCCTTAACCTAAAACAAGATTTTTAGTGTTGATTAAGTTAGTATAGACGCTACAGCCATTTCAGTGGACCATACCCACCTCCATTTTGACCAAGTACCTTTTTCCACCAAACTTTGGAGCACCGTATCTTTGGAACTCTTTGAGCTAGAGTGTTGAGAAAAATACCATTAGATTTTTCTTACTGAGATATATAATTGCTAATTTTAAAAAAAATCGGTAATTATCTAGCCTAACCTAACCCAGTTATTTGGTTGAATAAGTATCCGGCCCTATTATAAATTTTTTTTATATGTATATTTCAGAGAATTATATAATATAGGTAATTTAAATTACATAATTAATTAATTTATATGGACATTCAAAAGTGTGAAGAACTTCGAACCTGCTATCCTGTTTAAAGGTAAAGCTATTTACGTATATAAGTACCTTATACTAGGCTATAGGTACTACCCTATAGAATAAGTTCAGTTTTAAGAGTTAGATGAGTTTTAATAGAATTAATTAACTTTGTGTATTTACTCATTGTGTACAACAGCATGTATTCATGTGAAAATAAGCTTATTTAAACCTTGGAGCAAGGAGTTTTTTGGCATCTGTATTTATTCCAATCTGTAAATCAAACTGCACATTTTTTCTTGTTGTAGACCTCTGAAACAAGATCAGTAGGTCCCAAATTTTATTTGTGCCATCTAAGCAAAAATAACTTTTAACAGGGTTGGATACAATGAATAATTATAATTGTATTTTTAATTAATTGATCCTAATTTCCATTAATTGTAATTGATTCAAAATAAAATAAAAATAAAGGTAATTGTAATTGATTTTTGAGCTATAACTGATGTAATTGATCAATTAATGTCAATTGTTAAAAATTATACCCCTAGATCTGGCAGTCATACATCATCCAATGAAAATAAACCTTTGATAATTTATTTAGTTATACTTAGATATAGACATATATTTTATAGATATATATTTATTTCAGATATATATTTAGATATATAGAATAGATAGTTATATTTGTGTAATTGTAATTGTAATTGATTCAGACAAAATTAATTGTAATTGCAATTGATCTTGAAATTGTGAAGTACAATACTAACTGTAATTAATTTGAAGAAAAATAAAAAATTGTAATTGTTTCCATTTTGTGTAATTGAACCCAACCCTGGCTTTTAAACTACAGATGTTTTTTTTTCTTTTTAGATAAACATGGATTTCAGCAGTTTGAATATGTGCAGGTTCTGTTGTGACCCATTTAAAAAACGAAGGAAAAGTGAAAAAAGGCATTCGTGCATTGACTAAAAATTTGATTGATCAAAATCCTGAATTGAAACTAACAAATAATCATAAAGCATGTGCAACCTGTCGAAATATACTAGCAAATCGTCCATCCCCAATGCCTGAATGTGAACCACTTGAAAAATCACCATCCATCTCATCAAGTGCCCCATCTGAGCTAGAAACCGTTGGAAATGTAGTTGAAATGCAGTATGAGCTTAGTAAATTCAATGCTTCATTGGCCACACTTGATGAGACCCCAATGAAATCATGTCAACTCTCTGACAGCGCTGGTTACGCAAAGAGAAAGTTAAGGAAAGTAGGAGTTGTGAAAAGAAAGCTTGAACTTGCAACAAAACAACCAATTTCATGCAGTGACTCAGATGATACAGAACTGGAGATTCTTCAACAACTAAAAGAGAAATTTAATCAAGTGACAAGTCGAAGTGAAAAACTGACAATTCTTACTATCCTACCAAAAAGATGGACACAAGTTAAGATCAGAGAAGAATTTAAGTGCTCAGATTACATGGCTAGGCAAGCAAAGAGTTTGGTGAGGGAGAAGGGAGTGCTTTCAACTCCTAATCCGCGTTTGGGGAAACGCCTGAATAGTGAAACTGCTGCCAAAGTAATTGACTTCTATCATTCGCCAGATGTGAGTAGACAAATGCCAGGGTTGAAAGACTATGTTTCTGTAAAAGGAGCTGATGGTATTTAGGTATTTACGTTAGTATCTTAGCATTCCTATTTAAATGTGAATCTTATTAAGCAGGACTAAAGTCTCTTATTATAGGTTTTTCTTTCTTACTGTTTGCTGTTGAATAATGATCTCAGTTTTTGTCTAAGGTCAAATCTTTGGTAGGATAAATAATTATCTTGAAAGGCGTATACAAATACTTTATTATTATTATAAATGTAACAATAATAGCTTCCATAAAATATATTGTAAATACCTAATAACTGCCTTTTTTAAATATAAAGTTATGTTGATGCCTCTTTTTTTATGGTTTCACCCAGCTAGACAAGAATCGGTTCTTACAACTCAATTGGTAAAATAAAGGAATAGGTTATTTTAATATACATATTTAAAGGAAAATTGTCTTAAAAATAGCAGACATTATAGATCTCAATGAGACAAATCTAATGGTACTTTTCTCAACACTTTAGCTCAAACGGTTCCAAAGAAACGGCGCTCCAAAGTTTGGTGGAAAAAGGTACTTGGTCAAAATGGAGGTGGGTATGGTCCACTGAAATGGCTGTAGCGTCTATACTAACTTAATCAACACTAAAAATCTTGTTTTAGGTTAAGGTAGACATGTGTACCCAAACTTGGGTGAAAGGAAAAAAAATCGGTTGTGACATCAAATGACCTACACAAGGTCAAAGGTAAAAAATAAGATCAACTTTTTTTTACCACTGAGGTAAAATATGAATAGAGACAAAGATGTAGATCCGCTTAAAATCTTTAAAATAATGTTTAAATGGTCTCTATAAGTGCAATAGGAGCTGAGATATTTCATGTTGAAATATGGTATGATCTTGGAAATTGACCTTTTTTTTACAAAATTCGAAGGGCCATATCTCCTGAACCATATGACCTAGAGTATTGAAACAAGCGCCATTCTGTTTTCCTCACCAAGATCTATAAGTTTGCCAATTTTCAAAAAAGTCGGTGATGGTCACGTTTATTCGACCCAAAATTCGGTTGAACTGACATGGAATGACCCCACTGTACTCATCCTTGATCTCGTCAGTCAACTCTCCGAGGAATCCCCCAATAGGCGGCATGTATTCACCCTCCCTCGCAAGAGAATGCAATAGACCCCAAAGTTTGATGCGAGCGTATGCGGTTGTGAAGCTGGCTACAGATATGTTTGTAACACGCGATGTGTCTGTGGCCAATTCGGTAATGTTTTACTTTATTATGTACGTATTACCTACATTCATGATATCCATGACCTCTTTATCAGGAGCATTGGCATAATCCCACACCTCGTTATAACTTTGGGCTAGATGAACGTTCGCCTTGCCTGTATTCTGTGCAAAATTTCCCCAAAGACTATTTAGACACAACGTTGCACTAAAGCGCTTGTCTGGGCTCTTTACAATTTGGGAACGATCAAGTTGTATCCCTTAACGGCCACGGTAACGCTGAATATAAGCCGATTTTTCATCTTCGGTATCAACTCCTCGCGGATACCCTGATACTTCTACCTTATCCTTCAGAAAAATGTTTATATATGGCGTGAAAAGGTTGGGTAGCTTGTGGAACCTCCACACCTCATATATCTTCAATATTCTGTAGCCATAGCGAACGGCTAGGGACAGCTCAGGGCTTGTATATACGCCTCTGATCTTCCGATGGTTGGTTGTGTGATTACAGGCCCCATTTTTCTCCTCTGCGCACTTCACGCACAGGGGAAACATGAGATTGTGGTCAATAACGACGGGTAAGGTCGGCATCCATAATTCGCGAGGTGGGAGCACGTCTACGAAAGAAAGACCGAAATAGTTCTTGTTTAAATTTGCTGAGACCTCCTCGATGGTGTGCAGGCTGGTCCCACCAACTTTTCAGGTGCACCTACGGGGTACGGATTGTTCTTCATCACGTAGGGGTATAAAGAGCAGAAGTTGTAGTAATGGAGTTTCACGCCCTCCGTACGCGGAAAGTATAGCTTGAAGGGATTTGTACGCCCTCCGAACAAGCTATCACCGCATTTGAGAGGATCCAACACCATTGAACGCTTAATCGTGTTTATTTCTTCATGGTACTGTCCATCTGTTTCCATCCCTCCATCATACTCATTACTCATGCTCCCACAAGACCTTGTGAGTGAATTGGATGCCTATAAATTGATCGCGGGTGCGGGTCCATGCAAGACTATCGGCAGAAGATCTACCGTAGATATCTCCTATGATTCCACACTCAGGACATGGGCATCCGTGCCAACAGCAACCATTAAAGGAGTGCGCAGTCTTCTCACCAGTGACATGGTCTTCGCTTAGATCATCAACCCAAAAAACACGACCATTGACCTTAATGGGTACCTCCCCCGTGTTGCGGGCATGTTTTATGTATACACCGGTTTGCTGCTGTCGGTGTATGAACCAGTAAATAGCCTTGTGTCCATAACTGCGAGGGTTGTTTCTGTGAATGACGGCTAAGGTGTCTTTAGGCATGAAATTGTTCTTGAACACCGTGAAGCACAATGAGGCGATCGTGGTTGCGACTCGCAGCGGATGGCAGTTGAAACGGTCTATGTACATCCTTCTAAAGGCCTGGAGACATACTCTAAGCACGAGCACATCATTCACGCAATAACGCTCACATTCATCAGTTATATTGTAAGGATTATCTTCAGTAAAACTGACGTAGTAGGGGTCAAAATCTTCACGCTCACTATCACTCATGTTGGTGTAGTTAAAGTAATGTTTGGGGGGAGGTAGTCCTACGTAACTTAAAGTGTCGCTAGTGAGGAACATGTAAGGGAAATACCTTTTGAAACTTCGACGGCTACGCCCATTAACTTGGGTAGCTTGGCCAATTTACAAGGTGTAAATAATAAAGTGTCTTTAAAGTGTACATTACCTCTTATTTACATTTGTATAAGTTTGTTTCCTCTTTTCAAGGGATCGCCTGTAAATATCTCCGATGACTCGTGCTCAAGCAGTTCCTTATAAAGGAACTGTGTCAAATTTTGCCCCGTTATGGGCAAGAATATACACAGTTTTTTTTTTAACTTGTCCACTAACTTGACAATATAGGACACAAAGAGTTTCATAGGGCTGTCGTGTGCAATCATTTTAGAAACGTTTGTCCGTTTACCACATTTGTGACACTCATCACACTCAGCCTCCATGCACTCATCGCAGATAGTCTGACTTACAAGTAGAAGTGGGATAACCTCTTTCGTTTCAGTAACCGTATATGTTTCTATATCCTAGTACACAGTTATACAAGATTTATTTTTAGGCTTAACATCTTTCATATAACACATGCGGGTTTCACTATATCATCCGCAAACTCGAGACATCCCTTACACAAATCATGATGCCTTCCATATTTTTTACTTTTATCATAACTCGCGTAAAGGTCTCTTATATTACGGAAGGGGAGATACGTTGCTCGATTGACAGCCCTAAAATAGGTAGGGGTCTTGTACGATCTCTCACACTGCTTTTAAAAATATATACAGTCCTACGACGATCATCCATTCCAAATACAACTATATGAACATTCATTTCCTGCTCTACAATTCTCAGCTCTTCATGACCCATAATACAGTCAAACTCAAGCTTCCAATCTGAAGATAGTTTACGGGCACGCTGCACAACTGTAGGAAACCAAATTTTTTGGGTCCCTGTATTTAGCATAGTAAACATACGGGCCAAGACTAATGCCATAAAGCCGCAACCACGCTCTGTGTTTATATGCACTCTGTAAATAGCCTGAGAATTGAAGTTAAGAGTATAAGGTATGGCACTATGACCCGCAACACGCAATACATGGTCAATATCTACATCTACAGCGGCCAAGCGTCTGATTGGTATTACTACCCAAAAATCATCTACATCCCCGTCTCATCTGACCCGAACCCGAAGGACAGCCTCGTCCTGACTTCACGTTCGTCGCGGTTCTGAAGGGCAAACTCCACAATACGTTCAACTACGCGTTGCATACCGTGTTCAACACCATTGCTATACAAGGATCCAGTGTCAACTCTGACAACGTATGGATTTCTAGTCAGGGCTTGGGTGGGGGTGGCGGTGCGTACCAGTTCGAATGTTATACCATCCTCTACAGAACGAGGAGCTGCTGCTGTTGTGGAGGATGTGCCCGGAATTATACAGGAATAAGGGGACGTATTTTTATTTCAATGAGCTAGTGTGGGGTTGTGTCCTAAGACGTAGAGGGTTGGGGATCTATTACTGGGAGTCTAACAACCGATGCACTCCTGGCACTAGGTTCGTCAGCGGGGAGGGAGTCTGTGACCACAACTACACTGTCATCGGGATCGTCTGTAATATCGATGATGGGGACATGATGCCGTACCTCGTCGTCATTCACGGTTCTGTGGAAGAAGAAAAACAAGACTGTAGAATATAAGGAACACCACTTAAATTTTTATTATATTTTGTAAATGAGCCACTTAGGAGTGTGACGTGTTAGAAATGGATTCTGTAGAAAAATTCAGGTTCAGGAGCCCATCGTGTATTATATGTGGCCGTACAGGATGTGGTAAAACTGTGTTTATGCTTAAAATCATTAAATATAAGGGAGAGATGGTCTCAAAATTTGTGCATAAAGTTATATGGTGCTATTCGACGGACCCGTCAGTGTTCAACAAGTACCAAGATGATATTCTGTTTCACAAAGGTGTATATGACGTTAATTCGTTAAAGGGAAATAAACATGCAGTCATTGTAATTGACGATCTCATGTTGGAAATGGATAAAACGTTTGCCGAGACATTTACAGCGTTCTCCCACCATCTTAACACAAACGTGCTCTTCATCAATCAGAATCTATTTTTCAAAAACAGATACATGCACGATGTGTCGTTAAATACACAGTATCTAGTCTTATTCGCGCAACGTAGAGATGTATCACAAATTTGGGTATTAGCCAATCAAATGTTCCCGAATCAGCGTAAAGAGTTTTTGGAAGTTTATAAAGAAGCTACAAGTTATCGTTACGGATATTTGCTTTGTGACTTTCACCCGCGAAACACGTTTATGATGCTACTAAGAACGAATATATTCCCAAACGAGCCTGAAATGGTGTATATTCCAGAATGACAAATAGGCTGAAGAAATATCGTGAATTAATAAAAATCTCTCAACGAATGCCCCGGGCACTGCAACAGATGTTTGTTAAAAATATCGACTCTGACTTTTTAAAATGCATCTGTGAAATCTGTCTTAACGTTATAAAATGTAATGTACCATTGAAACCCCCTCAGAAGGCTCGCCTACGCCGTTACAAGAACATAATGCCTACACTCGCTCGTAAAAGTCAAACTGTAGGGAAGAAAAAACGAATTATTGTACAAAGAGGGGGTCACTCCTCCCCATCTTATTTTCAGTTTTGAAGCTTTTACTGACTAGATTAATATAATGAAGAAAGTGGTAGTGATTCCACACGAGGTGTATGCTTCACTGCAAAGTTCAAAGAATCCAGACACGGCTCTAGAACCCCGTAAAAGCAGGCTTATAAGAATGGAAAGCGAATTGTTAATCCTATTAAACAATGAAAAGTCACCTGATGAGAAAATAATCTTAAACCATGAAGCTCTGCAGAAATTTCTTCACGAGTACGAAAATTATAAGAATCCGACAGAGATCCCCGTGGTTATTAGGCACACCGCGGACAACGATGAGCATGGCGACATAAGACCTGTGTCCAACGTTAGAGCTGACCAACCAAAGAATAACGGATCGGTCCCACAACATATCAAGCATGTATTAAAAAGCAGCCTCCCACATACATTAAGGAATAAAGGTTTAAGTCTTTATAATCTATTGAATGAGGAACGAACCCATCATACAGTGGAGCGACACAGGTGAGATCATTATGGAAGGAACAAAGGTACAGGAGGGCTCGAATATCGTCGACATCGTCTACGATCTGGTGAGAAAGTGGGATAGACCCTCGCCATCAGGATGGAAGCATATTAAAGCAAGACTACAATAAATAAATGTCCCCAAAACATTGATAGGAAATCTGAACAGGATAAAAGAGTTGGAGCAAGCCTTGCTTGTGCCACAACTAAGCAGCCATCATTCCCAGCGGTAGCACCTCTGAAGAGGAGAAAGAAGAGCCCAAACAACAACGGTCAAACCTCTCCACGTGCTTCTGAAATACGTAAATGGCTAACATATTAAGAAGACACTATTATGACATTTCTAAACCAGCCTCCTACGGAGGCGTTGATAGACTGTACAGAGGTGTTTATAATGATGGAGTAGGGAAAAAAGATGTTTAGAGGTTTTTGCGGGAGCAGAATGCTTATACATTTCATAAGCCGGTGAGGAAAAAAGGTTGGAAACAGCCAAGACAACCGGCGGCCTCGATTGACTCTATTTGGCAGGCGAATTTAACAGACATGCAAAGATATTTAGTGTATAATGATGGGTACCGCTACATCCTATTCATAATAGATGTGTTCTCTAGATATCTGTGGCTAATTCCTCTGAAAATTAAATCGCCTAAAACAGTTGCTGAAGCCACCAAAACAATGATGTTGAAAGAAAACAGGATTCCAGGCTATTTTTGTATTGATGTGGGGAAAGAATTTATAGGCCGAGCTTTTCAGAACATGTTGACAGAGTTTAATATCAGCTACTACACTAGCAATTCTACAATTCTATACATAAAAACTCTTTAGCTGAAAGAGTTTAACGTATCATATTGAACGTTGTTCACATATTTGTAGAACACATACAAATATATAGACATTCTGGAATCACTGGCCTTATTATACAACCGTTCACACCATCGCACGATTCGGTCAACACCTAACGAGGTTTTAGAAAGAGGTGCGCACACAGAGGGTGAGGTGAGAAGAGATATTCATAGAACCATGCCACACTCTACACGTTTCAAAATCAAAGATTATGTAAGACTGTCGCGTTCGGGTAATAAATTCACGAAGGGATTTGAGCAAGGTTGGACACGTGAGACTTTTAAAGTTAGGGGTATGAGACCTAAAGGCGAGATAATGCTGCATTACGTTCAAGATTTGAATGGGAAGAAATAACAGGAGGCTTTAACCGCGAGAAGTTGCAGAAAGTGACATTTAATTTAGGAAAAACCGTGTTTAAAATAGAAAAAAAATTTGATAGCAAAAGTTCAGGAAAGAGAAAAATGTACCTGGTGCAATGGCTAGGATACCCAGAAAGCTTCAACACCTGTCGCCTAACCATTTTTACGTCACACTACCGTCCTCTTCTTCTCTGTATGTACATCCTAACAACACCTGGGCCAACTTTGCCACAGAACTCCAGGAGCCCGTTGAATTGGGTCGTGATCCGTATGAGGTAGGGATATGCGAAATTCAGCTGGACACCCTCTTTTTAAGTACTGATTATAAAGAAACCGTTTTTACGGTTCTTAGAGATGCACGGTATTACACTACAGCAGTAGGGTGTGTCAATTTGGGAGGTGAAAATTAATTTTTGCCAATTCCTTCACTGAGGGGTTTTAAAAATATGTTTTTGGATGTGAAGAATTCAAATCTGCTATTATTTTTGTGATTGCTCAACATTTAGCTTGGTAAATCTACGTTTGATTAAAAAGCACATAAATTGCTCTCGGAAAACAACATTTATTAATTTTAGCTTCTCAAAATGTCAGGTAATGCTATAAAAATTTTAGTTTCTCTGCATAAAACATATCCTAGTAATCATAAAACATATCCTTGTAATCATAAAACAACATTAGAAAGTAATGACATCAGTAAAAAAAAATATTTAAACAAGTTTCATCAAGTCTTGCTTTGATTCGTTCTTGGACATCAGCCGCCGACTTGCTTCTTGGCCTCTGATATAGCCCTCACGTTTCTCATGTGTATACACCCTGCCTGCTGCCTCTGTGACTTGTTTCACACACCTCTCTATTGACTGAGCATGACAGGGCCACTGTGGAACTTGCATAGGCTTGTCAAAGAACTTCTTTACTTCCGCTGTAGTCAGTTTACATGTCAAAGGAGGTTCAAATACCCCGTCAGACCAGTCTGTCAGCTCCAACACGGAAGAAGCACTGGGGTTGATGGAAGGTGTCTTCCTGGGACGTACAGAAAGATCTCCAAGTGTGTCATCATCTCCACCCCTCATGTCAACAATCTTTTGGACACCAGCTCTCCTCTCCTCACTGTCATCTGAGCACAAGAGTGTCTGGATTATCATTTCGCTGAATGCATACCATGCTGAGCGCTTAATGGTTGGCAAAACAGCATCCACTACAGCCTTCTTTTGCAGCCTAACTAGCCGCAGCTGAAACAAGATGTGGCGTGGGCCTTCCACCCAAGAGTGTTTTACTTTGATGTTGAACCAACAGGGGTAGTACACACCAACAATGTATTCCACTATCAGTCTTAAGTTGTTGAGGGTTTTGCCTTTAAGGCCATGTTTTGAAACCCATATGCGACAAAGCCTGTTTGCTGTTGTCAACCACCTTGAATGGCTCACTGGACCAATTTCAAGAAGGGCCAGATCTGTGGGAAGTTCTCCTGTCCTTATGGCCTGTGTGATCCTATACCCGTACGCTTGATCAGTAGAGAGATCCTTTACGACATTGTCACTCAGTGAAGTAAGAGGCTCTCCAATTGAGAGTTTGGTGAATGAAGGATCAATTTCAAGTTCGGTTGCAGTGTCTAGCATCTTGCCAATGTTACCTGTCCACTTGTTGTTAGACAAGGTCTTCCCATCCAGTGTTGTGATCAAGTGTCGCAAGGGGTAACTCGTTAGTGTGGAGGGCACAAACCAACCAGATCAGCTTACGGCAAAGCTTGACCTCTACCCAATGCATGGAACCACCCTCCCAGCCAGTGTTAACATTTGTAGAATCACCTCCAATGGCCTGCAGGCTTTTATCAATGCCCTTCTTCTTCATGAAATCTACAAGATTATCAGCAATAACTTCAGCAGGTTTTTTTCTCGTTGAGCCTTTCTCAGGAGTGAAGTGGTAGAGATATCTTCCACCTGGCTCACTGCACACAGAATAATGCTCTTCTTTGATGATGCTGGGGAACTGACGATCTGAATTGTCTGCTTTCAGCATAACTTTAGTTGTATCTTGACGGCCGTCAAAGAAGATGCAGTCAATTTCACCCTTCTTACAAAGATCATCAAATTCCTGATCCAGGGATCTCATAACTTTTTCTTGGGCCCTCTTGACTTTATTGTGATCAACTACAAGTCTCTTGTCTTCTTCAGTGATCAAGCCAGCATCCATAAAGGCAGCAGTAGTGATGGCAGCTGTGGCACGCAGGCCAACACCATATCTGATGCTATGCATAGCAACATTAGGTATTTCTAATGTGTTGTACTCTGGCTTTTTATTGGAAGTTGAAGACGTGCTTGGTATTTCTAATGTCACTTCATAACTTCCATCATTTCCATCTTGAGCATCAGCTATTTGTTCTTCATTTTCATCATCAGAGAAAATTATTTCATTTGATGGCATTGAAACATCCTGCTTACTTGTCTGCTTATATTCAGCAAGCCTTCTTCTTTCGTCTTCTTGCCGCTTCTGCTTTTTGACTTGTCTGTTGTGCTCAGGTTGATCTGGCAAGCCAATCTGATGTGGTCCAATAGAACCAGACTTGTCTCTCTGACCTTTAATGAAAGCAAGCTCCTTCACAGGGATCTTCATCTCCCTAGGGCATGTACAGTTAATGTGAGTTTCATTTTTGCAACCAGCATCTGCAAGGCAGCCAAATTCAGAGCAGAGAACAATTTTACACTTGCAACTGAGGATGTCAAAAAGCTTGTCAAGTTTTGCAATGAAAGCCTCTTTGACATGTAGCTTTCCTCTCCCAAGAGATATGTTTTTGGTCTGCTCCCAGCTCTCTTGGATCTTGTTTAAGATTGTGACTCGTGAATTTACAACGGGGGCTACAAAAGAACTGTTTGCTCGTTCCCACTTTTCAAGCACTTTAGGGTAAATGTCCTTTGCAAGACTGGCTGCTGGGTAGTTTCTTTTAGAAGCCATTGTAGGTCAATTCCCACTGGTTAGGATGGTAGCACTGACGGACAAGTAATCTTCAGCACACTGATGAATATGTTTCAACCTGTGAAATAAGCAAAAACAGCAGTGCATTATATATACAGCATATATAATTATTAATATAATAATTATTATATAATTCCACAAAAAAGTAAAAAAAGTCACTATTTTTATGTAGCTTCTTACCAAGCAAAACTAAATTATATTAAATTAACAAAAATATCTTTAGAATTCCTAAGTCATGCTGCAACTTTTTAGCACCCCTCATATTTGGAATTTGAAAATTGAAAAATTCGACACACCCTACTACAGCAGTAACACTAGGCCCGGGCCGTTATGGTGCGGCTGAGGATGTTGTGAGAGACGTAAACGTTAGTTTAAAAAGCTCAAATCTTACGGCTGATTTAGTACACGAAATCTTGAACAAAGAAACCCCTACACACACTCTGACCCTAAAATCACAAGCGAACTGAAATATTAAAGACAAAGGGTTGTTCAAAATTATAACAGAGGGACGATATGGCGCAGCCCTCCAAAGAGATACCTTTCACGAAGTACAACAGGATTTGTCCAGCCTAATGTATCAGCTAAAATTAGAGAAATTGTGCAATGGCTATCCACCCCCAAACATGTGCTATATTTACAATAATATCGTGGAGCATCAGATTGTTGGGAATACTCAAGCGCGCCTGCTTCGTATCGCTCATATTCGCAATCATAGAAGGCAGAACTTGAGTATTACATATGACAACCCTCATTATGTGAATGTTGCAACTAATCTGTTAACCAATATCTCAATATATATAAGAACGATTGAGGGGAAAATTTTCCTATTCGGTGATGGGAGCTTAACGGTGAAGCTCCACTTTCGTCGCACTGAGTTATAATGGAACGAAAGCCTTTCACAATCTATCGAGGGGTGGGATACCAGCGTGGGAGTGGGCTTGGATAAATTTTTTCAGCCCTGCACCATGCTACGTACGGCTGTCCCCTTGCTGAAGAGGGATGCCAGATATCTCGGGAGGAAAGCGTTACAATCAGGTTTTAACACGATAGACAAAATAATGGCTGGGGCTACACCTAAAGAAGCTCTAAAAAAACACAAAGCGTACACGGGACGAAATCATCAAAGACGCAAAGAGAAAAATGCGTGGTGGTGGGAAGAAGAAGAGGGCTGTCCGGAAGAAGAAGGTGTTACCAGTACGTGGCGTTAAACGTAAAAGGACATCAAAAAAGAAGTGCTCTAAGCGAGCGAAACCTATGGTTGATAATTTTTTTAAATGATATAAGTTAAGGACATTACTCTCATGAATCATAGGTTGTTTACTAGTCGAGAGAGGTGGTACTATTTCTTGCTCGTCATGGCACGCTTCATCCATCCGTGTAGTACACAATGTTGTAAATCGGAGCTGCCGTTCTTTGACATCCCCCCAACGCAAGTTTCTATTGAGCACAGTGACTTTATTACGATCAACACGCTAAACACAATTAGTTCCCCGAGTGCTCCTATAGAATTCATGATACCCAGCTCAGGCCCCTACTTTTTTGATCCAAGCTGCGTGCACATGTACGCTAAACTACGTATAGCACATTCAGATGGAACGGATTGCGATGACAAATACGTTATATCTCCCGAAACAAACTTCCTACACTCCATATTCAGTCAGTGTGACGTACGTTTAAATCAGGTTAACATCTCTGCCCTAAAGGGTTATGATCACCTACGAGCCTGTCTGGAAAATGTCCTAAACTTTTCAAAAGAAGCGAAGGATACTTTTTTAAGTGCCGAGGGCTATTATCATGCTAAAGACGAAAGCAGTATAAAGGACAAATTTACAAATTCTAAAAAGAAGATATATGAATGTTTTGGGCGCCTGCATATAGACTTCACATTCCAGGAGAAGCTGCTTGTGAATGGGGTCGATATGAAATTAAAACTCACTCGCACGAATCCTCAGATCTGTTTAAATCTGGGAGCTGATCAAGAAGAGGGCGCAAAGCCAGTTGTGATTCATATTATGGAAACATACCTTCACTATGTCGAGTGAAACTAAGTTCGCCTAAACATATAGAAATTGAAAATATTTACTACATGCTACACTAAAATACCCAATTAACAAAATACAGATCAAACTATACACGGTGCCTGCAGGGTTGGCATCGAAACAGATAGAAAACATCGCCCTGGGAACTCTACCTAAAAGGTTATTAATTGGCATGCAGGACAACGCTTCTGTGAATGGGAAATATAAAAAGAACGCTTTTAAATTCGAGAATTTCGGCCTTAAAAATATAACTTTATACGTCAAATGGCATAGCGTTGTAGCGGGGGGGGGGACATTGGAAACGGACTTTGCATCAGATGCTGTGTTCCCGTTTTGCTCGAGAGCTTATAGTAATCTTGCCCATATCGCCGTTGCCTGTGATGAGCTAGGAATTGATGTAACGCAGAAAGAATTCATCGACCAATTTAACCTTTATCCGTTTGACACCACTCCTGACTTATCTGCTAGTGGAAATACACACTTATTTCCACAGCAGAGTGGAAACATTTCACTCAGACTCGAATTCGCCGAGCCGATACACGCCCCTATTAGTGTACTAGTATACCTTGAATCACAGTTCCTAATAGAAATTGACAGATTCAGGCGTGTAGTCACTGACTTTTAAAATGGATGCAAATACACTCCAGAGAGTAATGAATAGTGACCGAATCACACGCTTCAAATTTATCGGTGTGTTTACGAAGAATGAGACATTGAAATTACCAACTTATTGTGAACACAGATGTTATTGGTGGCGAAGGGATTCATTGGATAGCTATCTACTTTAAAAATAGGGAAAAGAATGTCCTACTTTAACTCGATGGGGACTCATCCTTGGAGCGACTATTATTGTAAAATTTCTCGAACAGATGCATTTCTCCGAAAATGTCTGGAATCCTTACCGTTTCCAGGGTTACTTTAGTAATACTTGTGGCATCTGCCTTTCATTTATCTTACACATGGCACGTGGAAACGAATTTATACATTTTTTAAAATTATTCGACCCGTGTCACACTGAGAGGAATGATAAGTTGGTATGCAGGCAGATAAAAACGTTTTCCGTTTGTGCGCACTCGATGTATTGTATGATGTTTTGCGCGTATATATAATTGTAACTTGAGTAATTGCAACAATATTGTGTAAAATGAGTACACCTGTTATTTTAATTCTGTAACTAATTTAAGTTGTATATAAAAATTGTGCTATTTTATAAAACATTCCTTATAATTCTACCATTTAATAAATTCATAACAATACACTGCGTCTTGTTCTTCCCTGAAACACAAGAAAAAGAAAAAAGCTTACATTAGTTCTCCGACGACCTGGCATTCGTTGGATCGGGTGTGCTGTATTACTTCGACCTCTCTATTCAGATCACTGTCCGCGACTTGCGTTTCTTCAAAACTATCACGAAAAGATTCTATAACACGATTTAGTTCCTCATCGGTCCTTAAGGAGAAAGGATATGCGATTATTATGGATTTTATAAAAATAATTAGCACTTGCAAAAGAATCTTGATTATTGTAATATTTAATATGATTCCCGCTCTTTGCCTATAATATATACTTCAATATATATATATATATATATATAGGAAGAAAGAGTTACAAGGAGTTATAAGAGTTACAAAGTGAAGCCTCAAATAACTTTGAACCACTCAGGGAAGTTCGTGGTTTGTGGTCCATTTAGGACTTTTACCATAATATTGAAGGTCTTTTCTATAATATTAATTATTGAATTGAATTGAATAATCTTTATTAATAATAAAATAAATATATTCGTTTCAATTTACAATGACATGAATAATTGTGAAGCTCGACTATTTATTTTATTTTATTTGGCCCTAAAGCTTTAGGCTTTACTGGGCTCTTATTAAAAATAAACAGATAGTTATTATTAATTAATAAAAAATAAATAAATAAGTATTTTTAATAGTTAAAACATGTGCTAATTTTAAATTATCACTACTGACACGACAAATGCAAGTCACCATTGAAGGCACTATACCAATACCATACAAAGAAACCAATATTATACATAAGAGATAAGAACTGAACAATCCCAAGAAATGTGTTTTTGATACTAGATTACACACGAAAAAATAATAATTAGTAAGCAGTAGTAATGGACATTAATCTTAGATTTTTGTTAGTATGTCATTATTATTCGGGATTTCAACTTGGTTTTAAACAAATTTACATTCACAATATTTTTTATATCGTCAGTTAAGTTATTCCATAGTTTCAATCCAATGAAAATGGGTAGTTTTTGAGATGAAGACAATCTAAATTGAGGTATAACAAGCTTTGATCTATTTCTGGTCTGATACGAGTGGATTTCTTGATGAGTTACAAAATATCTATTTACTCATTGTAAATTAATGATTTTGTTTTTACACTTTTAAATAAAAATAAAATGTGCCAGTTTGGTTATATCGTTGAGCTTTAGTAGGCTTAGCTTTTTAAATAATGCACTAGAGTGATGAAGGAAATCAGCATCAGCTAATAACCTCATTGCTCGTTTTTGGATGACAAAGATACTATTTAATGCGTTGTTAGCGGAGTTTCCCCAACAAGGGTGCAGTACGTTATATAGGGAAGAACAAGAGTATGATAAAGAGTCAATAAAACTTGTTTAGGGACTACATTTCTAAGTTTAAACATTATAGCAACGCTCCTTGAAATCTTTTTCGCGATATAATTTACATGATCACTCCATTACAAATTCTTATCTAGCATAACACCAAGAAATTTTGTTACAGTACACTCCTTTATAGCGATTTCATTAACATTAAGTTCATCAAGATAGACATTTCTTTTATTAGTAAAATTCATGAAATTTGTTTTACTGGTATTTAGGAAGAGTTTATTGGTGGTCAACCATTTCATTACACTGATGAATTCTGAATTAAATATATTCTTAGCTGAATTAACATCTTTGCAAGAAAAAGAGATAGTTGTATCATCTGCAAACATTATGAAGTTCAGTATATCAGATGAACGTGGAAGGTCATTTATATATAATAAAAATAACAGTGGACCAAGAACTGAGCCCTGTGGCACACCATATTTGACAAGCGCTTTAGTTGAGCAAAACTTGTTTACTGATACAAAATTATATCTATTGGACAAATAACTTTTTAACCAATCACTGATTGCTCCTCTAAAGCGTAACAATATAATTTATTAAGTAGAATATTATGGTCTATTACATCAAACGCCTTACTCAAATCCATAAATATTGATATCATTATTTCTTTGTTCTCTTTAGCTATATTTGCAATTTCCATAAGATTTAAAATAGCCATTTCCGTTGTTTTATTATTACGGAAGCCATATTGATTTGGAGATAATAAATTGTAGGATTCTAAATATCGCTGCATTCTACTTTTTATTTTTTTTTCAAAAACTTTGCTGAACACAGATAATGGATACACCGGCCTGTAATTTGTTGCTAGTGTAGGATCACCCTCTTTAAAAAGGGGTGATATACAACCAGTTTTTAGCATTGATGGGAATACTCCTTTGGATATATTTTGATTGATAATTTTAGCCAAAGTTACCGATATCTTATCTTTAACAAGTTTAAATATAGGTACAGGAATGTTATGAATGTTATTTTTTATATTTTTTAATTTACCAATAATATTCCGGACCTCAGTAGAAATAGCAGGGTCAAAAGAAAATGAATTTAGTGGGCTGGATGTCATATGTTCTAGAGGTGAGTGATCATTATTTAGTAATTGTGAGCGAAGCTCATCCGCTATTGAAGTAAAATGTGCATTTAAAGAGTCTGCAATAGCAGTATCATCAGTAATTTCTTTATCAACATTTAACTTCTCTATTGAATTTTTCTTAACTTGTTTTCCGAGAAGACTGTTTATGGTTGTCCAATTGTTTTTCATGTCTTCTTTATGTTTGGAAAATTTATTGTTATAATAGTTATATTTTGCAATTTTGATTATTTTAGTTAATTTGTTTCTGTATTGAGTATATTGTACTTTAGGAATTTTGCTCTGTAATTGCAATTTGAATAATTGATCTCTGTTCTTTATTGAAGTAATAATTCCTGGAGTGATCAATGGATTTGCGACACTTTTGGGCGAAACTGTTTTTCTCCTTAAAGGAAAGCAAATATTAAAAATATGGAATAAGGTGTCATAGAAGAACTGAAACATATGATCTGGGTCATTTATAGGTTCATCACAGTCAAATCGAGTATTCTCTACAGCCCCAATAAATTTTCTTTTGTTAACCTCTGAGAATATTCTGTAATCAATAGTTGTTTTGTCCGCAACCTAAACAATGTTATTAAATATAGCGGAAGTAGGAAAATGATCACTGATGTTTGTGGTTATAATTCCAGAATAAACGAGGGCATTGCTATTTATAAATATATTATCAATCGTAGATTCTGTTATTCGATTACAATAGTTGCAGACTCGAGTGTGTTTGGTAATAGTATGACTAAGATAAAAGAATTCATTAAGTCTAAAAAATTATGAGATTGCTTCAGTTTGCAAATTGATTTTGAAGTCACCCGCAACTATAGCATTCGATTTATGAAAGTTGCATAACATGTTATCTAAGTGAATTAAAAAGCTATTAATTAGTTATTACTAAATGAAACTAAATCTATAATTTAAAAATGACTACAACTGTCATTTTAACGAAGCATTTTACAAAATATAATGAGTTGAAAATAGAGTATTACAGTCCATCCATATATATGAGGCCCATATATAAGGTTGTAACATATATTCTGCTCGATTTTTTAGTTCATTCAGAACAAAATTTAAATGACATAATGACAAATTAATCATCAATATAATTCCCTTTTTTTCTATAACCTCCTCCCACCTGTAGAAAAGTTTTTTTATGCCACGTTCGAAGAAATCCCTTGGTTTCGAGTTAAAAAGCGATCACTTCGTTTTCGATAGCTTCCCTGGATTGCAACTTTTGTCCATCTAGGTGGTGTTGCAGACTTCTGAACAAATGGTAGTCTGAAGGTGCGATGTCCGGAGAATAAGGTGGATGAGGCATTTTCTCCCAACTAAATGCCTCCAATTAGGCAGTGGTGATTCGAGCAGTGTGAGGACGCGCGTTATCCTGGTGGAATAGAACACCTCTGCGATTAATTAATGCAGGACGTTTTTTTTGCAACGCCATCTTCAATCGTTGGAGTTGTTGGCAGTAGACTTCAGCTGTGATTGTTTGGTTATCTGGCAGAAGCTCAAAATGAATTCCTTGCATATCCCACCAAACGCATAGCAAAATTTTCTTTGGGTGGGGTCCATTCCTTGGCTGAGGTTCAGGCTTTGTTTCACGGTTAAGCCACTGATGTCGACGCTTAATATTGTTATAGAGGACCCATTTTTCATCCCCAGTGACGATCCGATTCAAAAACGGTGCCTGCAGTTGCCGAGAATGCAGTAATGTGCAAATATCGATTCGATGTTGAAGATTCGCTTGTGACAAATCATGCGGAACCCATTTTCCACCCTTCACTACTTTTCCTAACTTTTCCTACTTTTCCTTCTTTCTATATCATTCTGTATCATGATGAAACCTGTGCGAACCTGTCGCCGTGTGTATTTTGCAAAATTTCTAAAACTATTTCACATTATCTTGAGGATTACACTGGTATGCATATGAATTTTTTTTGTCTGCGGTGAGGGTTTTTTCAACTCATATTATATAATTCGACCATGCTGAATTCGAAAATGACATTGGTTTTCCTCAATCAGGTCAGGTTTTTTCTCTATTGGCCATTTATTATAAGTCCAATTTTATCCCCAAATTTATTGATTTTTTTAGCTTAAACACTGTAGATACGAGTAATATTATAAGAACACTCGTGAAAAATGAAAACATTGTGTGAATAAATACTTTTATTCATACAATGAATATGGAAAAAAGTTTATTGAGGAAGGAATGAAGTTTTTTTGGCTTTCAGTCTGTGTTTTTCTTCGGGCACGTCTCGCTTCAAACACCAGCAATAGTCCGCCAGCATATTGATATCCCAGTTTCCCTGGTACCTCTCTTCCATTATTTTGATATCTTGGTGAAATCGTTCACCCTGTTCCTCACTATAATCCCCGCAATTTTCAGGAAAATAGTCCAAGTGGGACCACAAAAAGTGCATTTTTATGGACATGCGCGACCCATGAGCTTTGAAAGCTTCCATCAAGTTTTCGACAACGGACTCGTATTCTGGACTTCTACGCTTGCCAAGAAAATCAGTGACAACTGATTTGAATGCCTGCCAGGCATTCTTTTCAGTTGGAGTCATTGCGTTTTCGAACTGAGTATCCTTGATCAAAGTTCGAATTTGAGGACCATCAAAAACCCCAGCATTTAGTTTAGCATCAGATATATGAGGAAATTTACTCTCGAGATATCGGAATGCTGAACCCTCCTTATTCATTGATTTGATGAAATTTTTCATCAAGCCCAGCTTACTATGAAGTGGTGGGAGCAAAATTTTTGTTGGTGGTACAAGGGGCACTGAAACGACATTATGCGACCCAGGTACAAAATTCTCTCTGGATCCGCTCGGCTATCCCATTTGCAGAGGAAACATGGGTATTTCGTGTATCCCCCTTGCATTCCCAATACAAATGCCACAATCTGAAAAAAAATGAAAATATTTAAAGAATTTAGAGAATTTGTTCTATCAGATAAAAAAATCTATGCATTGGACTGTATCACTTCTGTGGGGAAGTTAAGTGTTCTTATACGCTCTCAAATAACCTTTGGAAAAACAACATAGTCAATAGCAATAGTTTGCTTATGATATTAGTATTACCTTCAAATCTCCACAGATCCTCCAGTTATGTTGGTCGTATACGAGAGCATCCAGTAAAATTTTCATGTTATCGTAGCTCTCAGTAAGTTGTACGGAATGTGCTACAGGGACTGATGCAACCCTATTCCCAATGTTGAGAAGTACTGCTTTCAAACTTCGTTTAGACGAGTCTATAAATAGCCTCCATTCTGATGCGTTATATGGCAGGCCCAAGGATTCGATTAGCCCCTCAACATTGCAGCAGTACACTAAGGAAGAGGTATTTTCGTGCACTGCAAAAAACTTGCGGAATTCTTCCTCTCGTTTCCTATACCAGGAGAATGTTATTCCCGGAGCCAGCAAGTTGTCCTCTCGAAGTCGTGAGCCCAAGATCTCGGCAGCTAATTTGGAAAGTCCTAAATCCCTGGTAAGATCATTAAGTTTGGCCTGGTTGAGAGGCCTCGGCTCATTTGAAGCGGTATTTTGAGGTATATACGACTGGGACTGGTCATTGGCATTGGTCATTGATTCATCATCAGAATCATCGAAGTCCAGGGTTTGAGGTGGGTCGGGTATTGGAATTCCAGGACCATGGGGTACAGGTCTCATAGCAGAAGGAATGTCATGGTATACAACAATGTGTTTATTCTTCTTGTTAACTCCTGAAAATAGAAACACAGAAACATGGATATAAAACTTGCATATGAAATAGAAGAAGCATTCAGACAGTGGCGGCTCGTGAAGGAAGGTTGCGGTCTGTAAGATATGAAATAGGTCGATGGAGTCTGTATATTTTCTTTCTTTTTCATTCATATTGTCCCTTCGGGGACAATATGAATGAAAAAGAAAGAAAATATACAATCATTGTATATGTAAATGTAACTTGTATAACAATATGTATGTGTAAATGTATTTTCTATAACAATATGTATATGTAAATGTATGATTACCATTATGGTGAATATTATGCTATATATGGTGAATATTACATTATGGTGAATATTATGTCAAGTTTCATACGAGGATTTCAAAATATTTAAGAAAAATAAATTTATAAGCCCACCTTGGAGGTTTGTCATGCAGAAATAGCTCTGTCACGTGATCCTTTCCTTCTCTCCAAATCATGGGAATTCCAAAAGGCAAAGATTTCGCTCTGCCTTTGCTCCATCTTCTCAAATTTTCAATGCACGTCTTGCAGCACATATGAGGGGCGAAATTTTTGTCCTGGTCCCCTAGCTTAATTCCAAAGTATGCTCTATACATTGTCTTCACAAATTTAGTGATTTGGGACTGGTTATTTGGCATGGTAACCGTCCCACATATGTAGCAGAATCTATTGGGATCATTTTTACACGCTCTATTCATTATGAAATATTTTATCTATATGCCTGAAAAGTAAAAAAAGATATTATACAAGTGAAACAAGTGATGATAGATGTTACTGTTCCAATTCCGCTTTGACAAAATCACGAAAAATTCTATTTTACTTATGAGGCCATAGCCGGATAACCTGAGCTGATCGAGAAAAACGGATTGCAGATTCGAAATCAGCAGGAAAAGCTCTATAAGAATCACATACAAAACCCTTGACAGCAAAATTGATGCATACCAGTGTTATCTATCGTCCATTTTCTAATCGACCAGAATTTATTATAATATATATATATATATATGATGAAATGACCACGAAGGAAACAAAAAAAATAGAAATACAGGTATATAAATTTTTATACTTAAATTTCTACTGTAGATTCTTCCGCTGGATCAACCGGAGCATCAGGTGCAGATGTTAGCAACGGATTGCGTTGAAAATAAACCGTCCCGATCGGATGCGTTAAAAAGACTAATTGTAGCACCGGCATTATGGCACCCCTCTTCATATAGCTCCGGTAAACTGTAAAGTTGTTGTTGTGACTGGTTGACGGTGTCCATGACGGAGGGTATGTGTGATTATTCGCTGGTAAAATAACTGCTGAGAGTTCCAGCTGAAAATACTTCCTTTAATACGCAATGATTCCCGACTGTGACAGTTCCTTAAACTTGTTGATTGAATGTTAATGTAACTGGGCGTGTCTCTATGGCATATGTGTGTGCCAATCAGATGTCGTAACACTGATGTAACGGACCCACGCTTTGGGCATTGAAGTTCTGATTGGACACCTTCACGAATAATGAACGTGTCTTTATCAAATTTGGCTTGTTCACTCCGCAGATTTTTTCACGGTTTTCAGAGAGGCCATAGGCGAATAAAATTATATTGTAATTAAAAGCTTTATTAAGTGTTTGATTTTCAATGTAAAAATGAACGTTATTTAGCATGTGCTTAAAAATTTTTTAAACGTAAATTCAAAGTTTTTAAGAGAGCAGTTCTTAGTGTATTTATTATTATTATTATTATTATTGTTATTATTATTATTATTATTATTTAAAACAACGTTGATAAAATAGAAAATAAATTTGGTGTTTTCAGATTTCCAAGTATTATATTTGTTTCAGATTAAAAATGTCGAATTGTTAGGTTAGGTTAACTGTAGCGCTCTTTGCATTGCACGCACTTCAGTCTATATCCATCACAGACTCCATTGTTAATAATTAAATTTTTTTTTTCGAATTATTAAGGGTTCTCGAATAAAAAATATTACCCTGTACTTTTGCAATCATGGGCATTAGGGTGGATCGATTTTACATTTCTTTCGATTTCCATATTCTAATAGAGACAAAAACTTGCGCATGCATGAGAAAATAGCCTCTGCAAAATCTTAGCTTAATAGGTAATCATCTTCTGCCCCCGGCAGAGCGATGAAAATCATATTTTAGTAGTCAAAAACGTATTTTAAACCCTAGCCTAGAGTCATAAAATTTTGCGTGTGTGTTATTTCATGCCTAAGCAACGATATAAATGCTATGGGAAATATATAAATGCATTATTTAAGACAAAGAGCCGATCTGAAAATATGTATATTATACATATTTTCAGATCGGCTCTTTGTCTTAAATAATGCATTTATATATTTCCCATAGCATTTATATCGTTGCTTAGGCATGAAATAACACACACGCAAAATTTTATGACTCTAGGCTAGGGTTTAAAATATGTTTTTGACTACTAAAATATGATTTTCATCGCTGTGCCAGGGGCAGAAGATGATTACCTATTAAGCTAAGATTTTGCAGAGGCTATTTTCTCATGCATGCGCAAGTTTTTCTCTATTAGAATATGGAAATCGAAAAAATGTAAAATCGATCCACCCTAATGGGCATGCTAGGCACATTCCGTCGACATTGGGGCCCGAGCCCCGTTCGAATAGCATTACACTTAAAAATGAGTTTATTATGGATTTTTATAAAAATTATTTAATTTATACTAATTGTCTAACATCCCCACTTTGAAATTATTTTTGCCAGTTCATACATTTTTTCTGAATCTATTTTAATAATAACTGAAGTCCATTATGCTTTTTAGAAATTGTATAATATTTTTTAAGATTTCATGGAAACTATGCGTGATACACCAAAATGAATAACATTTACGCATAAAATTAATTTTCTGTAAAGGATTTAGGAGAAATGAAAGAATACGGTGTAGGACGAGAAGGGAGAAGGGCAAGAGAAGGGCAAAGGGGGAGAGAAGGGTGAAGGGGGAGAGAAGCAAACACATGTTTTTGTTTTTTAATTAAATACAAAAATTTGAACGGGAAATGGTTCGTTCCTATGAGGTGATATATATACAAGTAAAATGCATTTACGCGTCATTAACGAAATGAAAGAAAGGCAGATATTATCTTTATCTACGAGCTTTGATGTTACTGTCAGAAAATAGACGTTCGCTCAAAATGGACAAGTTATGCTTTAAACGAAGTGATAGTTTATTACCTTACCTGAGCTAATATATATATATATATATATATATATATATATATAAATAAAAGAAGTTATACGGTGTGTGTGTGTGTGTGTGTGTGTGTGTGTGGTTTATCGCAGACGCATATAATTTTTTGCCTTACCATTCATTTTTCCTTAAAATGACAGGCTCCATTTTCGTTAATGTACCTTAAATGTATTTTAGTTCTACGTTTTAAGTACACGAATTTTTTAAAAAATTATTCGCTCCATGGAACACAAGCTAACATTCCTATCGAAATATTATGTGGTTAATTCAAATACCCCGTACACAACTTTTAAAAAGATATTAAAAATATTGCAATAATTTCGACGTGGAGCTACAGACAAATGGTTTCACATTTTTACCTATATATATATATATATATATATATATATATATATATATATATATATATTATATATACGTAACAAGGTGAAAACATTTCTGAGGAAGAAGACTCGAGAGTTATTTATAACTGAAATCGTATTTTTTGGAATTTATCAAAGTATGAAAAATTTATTTAAGTCAGTTAATTGTTGCGCCTTCATGGTTACAAAAGTGTTGTCGCGTCCAATGTATCATCGGCTCTTCTGAACGAGATTTGAGCTGCTAAGCAACGTTGGGATTGATGAGTGTTGTATGGGTGACCCCTATCTTCCACGTTTACATGATATAACGACTCGTAGAGAGATGGATCCCACATTTCCTTGGACATTGGACTCCGAAGTTTATCAAAAAATTTAAAAAATTCTAATCAATAATGAGTAAAATTCTAATAGATATATTTGACGTGAGTACATTAAGACTGAAAATCTTTTGGAATTGATTTGTTTTTTGATTTATTAAACAATGTTTTTTCCCCCATTTTAAATCGTTAATGGAGAAATAAATTAAATTTATTCGAAGCAATGTGAGGCTTAAGGAATAATTTTATTTGAAAATTGTATTTTGTGTTTAGGTAAAACATGAAAAATGCTTTTAGTGTAGGTTGGTAAAATCGAAATGGTCCTCATGATGGGACAATAGTGTACCCTAAAAGCTTTGGCTAACCACAATGTGATATTATCATACTCGCTTCGGGGTTACCTCAAAATGGACAAGTTTTCTTTGAGCATCTTTGATTTTAGCGTATAAACCATTAATTTAGGAAGTGCAAAGTGATGTAATTTAAAATGTACAGGTAAAATACATTTAAGGTACATTATCAAAAATGTGAACGGTCATTTTAAGGAAATCAGCTTACTGAAATTTTCATGAAATTATTTCTAATTCGTGTTTTATTTAATTTTTTTGGGTGTATATATATATATATATATATATATATATATATATACGATACCTTTTTTATTTATTAAACAAATTTTTTTGTACAAATTAAATGAAGTGTTTATGGAGAGACTTCTCACACCCAATATTGAATTGTTTGCATAGAATTGGTATCATACTTTCAATAACGATATCTGATAAATCCGTTTTCTTATCGAAATATTATGTGGTTAGTTCAAATACCCCGTACATAATTTTTAAACTCTTAATACTGATTTTAATGGTTATATATATATATATTATATATATATATATATATATATATATATATATATATATATATATACATATATATGCTATATATATTATATATATATATACACACACACACGGCTGGGTACGATTCTTTATTAACTTTTGGCCATTCCTGCCGCTGGTAGCTGGAGGTGCTACCAACTGGACTGGCTATCTCATGTGAACATTTCCTCTCTGTAATATATATGTGAAGGTTAGCTGAATTGAAATTTAGTTATATATAAGGAATGACTAAACATTTGATTTCCTGCCGCTGGTAGCTGGTGGCACCACCAACTGGACTGATCCATTAATATATATGTATACCGTTAATGAAATTACTCTCTTAATACTGCTTTTAATGGTATATATACGGTTTCTAAGACAATTAAGATTCATTGGGTAACATCTCTCGAAATAATTATATATTACTATCTGGCAACCCCTCCATATATAAATAATTAAAATAAATATCTAGCAACCCCTCTATATATAAATAATTAAAATAAATATCTGGCAACCCCTACATATATAAATAAATAAAATAAATATCTGGCAAATATCTGACAATATAAAGAATTAAAATAAATAGAGCTATATGGCAACCCCCTCTAAACCAAAAGCCTGCCAACCAGCTGATGCTGGGCCATTATGCGTCTGACAGTCCAGGCCAAAGGATGCCCCCTCTCTCCTTAGGTTAAGGTTTACCTTCTTAGGTTAGGATACCCATTTGGAGAGTGAGGACATCTCACCTTCTCCCCCAAAGTTAGGGTTTAGGTCAGGGTCACCCCTTTGGGGACAGGTCATCCTCCCTTCTCCCCCCAAAGCTCCCCCCTTCATGGAACTTGGAGGGTTATCCCCCTCCCCCATTACCTCCACCCCCTTTGTAATACTCCTACCTACCCCCCTTTGGATTACCCATACCTCTTTGCAACATTGATCAACATTGCAATTGCAACTTGCACGCTCCCATTTTGAGGCCACACTACTAATTCCCTGGGAATCTCGCTGCACTCAGCGAAGAACAAAGAGAACGGTTTCACCAAAACATCAAAGAAATGGAAAAGAGATGTTAGGGAAGGTGGGACATCAGCATGATGGCTGATTACTGCTGGATGTTGAAACGGGATACTCCAGAATTATTACATAAAAGAAAAGGAACAGCGCGTACATTCGACACTAAAAGACATAGATCTCACAAGAAAACTCAGGACAAATAAAGATGAATATGTAATTGACGTTAATAGTCTTCTTTCTTTTTAAAGTTGTTTGCATTTGTAATTAGTACAACAAAGCGAAATAGGTACCTAATGTAAATTGAAATAAATAATATTATTTATGTTGTTTTTTCCCTTCCAGTTTGCAGAAAATCCTTACGTGATAGAAAGAAATGGACACCTCATTCGAAATCAGCGTAGTTGAATTATGTAAAGTCAGTTATTAGTTAGAAAACAACTCTTACAAAGTTCTCATTCGCAGGCCTCTGTAATCTTTGATAGACTTTCAGATCACAATTTCTTGTTATCAAGATACATAAAAATGCAAAACTTAAAAAACGATAAGGCGTCTCTAAATGTAGCTCTGTTTGCAATGCTCGCTAGAGTCGCTAATAATTGTAGCCATTCAAAAATGATACGATCAACACAGTGAGTTAGTACAATCTTGAAATATTTTGCTAGATCATCTTCACATCATAACTTTCCATATTATCATAAATACTTGGAATATTGCGGTATATTAAAATGAGAAATAAGAACTGCATGAAAAAAGAAATAAAAAGTTAATGGGCTAATGTATGGTGCCCATGAAATCTTGTTCTGGCAATTGTGTCTGACTGTGTGACCCGGCAAGTGTAAACACACAGCGTGTCGGTGTTGTGGTGTGGCCATGTGTGATAGATGAATGTGTTTAATGCTTAATAATTCCCTTTTATTAGGTAAGTGAAGTGAGCTATGGCTTTGTTTATTAATTTTGAGCAGAATCTTGCTTTTCCTTACGGATTTAAAAAAAAGAGGAGATACAGGCTACGGTAGGTTACCGTTGGAAGAGCTTTAGGCCTAGGCTAGGCTAGATTGTTGAGCCTTCCCAAAGCATGGAGGAACTTATTCGTAAAATATTTCGAAGGGAGTATCTGCATCCAGAGGTGCAAATACCGCATTCGTTAGTTGCATCCGAATATCACACCTCTGGGTGCAAATAGCTTCAGCCTATCAATCTTAAGGCCTCGTGAGGCCTCCCCTAAAAAGGCCTCGGCCTCGGCCTCGAGGCCTTTGAAAAATGTATGTCTTCGGCCTCGGCCTCGGCCGCGAGGCCTGAGGCCAGGCCTCGTCCCCATGCTTGGATGCAAGTGTGGAAAACTACGCAACTTGCATTTATATAAGACGTACATTTGAAGAGAAAGTAAGTTGCAGGTTGGTTGTTGAAAAGAGAAGAGTAGCACCTTTTAAAAGGCTTTCTATTCCAAGGATGGAATTGATGGATGCAGTCATTGCCCGTCGGCTTGCAGTTACTGTGCAAGATTCTTTGGATTTTTGTGAAATTCCACACTATTATTGGATAAACTCAACTATAGTTTGGCAATGGTTAAGAAGCCAGGCAAAGAAATGGAAACCATTTGTCGCCAATAGGGTGAAGATTCAAGCACACACAGATCGAAAGCAATGGAATCATTGTCCAGGCACCCAAATCCCAGCTGATTTACCAATTTGAGGAATTTCGGTGAAAGGTCTTGCACAGTCAAGTTTGTGGTGGAATGGGCCAGAGTGGCTGAAACTTGGAAGTGAAAATTGGCCCTGTAATCAGCCGATTGTAGGAGAACACTAGGCTGAAGAAGAATGGATGAGTGAGATGAGAAAATGCAGTGTGAACAGTTGTCAACTTGTGGAGCAGGACCCCATATTGACGTTTGAGAATATTAGCAGTCTGAAACGGTTAAGAGTGACAGCATGGATATATAGATTTAAAGACAACATTAAGGAGAAACAAGAAGGAAAGGAGTTCCAAACAGTGAGGAGAGTCAGTAAGCCAGGAACTACTAGTTAATCTTTGTGCAGAAGGAAATTTTTGATGAAGAGAGAAAATTGCTTGCCAGTAATCCATTGCAGGGCCTACCAACACAGTCTGCGCTCAGAGGTTTAGATGTGTTTTTGGATCAAGATTTATTGAGAGTAGGAGGTAGACTGCAGTTTTCTGGGCTTCCAAAGGAGAAAAGACATCCAATTTTGCCACCTTCTTGGGGACCCCTTGGGGAACTTTTAATCCTGGACACTCATGGGGGTTAGAGAAGTGATAATAGAAATCAGACAGCAGCTTTGGATTACCAAATCAGACAAGTTGTAAAAATGGTTTGGCATAGCTGTGTAGTTTGCAAGCGTTGTAGTTCAAAGCCTTATCATGAAAAAGTGGCTCCGCTTCCAAGAGAACGGTGTGTCTATACGCTCAGTTTGATGTAGTTGGGAGTAGACTTCGCGGGTCCTGTCTATGTTTATGAGCAAAAGAAGTCCAACAAAGGTTATATATATGTCTTTTCACCTGTGCTACCACCAGAGCAATCCATTCCATTAAGTAGTGATTTATTTCTTTTGGCCTTTAAAAGGTTTGTGAACAGAAAGGGTTTCCCAAGTAAAATCCTATCTGATAATGAAAAAAACCCTCAAAAAGGCTGCAAAAGAACTCAAAGAAGTTTGGTCCTTGCTAAAAGAGGAGGGATTCCAATCTTACTTTTCACACCATGGGGTACAGTGGGAGTTTATTGTACAGAGAACACCATTGTGGTTGGACTTTGGGAAAGGCTCGTGAGAAATGTAAAAAGTCCATTAAAGAAACTTTTGGCTCATGTTCACTTGAGCAAAAAAGAATTCTGCACTGTTTTGTGTGAAGTAGAAGCAATGGTGAATAGCAGGCCCATCACTTTTATTTATAACAGTATGCAGGCTGCAAAGCCATTGACACTAAATCGTTTTCTTTGTGATAAACGATTAACATGAAGCCCCAGTTTGCCAGTTGACTTACAACCTATCCAGACCAGTCAAGAAGAGCTAACCTGAAGTTCAAATACCTTGAAGAACTACAAGATCAGTTATGGAAGGAGTGGCAGACAGAATACTTACCAGAACTCAATTAGTACCCATCAGGCAATGTAAAGGGCTCCAATCCAAATTGTATGAAGATGGGATAAGTGGTGATAAGCAGAGATGGGCATAAATATTTTTGAATATATTTAAATACTAAATACTGGTGAGGATTGCAAGTAAATACAAGATACATTACATTTAAAAGGAATGTAATTAAATACTAAATACATTACTGTGAAAATGTATTTAAATGTATTTCCAAATACATTATGTTAGATTATCTTAATTTAGATGGCTTTGTGGCTTGTAACTAGGTCTAATTATTAAAATATTATGTAAGCTGCAAACAGATTTTTTTTTAATAACTAGTAAGGCGTAGGATACATAATTACAGTACAGGGTGAGGCAGAAGTAACCGGGCAGCTTTTTGATGTTTCAGCTTTGGAAGTTTCTAGCGATAATTGCATCGATTACGTAACACCCGATAGCCTAGGCTAAACGGGTAGCCAAGCTAGGCTACCCGTTTAATTCAGTTTGTCGCAGCTGGTGGTTGTGAACACATCTTATTTCGGTCAATTTTGAAAGCCCCAATTATGGCAAAGGCGAGTAACCAACGCTTTACAATGGAAGAACGTGTCTTCATTGTAAAAAATTTTACCGAACGGACAACAAGAGCGAGACATGCCGCCGATTTAAAGAAAGATTTGATCGTTCAATAAAAAGAGACACGGTAGCCAGCCTCATTCAACGCTTTGAATCAACAGGTTCATGTGAAGATCTTCCAAGACCAGGACGACCAAGGTCTGTCTGTACCGACGAAAACAAGCAGATTGTTGAAATTGCTTTCGCTCGTAGTCCACGGAAGTCCACCAGACGAGCTGAGCAAGAACTTGGCATCTCACAAAGATCAATTATAAGAATGCTACACGATGCCCACTTGAGGCCATATCGTCCACACTTGCTCCATGCACTGAACGAAGATGATCATGACCGTCGCGTGGAGTTTTGTGAGATCTTTCGACAACTCTGTGCAATGGGCGCCACCTTTCCTGAAAAGATCATCTGGAGTGATGAAGCATCTTTTAAATTAAATGGCCACGTCAACCGACATAATTCTGTCTACTGGGCAAGTGAAAATCCTCACCTAATCCTCGAGAAGGAAGTCAACACCATCGGTGTCACGGTTTGGATTGGGATCTGTGCTTCTGGTCTGGTCAGTCCGTTCTTTTTTGAAAAAACTGTGACAGGCGCCAACTACGTGGCGATGCTCAACAATAATTTCCTTCCAAAAGTGGCAACCTGGCCACACATTCGTGAGATGTGGTTCCAACAAGACGGAGCACCACCCCATTACAGCCACGCTGCGCGCGATTGGCTCGATGAGCACTTCCCTCAGAGATGGGTTGGACGCCGTGGTCCCATAGATTATCCTCCTCGATCTCCTGACCTTACACCTCCAGACTTTTTTCTTTGGGGTGTGCTGAAGAATTCAGTCTATGCTGAAAAACCAAGGACCATTCAGCAGCTCACTACGAGAATTGTGAATTCTTGCGCAGAAATCAACGAAGATTTGTGTCGAAGTGTGTGCTATTCTGTGGTAGACAGATTTTCTAAATGCATTGAAGAACGTGGTCAGCATTTCGAACACTTGCTCTAATCATGCTTTATATTGTTCTAGTATCATGCACATTGTAATTTCTTAATTTGTGACTAAATTTCAATAAACATTTACTTTGGAATAAGTGCTTATTGACTGCCCGGTTACTTCTGCCTCACCCTTATTTAAATAAGCTAGGCCTATTCAATCTTTGGTCAGACTAACGCAAATTATGTGCGTATGTATACGGTATGATCTGCATTATTATTATAAATATTATTATTATTATTATTATTTTTACAAAATAAAAGTTACAAATAGAACATTTTATTGATGATCTGTTACTCCAAAAGTGCAGTTTCTTAATAAAAAATAAAAAATTGTTTTCTAATAACTGAAGAGATGATCATCAAGTAACTTTATAAATAAAAAAATAAGCAAGTCTCCTGACCCTGATGCTGCACTCCCGAGTACTGAAGGAATTAACCAAAACTATAGCTAAGCCACTGGTAACACCGGTCTGCATGAAAATCGATTTCTTTATTTTGAGTTGTGATTCTGAAGCAGTTCGCTGCGCTGAATTAAAAAATGCTACCAGTTTTTTTCTATCACCCACAGGTTTAAAGTTATTAGCAAAACAATTTTGGGGCGTTTTGTAATTTTTTACCTTTTTTATCTTTAATTAATTTCGTTTTTTCATATTTTTCAGATAGATAATTCTAACATTACGTCTTTAAAATTTTAATAATGGCTTCTAGAGGATGTACCCATAGTCCAGACATATTTTGTTGTATTTGTGGTCGGTATGTTGTTGTAAAACAAAGGACAAATATAACGACCTTCATTAAGAGAGCTTATCATGCTTATTTAGGAATTAAATTAGGAGATCAAGACAAAAGTTGGGCTCCACACAAGGTTTGTCTTACGTGTGTTGCGGCACTAAGGAATTGGAGCAAAGGTAAAAAGAAAAGTTTGCCACTTGGGATTCCTATGGTATGGCGCGAGCCTAGAAACCATACCGACGACTGCTACTTCTGTTCTTGCAGTGTTAAAGGTTATAATGCAAAGAATAAAGAGAGCCTTCAATACCCAAGTCTTCCATCTGCCAAGTCTTCCATCTGTAGGATCTGCCTAAGGACTCTGCAGAACTTTTGGGGTCTAGATTGCAGGAGAACAATTTATTAGCATCCGACACATACTTCGCTTGGTACAGAAATCGTGAGAAAGACTTTGTGCCTTTTTTCGAAGAAGATGGTCCCTTGGTATTTTGCAAGGACATCACAGGATTAGTGTGCAAGCTAGGCATCGAATACCAAACCAGTGACTGGAGGTTGTTTATAGATTCCTCTAAAACCAGTCTAAAAGGAGTGTTACTGCACAACGGTAACAAATATGCATCAATCCCAGTGGCCCATTCTACTCATTTAAAAGAGACCTATGATAACATGAAACCGCTTCTGGAAAAAATTCAGTATCAAAATCACAGATGGATATTGTGTGGGGATCTCAAAGTCCTTTGCGTGTTACTTGGGCAGCAATCAGGATACACTAAGATGCCATGTTTCATCTGCGAATGGGATAGTCGAGCACGTGACCAGCACTGGAAGAGGAAAACTTGGCCTCCTAGAGAGAATCTTACCCCAGGATCAAAGAACATTTTACATGAACATCTAGTTGAACCAAATAAAATCCTCCTACCACCCTTGCACATTAAGTTAGGCTTGATGAAGCAGTATGTCAAAGCATTGAATAGAGAAGGTGAGTGTTTCAAGTACATTTGTTCAAAATATCCAAAGATTAGCTACGAGAAAATAAAGGAAGGTGTTTTTTAGGTCCTCAGATTAGAAAGTTATTGACAGACGATCATTTCCTGAACACAATGACCAATAAAGAAAAAGAAGCATGGCTTGGTTTCAAAGATGTTGTTGAAAACTTCTTGGGAAACTACAAAAGCCAAAATTATGAAAGACTGGTGGAAAATATGCTTAAAAAGTTTTGCGCCTTAGGCTGCAACATGAGCCTGAAAGTTCACTTCTTATTTTCGCATCTTGACCGTTTTCCCGGAAATCTCGGAGATGTCAGTGAGGAGCAAGGGGAACGATTTCACCAGGACATCAAAACCATGGAAAGAAGATATCAAGGAAGATGGCATAAAATATGATGGCGGATTACTGCTGGTGTCTGCAACGAGATCAGCCTACGGCACAGCATAAGAAAACATCAAAGAAGCACCGGTTTAGTCGTCATTAGTCAGATCTACCTTCGTAGTCTTAAGTCTTTGGAATAAGTCCTGAAATGTTTGCAAGTAAAGAAGGTAAATATATTTTGTTTCTTTCAGTTATTTTTTTATTCTTTCATAAACAAGCAATATGCTTGTCCAAGAGCTAGGAGCTATTTAATTCTGCTTTAATTAGGTTTTACTCTATCACCTAAAGATTTCGTGCTACAAGGGGTGTTGTAATACCTCATCTGTCCCCAAATGTTAACCACCCATTGATGGGAGGGAGAGAGTATTTTGCTGGGAACGGGACTGGTTGTTATATATATATTTACCTTACATTATTATGTAAGCGTTACTGTAGTCTATAACAACAAAATTTATGTGCAATCCAATGTTGGTCTCGATAAGATGGTTCACATTTGGGGATAAATGGGGGATTTATGACACACCCTGTAGTAAGAAAACCATACGTGATAGGGAAAAACTAACTATATGTTTGAGATCAGCTCACTCAAATTATATAGAATCACCAACTAGTTTGTAAAAATCGATCGACAAGTTTTCAAATGTGTACTGGTGTAATTATCAATAACACAACACCCCGAACAGGCAACCATAAGTAAGTAAGATAAATGGATGGACGGACGAGTGTGTCAGACAATCTTCCTCTTCTAGGTGAAAGAACAAACCCAGTGTAAATATAAATACAATAGTAGTAAGCTAATTTACCATCTCGGAAGTATGTATTGAGAATGTTGTGGCGTGTGGTAAGAATCCTTTGTTATCGCCAACGACGTGGTCTCACGTCCTCTTTAAAAAAAAAATGTAATTGAAAATGTATTTTAAATATATGTATTTATAAATACCAGTTACTTTTGAAATGTATTTAAATATGTATTTAAATACTCGAAAATAAATGTACATTACTGCCCATCTCTGGTGATGAGTTGGGATGAAAAACTTAGGCCAGGGGTGGCGAACCTTTTTACAGTCGCGTGCAAAAAAACCATAAAAAAAATTCCCGTGCCCACCAAAGTTTATATATATTACACCAAATTATAAACAATAAGTCTATTATTTTATTCTCATTTTTTGGATAACAATTTCTATGCTTAGTCGTACCAGGCGTGGTGGCGAACCTATGGCACGCGTGCCATAGGTTCGCCATCACTGACCTAGGCAATGCTGAAAGGTTGGCATAATTGAAGAGTTGTTTGTTGGCAAAGACAATTTAGTTAGATCTGCATTGGTAAAGATTTCAGGAGGAAAATTAAAGAGACCTATCCAAAAACTCTATGCTTTACAAATCAGTAAAAACTTATGTCAAGATGAGACATTTGGGTTACAGCCTCATGGAGAAAGCTTGGCTAAACTCGCAGAAAGTAGTGACAGCAATGCCTCTTCAGTAGGGAGTGTTAAGAAATCTAGAAGAGGAAGAGCCATTGTTATCCCAAAGCGATACGATGACTAGGCTGATTAATAAAGCACCGCTTGTATATATTAGGTTAAGGTATATATCCGTCTCATAACTATAAGGTTAGTGAAAAATTGCCATTTATTTTAGAACCAACTTTTTTTTGGCTCTCGTGGCATAATTTTTTGGGGGCACTGACAGCGTCCTTTCTACTCTTTTGTTGGAAGTAGTAATGATAGGATGTGGTCTTATAGAAAGCTCTCTAAAGTAGGTCAGCGTCGAGTCGACAACCCTGAAGTAGGGCCGAATCATCATCTTCGTTGGCAGCATTTTCCCACGCCTAAGTGGGGTCGCTGTTCCTTATCCGACTTCGCCATTCATTTCTCTCCAGTCTCCAACGCCACATCCGCCGCCAGATTTCGCTTCCTCATATCACCCGCCACACACTCTCTCCATCTCATCCTCGGCCTTCCCCTTCTCCTTTTTCCAAGTGGTTCCATCTCCGTAACTCGTCGCCCAACATATTCCTCCTCTCTCCGCATGACATGTCCAAACCATCTAAGCCTTCTCTCTTGAGCTTTCTTTGACACCTCTATTACTTTCGTCATTCCAGGAATAAATTGATTTCTAATTTTATCTCTTCTCGTAACCCCACACATCCATCTCAACATCCTCATTTCTGCTACATCCATCCTTTTCCGCAGATTCTTCTTCATAGGCCACGTTTCCGCACCATACAACATTGCAGGCCTCACTACCGCCTTGAATACCTTCTCCTTCAATTTCATTGATATTCTTTTATCACACAGTACCCCAGACACCTTCCTCTAATTATTCCATCCTGATTGTACTCTATTATTCACTTCCCTTACCAGCTCTCCACCATCCTCTACCCACGATCCGAAATATTTAAAACGTTCCACTTTCTTCATACCTCATCTTGGAGTCGCACCTCATCTCTCGGCCCCTGTCCCGCATTGTACTTCACGTACTCTGTCTTCGCCTTACTAATCTTCAAACCTCGGTTTTCGAGTGCTGCCCTCCACCTTTCCAGCTTCCTCTCCACCTCCTCTCTGCTCTCTGCACACAAAACCACATCGTCGGCAAAGAGCATACACCATGGCGCCTGCTCCCTCACCTCCTCCGTCATTACATCCATAACAATGTCGAAGATGTATGGGATCAGGGCCGATCCCTGATGAACACCAACTTTCACTTCGAAACCTTCCGTCAATCCTGCGCTGCATCGTATTTGAGTACGTGACCTCTTGTACATATCCTTCACTAACCTTACATCTGTAGACACCATGTATTTACTATTATATACTTCCAATCCCAAATTGTTGGACAAATTAATAAAGAAAATAAAGTACAAAAAGAAATGAGAGTATTAAACAGCACATTTTGGCCAAAGATAATAAGAAACTGATAGGAAGGAGCTTAAAACCTCAACGTATGTCGACACGACAGTTAGCAGCTGACCTGACGAGGAAGCTTCTAACAGTGGCTGTATCCTCCAGCGCGGGACACGTCAACGCGAAGAAGAGGCGACATCAAACCGAAACATGAACGCGCTGGTGGCCAAACTTCATCAAATTTCCGCACAGCGGGCTGTCCACGGTTGGCCAGACTGGCAGCCGATGGCCAGAGGCGCCAACATAGCCACACAACTAAACAGCCTCTTCATTCTTAACAACACAGAAGAACATACACACATACCACATCAAGCAGGATATTCAAACTCCTCCCCAGATATAACGTTCTGTTCCTCCTCACTAGCAACACATACACAATGGAGAACAGAAAAACAACTGTCATCAGACCACCTGCCCATCATCATTACAACACATTCTACACTCTGCCCCAACAGCCTTAGGCACACTTACAGAAATTACAAGAAAGCTGATTGGGAACAGTTCAAAATACAGACTGAGGAACAATTCACCACATTAAACAGCACACCCATCATAAACATCAATACAACACTCAAGACATTTAATCAGATCATCAATAATGCAGACAAATACATACCTAAGGGCAACATTAGGAAATACAACTCAAATTACACTAGAGAAATAGCCCACCTCATAAGGCAATGTAACAACCTCAAACATAACACATAAACACCACACACAGAAGCCATAAAAGAACAGATACAACAACTCAACAAAGAAATAAACAACAAACTTAAAGAAAAACAAACAGAAACATTTAGGGAATTCATAACAACACTAAACCACTCCACAGATACATCCAGGCTATACAAGACTATAAACAGCATTACCCACTCCCACTCTAACAGCGGCATTCACACCTCACACGCGGCTATCTGTCGCAGCCAAAATAATATCCCAACATATACACAACAAGCTAACATTCTAGTTAATCACTACGCAAAGATAAGTCACTTAAACAGAGACAACGACCAGAAACACGCAGACAGACAAACAGCGAGACACAAGAAAACCTACAGACTCGACACGACCATTGCACCCTTCAATACAGACCAGACGACCAAGATCATAAAAAACATTAAGAATTCGAAGGCTACTGGACCAGACAACATATCTAACATACACCCTAAACACTTGGGCCCACAGGGAATACTAGCTCTCACAAATATCAGCACATATTCATACCAACACTGTATTATTCCTAACATATGGAAACAAGGTAAAATTATTACACTACTCAAACCAAACAAAAATCCAACAGAACCAGCATCCTATGGACCTATTACTTTACTATGTACACCTTCCAAAGTAACAGAAAGACTAATCTTAGAAATCACCAAACCCACACATACCACTATCGCCTACTCATCATGGATTCAGACCTCACCACTCAACCACGACATTACTCACTAACCTCACTTAGCACATCATGGATGACATCAACTCCAGACGACCAGCTCAACGTACATTATTAGCAACAATAGATATTAGTAAAGCATTTGATGCTATCCCACGCTTCCCTTTCACTAACAAAATACTCAACACAAACATGCACAATAACACCAAAAGGTGGCTGAGCAACTATCTTTTAGGAAGATACTCACATGTCACATTTAATGGCAAGTCATCCAAAAACAATTTTTTTCCGAACGGGGTCCTTCAAGGTTCTGTTCTCTCACCAACACTGTTCAACTTATACATGCATGACATTCCAACACCCATAGATAACAAGCTTACCTTATCATCATATGCAGATGACATCACTCTAACATCCACCCACAACAACATCGACACCGCTACAAATAACCTACAAACATACATAAACAGTGTACAAGACTGGCTCACACACAATAGACTCAAAGTAGCGCCCACAAACTCAACCATCACCTTGCTAACAAGCAACACAAAAGAACACCAGATAACTCCACAGATTACACTAAACAACAACATTCCACACACTTACAGGACCAAACTACTTGGGGTCACATACAACACATCTTTATCTTTTGCAAACCACACTCAGGACATTAAAAACAAATGTACGTATCATTACAGGATGTACTCAAACAACACCAAAAGAACACCTGCACACAGAAACAAAAATACTGAAAGTTAGAGAACATCTAGACATGCGGGGAACACAATTCATGGCAGCAGCGACAACTAACCCACAACACTCTTTTACGTCAGTTTTTACTATAGAAGATCTAACGAATATCCCTTCGGTCATAGACATAATACCTTTTGATAATGGTAATATTTTGGATAATATCGTGGTTAGTGAAGCGGAGGTAATGCGCTATATCGATAAAATGAAAACGCGTAAATCACCGGGGCCGGATTCCATATATCCCATACAACTAAAAGAATTAAAAGATAGCATTGTTGTGCCGCTAACAAAGATTTTTAATGCGTTTATTTCTGAGGGGTGCGTACCAGATAATTTCAAGTTAGCAAACGTAACACCTATCTTAAGAAAGGCGATAAAGGTGCGGCGGGAAATTATAGGCCAATCAGTTTAACGTCTTTTGTAGGTAAACTACTGGAATCAATAATTAGGGATCGTATAGTCGAACACTTAGAAGTGAATAAACTAGTTAGAAATACGCAGCACGGATTTAGGCGAAACAAATCTTGCTTAACTAATCTTTTAGAATTTTTCCAAAGCGTGGTTGACGTTTACGATAGACATAGGGCGGTTGATGTAGTGTATTTAGATTTTCAAAAAGCGTTTGACACCGTGCCGCACAAAAGACTCATTGAAAAAACTAAGGCTCATGGAATCAGGGGTGTAGTAATAAATTGGCTAGAAGAGTGGTTGCGAGGTAGGAAACAGAGGGTGGTCGTTGATGGAGCGGAGTCGTGTTGGGCTAATGTAGCCAAAAACGTTTTTACGCATAGAATAGTAAATAGCTGGAATAGTTTGCCGGTAGAAGTAATTAGTAGCACTTCTATAAACATGTTTAAAAATCGATTAGACAAATATGTTGATAGATTGGGTATAGTTTAAGGTAGTAAAAGTAAGGCTTTGTGGTGATCGATCCCACAGCTCAACACAAGTGTTGTGGGATATAGGGAGGCAGCATCTTGGGTTAGGGGATACTCTCTGTCCTTACACACCCCATTTAAAGAGATTCCTCTGCCGAGCGGTGCCCCCCATAGTACTGTGAGGTATTGAAAAACTCATGATCTTCACTTGCCCCACAAACACCTTGAAATGGGAGACCCAAAATGGGTGCACACATATTCTACATTACTGTACAGTCTTTACAGCCACACCTACACTTTTCCTCCTAAGTATATATATTGTAATGTATATGTAAATTTTGACTTGGTCCGCAATCGATATGGATCGTGTCTTATTTTTCGTTGGCAAGGTACTAGTATTGATGGATACCGTAATGAAATTGACTGGATTCTTTGGATCTGATATATTTGCATGTTGGTTATAAATAGATATAGAGTGTAACATATTTGTGGATAGTAGTCTGTTATGACTTGATCCTGTGGATCCAGAGATTCTATCTTTAGTTTTAAATCGATAATAATTAATTAGTTTTAAATCGATAATTAATTAGTTTTAAATTGATAATTAATTAGTTATGCAAAAATTGGTCGTTGCCAATGTACAGGCAGTTTTTGCATAAATTTCTTATGTTCTTGTGGTTCGGAACCCACGTAAAATTGTAGGTCCACTCCGCCACCACGGAGGACATACACAATTACGAACACAGTTAGGTAGACCAACCATGAGTGGATCCTAGGGTCTTTGTTGGTCTGTAACATTATAACATTATTATAACTACATGTACAATCATGCACCGACACCTCGCACCATTAAGGTAACACCAAAGAGACATTATAACCAAATACTCCATTCTATACTACGCCCCACAGACATCACACAGCATAGAACACACACACACACACACCTAACTCACAATGCGAAGCCGCCAACCATTGACAGGTCAGAGACCAGCCTGAGCAGATGGGATCGAGTTAACTTAGTACAATTCAGATGTGGACATCACCCCGACTTACAGACATATAAACACAGAAGAGACAACTCCACAGACGACACCTGCCACCCGTGCCAGGACACACCACAAACAATTGAACACATTATGACAGACTGTACCGCTCTAGCACAACAACAAACACAACCCAATATCACTAGTGCGCTGAACCTCTGGTCCACTCCGGAGAGGGCGATCGGTTACCTGCGTGCCGCCGGCTTGCTCAATCAGGGTGGGCTGATCGGCTAACCAACAACAACAACAACAACCTCACATACTTCTTCGGCACTAATTTTTCCCTTAAACACCTCCACACCTCTTCCGTCGGTACTCTGTCATTCGCCTTATCTAGATCTATGAACACTATGTGCAACTCCCTCTGCCCCTCTCTATATCTTTCCATCAACTGTCTAAGTGCAAAAATGGAATCCGTTAGCCCTCTCCCTGGCATGAAGCCAAACTGCTCTTCTGCTATGCTTATTTCTTCCCTCAACCTGCTCTCCACAGTCCGTTCCCAGACCTTCATTGTGTGCGACATCAGTTTAATCCCTCGATAATTTGTACATTCCTGGACATCTCCTTTCCCTTTAAATACTGGGACCAGTATAGAAACGATGCTTTTTTATGAAAATTTAAACAACTATGATATTTTTTTTGTGTCACGTTAAAGTGTGGGGCAAGACTTTGACACAAGACTATAGACAATGTTAAGACAAATGCCAAAAGAATATTAGTTACCTTGGCGTGGATGTTAGGTCACATGTTAAAAATATTATTCTCTTTGGTACAATACCAATAGAACCTATTCTAAATGTAAAAAAACAATTAAACGATCAAAAATACTACCTTTGTTGATCGATGAGTAGGGCTGAGTTATCGTGGTAGATTATTTCATCGATTAGAACATTGTGCAGACTGCTAACATCTTCAATAGAAGGCAAGACACGAGTTTTAAGAATGTTAATATAGGCTACACTATTTACAGTTCTTTCGCAAAGCACCCCAGACCATTACCGAAGTTGGGAATTTCACAGTTCTTTGCAAACACTGGGGCAAGTATGCCTCTCCTGGGCATCTTCTCACAAGACGTCTTCCATTGTTTGAAAGAGGTTGAATTTCGATTCATCAGACCATAAGACTTTTTTCCAGTCATCAAGAGAAAGGCTGGAATATGTTTTGGGCCATGCCAACCGAATTCTTTTAATTTTATCCGTCAAAAAAGGATTCATTTTAGGCCGATTGGCTGTGTACGCCATGCTGCAATACCTTCTTGTGGTGGTTCTTTTGCTCACATGAACACTATAAGTAAGCAAAATCTGCTGTAGTTTACCTGAGGTGCTCTGTCTGTCCTTTAGCATACTTCTACGAAGTATGTTAGTACCCTTGGCAGTCAGAGATCGAGGTCTACCAGTTTTAGGTGATGGGTCTGGTGGAGTACCTTCTAACACTGTTCTCCGATCATATTTTATTATTAGTGCAATGAGCTTATGAGTGTTATTTTATTTATTTGTTGGGTTCAAAATCCCAGCTGAGCCGTGAACGGCCAAATTCTAAAGGGCCAGTTCTATCTGAAGCCCAAGTTAAGCTAAATTAAAACTTACGGATTTGAGATCCTATTAGGTCCTACCTCAGGGTAACCTCAGGGTTGCTGACTCGATGCGGGCCTACCTTAGACCTTTGTTACATGAATTTAATATAAACAAAAGGGGTACTATTTATGGTCTTCTTTCTCAACCTTGCAACAACAACGCAACCTGGACTATTGCACGATGCAACAATCTTGTATCTACACAACCAAACTGAATTGCAAGAGAGCTCTCTAATCTCTATCAGACCACACCCTGTACGTACGACATCCCACAAACGAGTAGAAAAGACGCGCAGCGCCCCAAAATGATGCCACCAGCGTCCCAAACACTGATGCCACAAGAGCCCAAAAATGCTAGCTCTTAAGTGAATTTTTCACTAACCTTACAATTATGAGATGGATATATATACACCTTAACTTAATATATACAAGCAATGCTGCATCAATCAGCTTAGTCATCATATCGCCTTGGGACAACAATGGTTCTTCCTCTTCTAGATTTTCTAACACTCCCCACCGAAGAGGCATTGTTGTCATTACCTTCTGCAAGGTTAGCCAAGCCTTCTATGAGGCTGTAACTCAAATGTTTCATCTTGACTATCTGTGTTTTTGCTGATTTCTAAAGCATAGAGTTTTTGTATAGGTCTCTTTAACTTTCCTCCTGAAGTCTTTACCAGTGCAGACCTAACTAAATTGTCTTTGCCAACAAACAACTCTTCAATTATGCCAAGCTTCCAGCATTGCCTTGGTCTTTCATCCCCAATCATTACCACTTCTCCCACCTTGATACAATTTGCATTGGAGCCCTTTACCTTGCCTGATGGGTAATAATTGAGTTCTGGCAAGTATTCCATCTGCCACCTCTTCCATAACTGATCTTGTAGCTCTTCAAGGTACCTGAACCGTCTGGTTAACTCTCCTTGAGTGCTCTGGATAGGCTGCAAGTCTTCTGGCACACTGGGTTTGATGTTAATCGTTTACCACAAAGAAAATGATTTGGTGTCAATGGCTCTGCATCCTGCATACTGTTGTAAACAAAAGTGATAGGCCTACTGTTCACCATTGCTTCTACTTCACATAAAACAGTAGAGAATTCTTCTTTGCTCAAATGAGCATTAGCTAAAAGTTTCTTTAATGGACACTTTACACTTCTCACTAGCCTTTCCCAAAATCCTCCCCACCATGGTGCTCTCTCAACAATAAACTCCCACTGTACCCCTTGGTGTGAAAAGTAGGATTGGAATCCTTCCTCTTTTAGCAAGGACCAAATTTCTTGGAGTTCCTTTGCAGCCTTTTTGAAGGTTTTTGCATTATCCGATATGATTTTATTTGGGAAACCCCTTCTGTTCACAAACCTTTTAAAGGCCAAAAGAAATACATCACTACTTAAGTTGCTTACCAACTCCAAATGGATTGCTCTGGTGGTAGCACAGTGAAAAGACATATATAACCTTTGTTAGACTCCCCTTGCTCATACACATAGACTGGCCCTGCAAAGTCTACTCCCACTACATCAAATGGGGCAGTATAGACACACCGTTCTCTTGGAAGTGGAGCCACCTTTTCATAATAAGGCTTTGCACTCCAACGCTTGCAAACCACACATTTATGCACGACCTTTTTTACTACTTGTCTAATTTTGGGAATCCAAAACTGTTTTCTGATCTCTATTATCACTTCTCTAACTCCAGCATGTAACAGCTTATGATGAGTATCCAGGATCAAAAGGTCCACAAAGTGCCCCCCAGAAGGTAGCAAAATTGGATGTCTTTTCTCCTCTGGAAGCCCAGAAAACTGTAGTCTACCTCCTACTCTCAATAAATCCTGATCCAAAACACATCCAAACCCTTGAGCGCAGAATGTGTTGGTAGAACCTGTAATGGATGGCTGGTGAGCAATTCTCTCTCTTCACCAAATTTTTCCTTCTGCATATATACCACCCAGTATTTCCTGGCTTGCTGAATCTCATTACTGTTCAGAATTCCTTCCCTTCTTGTTTCTCCCTTAATGTTGTTGGTAAATCTATATACCCATGCTGTCACTCTTAACAATCTTTTCAGACTGCTAATGTCCTCAAGCCTCAATATGGGGTCCTGCTGCATAACTTGACAACTGTTCACAGCGCATTTTCTCACCTCACTCACCCATGCTTCTTCAGCCTGGCATTCTCCTACAATAGGCTGATTAGAAGGCCAGTTTTCACTTCCAAGTTTTAGCCACTCTGGCCCATTCCACCACAAACTTGACTGTGAAAGATCTTTCACTGAAATTCCTCGTGTTGGTAAATCAGCGGGGTTTTGGATGCCTGGACAATGCTTCCATTGCTTGGGATCTGTGTGCGCTTGAATTTCCTCCACCCTATTGGCAACAAATGGTTTCCATTTCCTTGCCTGACTTCTTAACCAGTGCCAAACTATAGTGGAGTCTGTCCAATAATAGCTTGGAATTTCATAGAGGGCCAAAGACTTTCGCACTGTAATTGCAAGCCGACTAGCAATAACGGCACCCATCAATTCCAACCTTGGAACAGAAAGCCTTTTCAAAGGTGCTACTCTACTCTTTGCAGCAACCAACCTGCAACTTACTTCCTCTTGCAATGCGCCTCTTATATAAATACAAGTTGCATAGGCTTCCTCACTTGCATCACAAAAGATGTGCAGCTCCAAATTGTCTGGACTATTGTTCAACTCTCCAAAGTACCATCTTGGGATTTCAATGTCTCCAAGATGTGCCAATTCTTTGAACCAATATTTCCACTTTACCACCATATGATCAGGTAACTCTTGGTCCCAACCAAGTCCAATTTCCCAGAGGCTCTGAAACCAAATTTTTGACTTTATCACAAATGGAGCCAGGAATCCAAGAGGATCAAAGACCTTTGAAGCCAAACTAAGAGCTGTACGTTTTGTCCACCTTGTCTCATTCTCAGCCAGCTCTACTAAAGATTTCCCATTGAAGGTAAACAAATCATCATCTTGCTGCCAAACAATGCCTAGCACCTTTGCATCTATTGCCCACAACTCCTTAATACCAGAATCCTCAATACTTTCTGCTGCATCAGGTACTACACAGGAATGACTCATAAACTCTTGTAATTGCGAATGATTGGTCTGCCATTTTCTAAGCTCCATGCCAGCCTCCCTCATTATAGCTCTAGCCTCCATGAATATCTGTTTAGCCATTTCTGTATTATCCACGGAACACAGCAAATCATCAACATAAAAATTCTTCCTTATGTGTTCAATAGTGTTAGGATAGACTTCAGAATATTTCTTAAAATGGTACTGCATAGTAGCTGCCAACAGAAATGGACTAGAGCTGAGGCCAAACAACACTGACTTCATTCTATATGCTTGAACCTTAGGTTCATTTTCCAACAAGTCTTTCGTATCCACCCACAGATACCTTACTGCATCTCTGTCCTCTGGTTTTAACTTTATCCGCAAAAAGGCTTGCTTCACATCTGCAGTCAATGCTACTCTACCAAACCTGAATCTCAGTAACAAGGAAAATAAATCTGCATTTAAATTTGGCCCAGCATCCAAACAGTCATTCAAGGACACACCACCTTTGTCCTTGGCTGAGCCATCAAAAACTACCCTCAGTTTGGTGGTAGTTTTGTCTCGCCGTACCACTGCATGGTGTGGCAGATAATGTGCCTCCTGGCTCACCAGCTCACCTTGCACCCTTTCAGCATAGCCCTCCCTTACATAACTTAGGATGGCCTCATCGTATTCAATTAACAACTCCTCATTTTTTCTTAGCCTGTACAATGAAGTCTCCAACCTCCGATTAGCTAGCTGAAGGTTTGAACCGGGTTTGCAAGAATCCTTCCATGGTAGGCCAACTTCATAGCAACCATCTCTAAACCCAATCCCTTTTTCAAATTGCTCTAAAACATCATTGTTCACTGTACTTGCCTGGTTGTCCTTTATGCCAATAGATTCAAGTTCCCAAAACGCTTTCAAATGCCTTTCCAGACCATGGCTGTTCTCCTCAATCTTAACAAAAAGAGCCTTAACTTCCATTTCATTGCAATAACTACCATGTAGCATCCAGCCTAGCTTACTTTCAATAGCTACCGGGCCTTGAGATGTACGGACAATATTACCAGTGATGAAGTCCCAATAATAGTCAGCTCCAATCAAAAGACTAATATCTTCTGTTCCCTCAAACTTATTATTGCCCAAATTAATTCCTTTAACTTGCAATTCTTGGACACATGCCATATCTAAACAAGTAGTGACTGGAGCACAAAGTTCCTCAATCTCTACAGCTTGGACCTTGATAGTGGGACTTTGCGGTAACAACCCTTTAACCAGAACTTCTACCTTCTTAAATTTGGTTCGGTTTTGAACGGAACCCCCAAACCCAGAAATTCTTAAATTTTCCCTCTTAAGTTCTTTAAACTTCAATTTTCTGGAAATTCTGGTCTTAATAAAACTACACTGGCTACCACTATCAAACAACACTCTTACAGTAGCTTCTCCCTCATTCCCAATTAATAAGGCTGCAGTTGTTTGCAATAATCCCCCTTTACTTTTACTCCCTTGCATAGCAGTGGCATGTGCCACTGATGTCTCTACTTCTGGGGTAGGCCTACTAAGAGTGTTTTCACACAATAATGGCTGATGCCTACCATGACATTTTTTGCACAAAATTTTAAACTTACAAAACCTTGCTCTATGACCTTTCAAAAAACATTTAAAACATGCTGTGGACTTAGTTACCCTGTCCTTTCTCTCCTCAAAGGGTAAGGCCTCAGCCACCTCACATTTATATGACTTGTGGTTGCCTTCGCAAAATATGCATTCCTTGATTCCCTTTAATTTATTCTCAGAGGAGGCATGTAGAGCTGACACTGTACCTGGGCTATTCCTTTTTGTGGAAACTTTGGTGCTGTGCCTGCCTTTGTCCCCTTGTTTACCATCCCACTGTGCAAACTCAACTCCCTCTCGTCTTGCTAATTCTGTGCCTAAAAGACTTAACATCTGCTGAAGGGGGATGTACACATGTTCTGCAGAGTGTCCCCTACTTAATTCAAGCAAAATTGAGCTAGGCAATTTAGACTCCAGTGTAGGAACCAACATTATACCATACTTTTCCATTCCTACACCCAAGTTGTCCAGGGACCTAGTTCTAATTTCAAATTCATCATATAACTGCCGTAACTCCTTGACACTATTAGGATTATTAACAGGAGGTATAGCTAAAAGTGCACGGAGGTGGCTTTTAATTAAGATCTCTGGCTTACCAAACCGTTTCTTTAATATATCCCAAGCCACATTATAATTAGCCTCTGTTAATGCTAATCCTGCTATAGTCTTTGCTGCCTCCCCTTCCAAGAGGGACCGCAAATAATTAAACTTCTCCACGGCACTTAACACTTGACTAGAATGAACTGCTGATTGAAAACTGTCTGCCCATCCTTGCCATTCCTGAATACTCCCAGAAAATGTTTTGAGTACAAGCCTCGGTAATTGAACTACAGATCTGTTAACCTTAACTTCACAAACATCATTTGTTGAGTGTTGTGTTTCATTATCAGACCTGGTCTCTAACTGTACTGAGCTACTAAACTCTTTTGCTCGGAGGCCTACGTTAATTATATCATCAATAATCTCTTCAAAGTAAATTATGTTATTTTCTATTTCATCCTCTTCTATAAGAGCCTCAATTTTAACATTTACCTCACTTAGAGCAACCTTTTTAGTTTCTAATATGGAAAGCTGCGCAGTCACTAAGCGTAAATCCTCTTGCTCTATGGCAGAATCTATAGTGGCAATGACCTTTGTAATTAGACCTTTGTAGGCGCTTCTCCTTTTTATAAATTTGTTCAATTCAGATGCACTCATCTTCAATGCAAACAACAATTGGGCTCAATGCCAAATGAGCTGAATTGGCAGAAATACTTAACCAAACTGATCAAACGCAAATTTTACTTTCAAATAAACTGAATTGCTAGGTGGGGTACTAACCAACACCAGTATGGAATACCAATTTTTCCACCCAAGTAACTGGCGCACTGGTCTGCAACCTTCGCCTACGAATAATAAACCAAATTAACCAAACTGGTAAATGTAGGCCAAAAACAACGACAGACAAGTGGCCAAGTTTCGCAATTGGGCAACCAAACTTTCTACCCTGGGACCTTAATTCAATAATAACCCAAAATTAACCAAACCGGTAAAATGTAGGCCAAAACAACGACAGACGACTGGCCAAGTTTCGCAATTGGGCGACCAAACTTTTACCCTGGGACCTTAATTCAATAATAACCCAAAATTAACCAAACCGGTAAAATGTAGGCCAAAACAACGACAGACGACTGGCCAAGTTTCGCAATTGGGCGACCAAACTTTTTACCCTGGGACCTTAATTCAATAATAACCCAAAATTAACCAAACCGGTAAAATGTAGGCCAAAACAACGACAGACGACTGGCCAAGTTTCGCAATTGGGCACCAAACTTTCTACCCTGGGACCTTAATTCAATAATAACCCAAAATTAACCAAACCGGTAAAATGTAGGCCAAAACAACGACAGACGACTGGCCAAGTTTCGCAATTGGGCGACCAAACTTTTACCCTGGGACCTTAATTCAATAATAACCCAAAATTAACCAAACCGGTAAAATGTAGGCCAAAACAACGACAGACGACTGGCCAAGTTTCGCAATTGGGCGACCAAACTTTTACCCTGGGACCTTAATTCAATAATAACCCAAAATTAACCAAACCGGTAAAATGTAGGCCAAAACAACGACAGACGACTGGCCAAGTTTCGCAATTGGGCACCAAACTTTCTACCCTGGGACCTTAATTCAATAATAACCCAAAATTAACCAAACCGGTAAAATGTAGGCCAAAACAACGACAGACGACTGGCCAAGTTTCGCAATTGGGCGACCAAACTTTTACCCTGGGACCTTAATTCAATAATAACCCAAAATTAACCAAACCGGTAAAATGTAGGCCAAAACAACGACAGACGACTGGCCAAGTTTCGCAATTGGGCGACCAAACTTTTACCCTGGGACCTTAATTCAATAATAACCCAAAATTAACCAAACCGGTAAAATGTAGGCCAAAACAACGACAGACGACTGGCCAAGTTTCGCAATTGGGCTACCAAACTTTCTACCCTGGGACCTTAATTCAATAATACTCAACCCGTCTAGGCCTAACTTGGGCTACAATTTGCACAATCAGAACTTTGCCGAAAAATAGTCACTGACTCAGTCTTGGGGTAGAATCCGGTTCTGAAGGACCATGTTATTTTATTTATTTGTTGGGTTCAAAATCCCAGCTGAGCCGTGAACGGCCAAATTCTAAAGGGCCAGTTCTATCTGAAGCCCAAGTTAAGCTAAATTAAAACTTACGGATTTGAGATCCTATTAGGTCCTACCTCAGGGTAACCTCAGGGTTGCTGACTCGATGCGGGCCTACCTTAGACCTTTGTTACATGAATTTAATATAAACAAAAGGGTACTATTTATGGTCTTCTTTCTCAACCTTGCAACAACAACGCAACCTGGACTATTGCACGATGCAACAATCTTGTATCTACACAACCAAACTGAATTGCAAGAGAGCTCTCTAATCTCTATCAGACCACACCCTGTACGTACGACATCCCACAAACGAGTAGAAAAGACGCGCAGCGCCCCAAAATGATGCCACCAGCGTCCCAAACACTGATGCCACAAGAGCCCAAAAATGCTAGCTCTTATTAAGTGAATTTTTCACTAACCTTACAATTATGAGATGGATATATATACACCTTAACTTAATATATACAAGCAATGCTGCATCAATCAGCTTAGTCATCATATCGCCTTGGGACAACAATGGTTCTTCCTCTTCTAGATTTTCTAACAATGAGAGAATCCCACTTTTCTCAGTGCAAGAATAACTGGTGAATGCATGGCATCATGAGTTGAAACGCTTAGTTGAAAGCATGCCTAGAAGGTGCAGGGTAGTCATAGAAGCCAAAGGAGGACAACCAAATACTAACCTGATTCATTCAATGTCATGGTAATTCAGTTATGACCATGGAAGGAAAATGTTTTGTTTTAATGTAAAATGAACATAGTTTTGATGTTTCAGTTGAATTGTAAAAACAATTTTAATGAGAAATTGCATAATAAAGGTGTTTATGTTGTTAATATATTGATATACAGTACATATTCACTATTTTTAACCTTGCAACCATCGAGAGACCAAACTGTGGATATAGTGTCTCATTGGATATGGGGTCCTTTTGGCTTGGCATCGAGTGGGACACTATAAACGGCGCCTACTGTATTAAGTATAAAATATTCTGGAGAACTTTTCTTATTCATTGTATAAGAGACTAATAGCAAACAAATATATGTAGTAATTTTGTATGGACGATCAATAAAATGGAAATTTAAAAAATCTCCGAAGTTTTGTTTGTTTGGACGATCATTAAAATGGGAATTTTAACAAAAACCGAAGAAAAAATATTATTTATGCTCTCATAAATATCACACAAGCAGAGGCATATCGTGATAATGTGAGGCCTGTTGTAGCCTACCTATTGAAATGAAAAAGCGAGATAGAAATGCAAAAAATATAAAAATTATTTAATTCTTTGTATAACCTTTATATCAGGGATGGGCAATTATTTCTATTGGAGGACCAATTAAAAAGGTTGGCTACATTAGCAGTGCAGTTAGCCTTCACAATAATGGAGTTTGTAAATAATTACAGCTTAAAGTAGCACTCCCCTACTACATATATAGTATTTTAATTTTAATTATTTATTGAATTTTAAAAAATTTAGTGATACTTTCCCTGTATTTGGCCTATTTCTCTAAAATTTTCCTTGCGAAGTATGTAGGGTTTGGATTAAGTAATACATGCACGTCGACGTTTTGTCGCACGACAGCTTGCGGGCCATTTAATTAATAATTTCTAGTTGATAGCGCGGGCCGGATTAAATCTTGTGGAGGGCTATATCCGGTCTGCGGGCCATATTTTGGCCACCCCTGCTTTATATGAAAGCAGAAACATAAATAAAAAAGTTAACAGTAGATATTCAGGGTGATACAAAATAAGCATTCTCCATTTAAAACAGTTTTTCCGCTTGCATTTATTTAAAGGCACTTAAATTTATAAAAGTAACAATAAACACCAAATATACCATAAAAATTTTATTAAGATATTACGAGTGAAAATCAAATCATAAAAGTTCCAATTTAGTGTTCTAAAGAAATAAAGTTTTTCAAGAATGAAAATTAAAGTATGAGCAGGTACTCTGTCCTTTGATAGAAGAATTTGGGACTACGATGCGCATGCGTATCACGTTTAGGCGGTCTGTATTTTAACCTGTTAAGCGCCACTTTTTTCACTTTTATACGCACAGATAGACAATATAACTCGTTAATAACGCTTAAGAGATTAATGGATAGTGTAAGGCGGTAAATGTTATGAATTAAATCAGTATTGTTTGTTTGTTACTTTAATGGTTTCAATCAGGGTTTAGTTTTTGTAAAAACAAAAGTTTCACCTTGGTGAAAATGCAGAAGAAAAGCGATTTCGCTGTTATCAAGGCATGTTTCGAAGAAAAGACATGACGCAGCAGAAAAATATAGTCTCCGAGTTCCCTGATAGCTTACTTCCCATTCACTGTCATTTCCACTCCCATCCGCAAATGAAAATGCACAAAGTGAAAAAATCGGTTTACTCCAACTCAGTATCATTCCCATTTCATTCCGCGTCCAAGAGTGAGAAAGCCGAGAGTGAGTATTTCAAAGAAGGCATTTACAAAACGATTTATTGTCACTTCATGCCATTTATAATTTCTCTTTGATTGGGTTTGGAATCCCAGCTGAGCCTTGAACGGTCAAGCTCTGAAGGGCTATCTTAACTTATAGCCTAAGTTAAGCTAGAATAAAACAGGCTTTTGGATTTGGAGATCCTATTCGGTCCAGACTAACTACATATATGCTGTATTCAAGATCTAAGTTGAAAGAAGTTATGAATTGTAAGGTGATCCCGGGTGAAGAAGTAACACCACAACATTGTGTTGTGGTAATGGACCTAATTAGGGTAAATGGAACTAGAAGAAGTAGGCCAAATATTGTACCTAAAATCAGATGGTGGAAATTGAAGGAACAAGACTACAAGGAGGCCTTTAGAAAGAGGGTAATGAGGGGATTAAGAACACAGGGATTGGACGACGTTGATGACTGGTGGCGGGAAAATGCTAAGGTAAGAAGGAAGGAAGGAAGAGAGGTGCTGGAAGTGTCATCTGGGAACCGCCAGAAAGATAAAGAAACTTGGTGGTGGAGTGAAGAAGTGAAGGATAGAGTGAGAGAGAAGAAAAAAGCGTGGAAGACATGGGTCAACACAGGGGAAAACCAAGACAAAGAGAGGTACAGGAGAGCGAAGAAAGAAGCTAAGACTGCGGTGTCAAAGGCCAAAAGCGAAACATACAGAGATGTATACGAGGAACTTGAAACAAGAGCAAGGCAAAAGAAAGTAGTTAAAATAACAAAGGCAAGAGATAAGGCAACTAAGGATATTACACATATAAGGCAAATAAAGGATGAGCATGGTGGAGTGATCTCTAATATACAGGATATTAAGGCACGGTGGAAGGTTTATTTTGAAAGGTTGTTGAATGAGTAAAATTTTAGATTGATAAGGGAAGAAGGGTTACCAAACGAAGGAATGGTTATGTGTGTGGGAAGAGAAGAGGTGGAGAGAGCATTGGACACATTGAAAAATGGGAAGGCTACAGGGCCTGATGAGATACCAGTGGAAGTTTGGAAAAGTTTGGGGGTGGAAGGAGTAGACATCCTTAGTGATTTGATGCGCAAGATATATGTCCAGGAGAGAGTGCCAGAAGAGTGGAGGAAAAGCATTGCTCATGGAACTTTTTTTATTTATTTTATGTTCAGGTCAAGCAATTCAAAACCGCAAATAGGATCAAGTCGCTTGAATGGCCTGAGAACAAACAATTCGGACCTTAACCCCACTGAAGAAGTCTGGAAGATTTTGAGGGAGAAAACCATGAAAATGCACCTACACTCCAAGACGGGGATGATAGCAGTTGATAGCATTCGTCCTATATTTAGGCGTCGCGCAGATCAAATGAAGTTCTTCAGTAGAACCACAAGGGAGATTCGCCTATGAGTAAATTGTATACAAAATTTGTCTTAGTTTTTATTCAGCTGAAGTGACTATATAATAGCAAAGGAACAAACGCATAAATCGCGCCTCTCTCTTCATTTCTTGGTAAGATGCCGTTTCAGTGGCTTTGAGAAGCGGGCTCAGTGGTTCTCTACTACTTGAAGGAGGTACTGCCTCTGTTCTTCGTCGGAAGTCATCGAGTCATGAATGACTGCACTAGTGCGACCTCGTGCTCGACAATGTCATTCAAGACGGGAATGCCTCGCACGACGTCCCGGGCCTTTTTCCAGGATTCATTATCGCCCTAATCAGACAGGTCCTTGTCGATGAAGGTCACTGGGAGACCCAGGATGGAGAAGAACCGTTTCGTGTTGGACGTCACGAAGTCCTGGATCTTCGGCGTCTCGTCGAGGGCTTTGGCGTTCAACTTTTTTTTTTATGTACGAAGAAGGAGCCAAGGACGAGTACCCGCAAAAATGGCCCCCCTCCGTATATAAGAGAGAGCCGAAATCAAGGTCTCCGAGGCTGACGATGGCAATTTTTTATATTTTTCAAAAGATTGTGTAGTGTGCAAAATGCACGTATGTGTAACGAAGAATAGAGGGAAAAGTGTGAGAGCATGCTGGGCTGCTCACAGGGTAGGTGAAACATGGAAAAAGATCAGCTAAGGAGGAGAGTGACAGGATAAACTAGAGTTCCAGCATTCCCTGTCTCCTGCCTAACATCCTTCCCGGAGTACTTCCCTAGTCGATTGGTGTCTTTAATCTCCTCCTCTTGGATACATCAGCTAATCCCTCCTTATTAAAAGCTTTCATCATTTCTCGCTTCTCCTCGACAGGAATCGAGGGATCGAAAATGGCGAGGCCGATCAGCTCCTTGCTGATATACCAAAGATGGCGCGAGAGGGCAGGCTCTCGGATACGAACACCTCAAGGTGGCGTTTCACTAAGAAGGATAGGCGGGAGCTCCAGCACTTCCTGGTAGTCGTCTCGAGGCTGGTCTTCCTCCAAGTGTTGGAGGCTCCTGCTCGATGAAAACATACGACCCACTCCATCGTCCTGTGTTGCTGGATGTAGTGTCAAGCGACATGCTCTTGACTTGATCCTTGACGTGCCAATCCTGGAGGCACTGTAAGACAGCATTAGCCTGGGTCTTGCCCGTGCCTTACGTCAACATGGGGACACCGATGAGCTTGTCAACTCCGGCGGCCAACACGAAGACCGGGAGACGATCGACCTTGCCATCGCCCCCCATCGTGTCTGGAGGGAGCTTGCCATCCCCGTGGACGGTCAGGGGGCATCAACCTGGAGTTCTCGCCAGATCTTTGCTGACGCTTCCTCGCGGTGCTTGATGTGGTCCCTCCTGATGGAGTACCAGTTGATACCCAGCTCCATCACTTTGTGGCTTGCCGAAGGTGTTGAGGATAAAGGTGGAATTACGGACCGTCGTCTTGGTCCGATCGAGAGATGCAGCGGTTCCTTGATCCATGACCAGAGTTGGACGGGTGCTGCTTCACCTACGCTTCGGAGGCGGAAGTTCAGCTGCATCCTTCTGGTGGCGCTCCTTCTTGGCGACCGCTCGAGGAAGTCCCAATCCTCCTTGATCTTAATCTTTATGGCATTAGTATGGGCGATATCGAAAAGGTTCAACGTCTGGTCCTTCAACTCAGTCTCGTTGCGGTGCTGGGCTTCCGTCGTCCGCTTGGAGCTCTTCTTGAGTCCTTGCCAGGCCTTAAAGAGCTTGTCCAGCTTGGTGAGGGCGTTGTACTCCTCAGTGGTGGAGATCCTAGCATTCATCCAGAATGCTCCCTCATCACGACTGTCTCCACCTCTCTCATAGTCTTCTTTTTTGCGAGGGTGAGGTGCAGAAGTCGCTGAAGTACTTCGCCTCGGGACGGAAGCCTGCTCCCAGATAAGGAGACCTTGATAGGCTACCACAGGAGATAGAGGTCGTCCTTTAGACGGGTTTTGTTGGTTGGTACACTCGAAGTCGACGTCGACGGTCATGTTGCCGCCATATTGTCAGTCATAAACTTGTGGGAAAATGGAAAAATTATTAGTTTTGACTCCTACTATTATTACTACTGTGCACCGCAAGGTTTGCTAATAAAAATTTCAAGATAGTTGCTCGACCATTAAATATTCTTCCTCTGGGTTTCCTCTGGAAAGAGAACAAAATGAAGAATACCGGAGAAACTTGAATTTTTTATTTTGAAGACCACCCCAATATATATATATATATACAGTGGTGGGCACCGTTAACCAAAAAGTTAACTTCGATAACGATAATCCGTTAACCCCAATTTTTAACTCCGATAACGATAATCCGATAATTTTACTACAAAGTTAACGGAAGTTAACGATAATCCGTTAACGATAACTATTTCTTTACTAACATTTAAAAAAATCAAGGAAAAAAGCTTTAAAACCCATAGAAAATGTTTATTTATGCAAAATCCAACAATAAATAGGTATTTAACTGTATTTTTATCAAGTTTTGCAACTTTTTTGCTTAATAACTTTTTTTTTTATTTTTAATAGAAAATGTACTGATTACATGTTTTGAAACCCTTGTAACCACTAACCATTAACTAAATTTTAATTTACCAGAGAATTATTATGGCGGGAACTGAAAGGTAAAATTAAATTTTAGGCACATTTATTAAAGACTATGACACAATGTGCTGGTTGCCCTTCAGAAAGACCATCTTCTCAAAGTTAGGCCCAACTGCCAGTCTTGACCTCTTGGGCCTCAGGATGTCCTTGCCGAGAGAGAAGAGCCGTTCCACTGCGGCAGAGGACGGAATTGGCAGACTGAAGTTATGGCGGTTTGAATTCATTCGCGGAGCGGTGATCTTCCGTGAATGACTCCTCGCAGTTAACGTGTTAACGGACTTTAACAGACTAAATATCGAGTTATCGGAAGTTAACTGGTCCGATAACGATAAATGGAAATTAACTTCCGTTAATAGTCCGTTAAAAAAGTTAACTTCGTTAATTAACTGTTATCGGATTAACGCTTTAGTGCCCAACAGTGTATATATATATATATATATATATATATATATAATATACGTACAGTTTAATTCATGTTTAAATTCTGTTTACACTACATTTGGAACATGGAACAAAAGTTCCTAAACCTCCGTTCGTGAAATTCCTGTTCTTTCCAAAAAGGAATTTCTTTTGCGCCGAGTGTTCAGGCTTTTTTTTTTTTTGCTTTAATAAGAATTCTCCAGTCTCAGTCATTTATTAATTTTCCATCAAAATTTCATAGAAATAGACTTATTAATACCAGTGATATAGTCGAGATCACCATGGCCGAGATCGAGACAGAGACCGAGACCTAAGCGCCCGAGACCGAGACCAGAAAAAAAGTGTCGAAACCGGTCTCGAGACCAAGACCAAAGTCGAGACCATGTGCGATGGTATTGTGTAATGTCTAATTTGTAAAACCTGTATTTCACATTCAGAACTAAAGATTCTGAAGTGACAATTGCAAAATTTACTCATAATTTATTCACAAATTCATAGTTTGTGACACTTTTCAGCAGTTAACTGCGTACTTAAAACAAGATAAATGTTCGTTGCGCTTGAGGAACATCACAGTGATGTAGTCGAGACCACCATGGCAGAGACCGAGACCGAAACCTGAGCACTGGAGACCGAGACCGTGATCAAGACCAGAAAAAAAGGTCTCGAGACCGTGCTCGAGTCCTACATCACTGATTAATACATTTCATACATCTAGAATCTGGAGCCATTGGCGTAGGCAACTAACTGTATGTTCATTATTTATAATGTTTCAGTGACCTATTTAATCACTGCTGCAGACAACTATTACTTAACCTTATCTGGCCCCACTTGTATAATGTTTGTACCCGTTGAGGGTGAAATAAGGATGGTTCGTTCTTTACTGTTGGTTGATAAAAATAAACTAGATTTATTTTAATCGAGTCATTTCATGCTTGAGGGAGATTTCCTTATACTTTGCCAGTTTGTTCTTTGGAACTGTTCTGGATTTTGTTTCTTGTACCTTTAATAGAAAATGGAACGAAGAATTTTTTAAAAACCACCAAGAAAAGAATGAAAGTTTAAAAAGTTTTCACATTGTCAAAGAAATTTTGAGAAAACAATGACTGATTGGGTTGTTTAACCTCCTTTGCAACATCTAATGGGTTGCTACATAATCCGGACACAGAGAACAGTTCCCTACACAACTCTCTCCAGACCCAATGTCGCTTAACTTCGCTGATCGACGGGAAATGGTGTTATGACATTGGCTACGACGTATAGCCCCTGAGGAAACATCAAATTTGGCATAGGAATTTCACGAAAAATGCATGGCGTGAAACGATGTATAACATACAACGGTCTGTTCATGTCACTGATGGAATGCTACATAAAAAATGGATGGAGCCTAAGTTAGGACCCATAAAATAAATTAAATAATGGAAATTAATATAAATCATCCTTTTAATCTCATGACAAATAATTATCATTTCATTAGTATTTTATTGCACGTCATATAATTCACTGGTCTACAAATTTTGAAAAAGTTTGTGCTTCGGAGATAAAATGTGTTTCCTATTATGGATTTTGGGGTGCTGAAAACGATATGACCATAAAACAGTCGATTGCTACAGTTTCCAAGAAAATTTAAGTTACACATTTTGCGTATATGTATACCATATATTACTAACATACCTGTATAATGCAGTCACTTATATTGATTCAACCCGTCGCTTCTTTGCTTGTCTCTTGTATTCAACTTCTGGAGCATCTCTTGTTATTGTCCAGCCGTAGTCTGCTAACAATGATGGACTCCATTTCCCCTGGTAGCGTTTCTCCATCGCTGAGATATCCTGGTGGAAACGTTCACCATGTTCATCGCTGACTGCTCCGCAGTTGGCCGGAAAAAATTCCAGGTGCGAATGGGGGAAATGTATCTTTAAAGACATATTGCAGCCCATTTTTTGATAGGAAAACAGCAGGTTTTCCACCAGCTCCCTGTAATTGTCAGCTTTGTATTTCCGAGAAAATTGGTTGCTACTAACCGGAAAGCATTCCACGCTGTCTTCTTCTCACCACCTAGGATACGGTCGAACTCCTCATCTCTAAGAATCTCGCGGATCTGTGGACCAACAAATACACCCTCCTTGATTTTTGCTTCACTGAGCTTTGGGAATTTACCACCGAGGTACTTAAAAGCTGCCCCCGTTTTATCCATAGCCTTAACAAAATTTTTCATGACGCCCAGTTTGATGTGTAAGGGTGGTAACAAAATCTTGCTCGATTCTACAAGTGGAGGATACTGAACATTTTTTGTTGCAGGTTCCAATGAGTGTCGGAGTGGCCAATCCTTCTTGATGTAATGAGAAGTCTTAGCCCGACTATCCCATTCACACAGAAAACAGCAATACTTAGTGTAGCCCGGCTGCAGTCCAAGCACGATAGCAACAACTTTCAAGTCACCACAAACCTGCCACTGATGTTTGTCATAGTTTATGCAGTTCAAAAAGTTGCAGTCTCATGTTGTCATATGTTTCCTTCATGTAGACTGCATGACCAACTGGAATTGATGGCAATACGTTGCCAACATGCAACAAAACAGCTTTTAGACTCAACTTCGATGAATCAATGAACAGTCTCCACTCATCAGGATTGTGAATAATGTTGAGATCTGCCATCAGACCATCGATGTCGTTGCAAGCTACAAGGTCACCTTCCATGATGAAGAATGGGACAAAATCTTTTTGACGGTCACGAAACTTACACACTCTAACATTTTCCCTTTGGGAACCTAATTTAGATTCTACTCATAGTGCTGATCAAGTTATGGCTCATCCTAGAACTAAGTGGTTTAATCCTTTTCGTGGTTTTCGCATGTATCGTAGGCTTAATAGTGTTTTTGAGTTAGGTAATTCTGTTACTGCTCAATTTCCCCGTAGTATTGTTAAAATATCTACTAATGATTTAGCTAAAGTTTAGGTTGGCTTTATGTTGGTAAATTTACCCCTGAGGTTGCTTTTCAAAATGAATTTGCATTTACTTATGTTAATAAGATTACATTTTATGTTAAGTTGTATGGTATGAAACAATAAAGTGAAAAAAATCCAAAAAATTTTCTGTCATGTCAAACAGATGCGCGGTTACTATTACCCGCGCAGCTGTTGTTGTCGTTTCTCAGATTTCATTTTACGGGGTTTCGCTCGCCAATTTTCTTCTGCTTCAATGAACTTAGCATATGGCGAGTGGCATGACGTCATAATATGTGGTTGACTCATGCTTACCTCTATAAATAGCTTTGACCTAATGCAATATTAGATTTCACCACAATGATCACTCTTTGGCATCCTCGAAGATTTAGAGCCTCGCCAGAGTTAGAGCAAATGTCATCTAAACAGTATTTAGTTACAAGTCAGTTCAATTCATAGCCCAACTATCAAATTTATATAGAAAATGTACTATACTTTGTGTATCCCGGCTTTAGTCCATGATCTGTCTACAACTTGTCAGTCACCACAAACCTGCCACTGATGTTTGTCATAGTTTATGCAGTTCTTAAGTTGCATTCTCATCTTGTCATATGTTTCCTTCATGTGGACTACATGACCAACTGGAATTGATGGCAATACGTTGCCAACATGCAACAAAACAGCTTTTAGAATCAACTTCGATGAATCAATGAACAGTCTTCACTCATCAGGATTGTGAATAATGTTGAGAGCTGCCATCAGACCATCGATGTCGTTGCAAGCTACAAGGTCACCTTCCATGATGAAGAATGGGACAAAATCTTTTTGACGGTCACGAAACTTACACACTAACATTTTCAGCGAGGAGATTCCACTGCTGCAATCTGGAGCCCAACAGCTCTGCCTTACTCTTTGGCAGTTCTAAATCTCTGATAAGGTCGTTTAATTCATTCTAAGTTATCATGTGCGGTTTAGAAGATGTCAAGTTATAAACAAATTCAGATTCAGGGTCTTGTGAAGTTGAAGGCTCACAAGTTTCGCAGGTTCCTTCATTTTCCTCGTCCTCTGACTCCAGAGAGGATGAGTGTGGGGGCTCAGGAACGGGTAGTCCTTCGCCGTGAGGTACCGGGCGTATAGCAGAGGGTATATTCGGATATTGTAAAATCCACTTTTTCTTCTTGCAAATACCTTTCTTGACTGGAGGCACCATGCAGAAGTAACAATTGCTGACATGATCTGTTGGTTCCCTCCACACCATTGGCACTGCAAAAGCCATAGATTTCCTTTTCCGATTCAACCACTGGCGAAGGTTTGTTGCACAAGTATTGCAGCATATGTGTGGGGCCCAGCTCTTGTCATGATCTCCAATCTTACAGCCAAAATAAAGGTGATAGGCTTTCCTAAACTCGGCGGTTATAGCACGCTTTTGTGATGCAAAAGTCAATTCTCCACAAACATAACAGAAGTTATCTACACTGTTCACGCAATTACGAGGCATCTTTGTTCGAATTAGGCTGAAAAAAATTCAGTTCAAAAGCAAACACTAAAAAGAGTTTGACAAGGGTGCACTGTATGACTTCCGCGAATGAACTGATGCTGTGGCGTAATATGTAGACGCCTGTGACACATCGACGCCTTGACTCTACTGCGCATGCGCGTAGTTATATTTTTTTTTATTTTAATAAATTAATGTAATTACATTGCCTTTTAATAATTTTAAATTAGGTAAGGTTAAGTTAGGTTAGTATTCCATTTATATTAATATCAAAAACATTATGGGAAGCAATATGTTAAAATGATCCAATCTATTTTTTAATAAATAACTTACAAATACATAATGTAATAGATAAATTTAAAATTACATTTTATTGTATATATATGTATATATTTACATTAATTTATTAAAATAAAAAAAATATAACCGCGCATGCGCAGTAGAGTCAATGCGTCGATGTGTCACAGGCGTCTACATATTACGCGACAGATGCAGTCCAGTTATTAGGGTGCAGGGTTGCCTGATATCTTTATAAATAGAGCCAATTGGCAATTTTAGGCATCATTTTCGTATTCAGTGGCCCAAAATTAGTAAAGATTGACTACTTTTATTTCCGAAGCATTTTGGCTGTAGACCAGTGATATAATAGCTGAAAATAATTACAGTTAATGAAAAAGAAATAAAATGAAGCAATATTTAATAAATGACAAATAAATAAAACTTCAAATTTTTGAATGAATCGGTTGGAGACAATTATGGCGGCTATTTGTTTTATAATTAAAGCAAATCAATTTCCCCATATTAACAAAATGTTCACGTTTTCGTATTTTATTCTAATACAAGTTTATTTCGTTATTTTCTTCAGACTTTATGACAGACGATCCTTTACCAAAGTGACAACAATTAAAAATGAAACAATATTCGCAGTTGCTAATATTAACAACTGTATCGCAAACGTTATAAAATTATAGTATAATTAAGTGTATAGCGCTATCGACTTAATTATAACGCTAAATAAAAGACCGGGCTTTATATAGGTGCTCTAATTTAGCATAATGATTATGAAGTAAAAATTAATTTTTGTATTAAATACAAAAATAAAATATGGCTGTACGTTAAAGGTAAATATAAATTCAGCAAAATAGATATTTTTAATTTACGTTAAAACGGCATTTAATTTTATTTAACGTTTCAAAGTTAAATTTTCTTACACCGAAATTTTATTACAGCTCCATGTTCAGTTATGACTACTTTCGCATCCTCTACGAATCGGTATAAATTAATTTATTAGCATGGGTGCGAAAACGGAGGGGGAGGGGATGGGGATGGGAATGGGTAGTACCAGTGCCAAAGAGGGGGAGTGCCAGTGGAAGGGATGAGGGGGTGCTACTGCCTCAATCCTATTACGAATATAAAGTATAGTAACCTAACCTAACAAAAAATAACCTAACCTATCCTAACCTAAAGTGAAAAATAAATTAATAAAAACTATATATATATATATATGACGTCATACTATGAACCTTAGCGACCACCATTTGAAAAAAGTAAGAGTAATAAATTTTGAAAGTGTATAAGGTTTAGAGACCACCTAAAGTAATACAGCACTCTGACCTAATACTACTATGAATGTAGAGTATAGTGACAACAGGCAACACTGTCTTAGGTATCAGGTCATCCCATAAGTAATGTCGTTTTTTAGATCGGAATTTGAAGGACAAAATAACTCAACTGAAACTTTTTAATCTAGTATATATTTTCCATCGGAATCAATAACACTCTGCCAACGTCCTACAAGCTTTTCAATGCCATGTTTATAAAATTCAGGCGGTTTTGCAGATTCCTGAAGAGATGATAATCTGAAGGCGCAAGGTCTGGAGAATATGGAGGATGTGGACGTTTTTCCCACCCAAGCTCCTCAATTTTTGCAGAAGTGATCCGAGTGGTATGAGGACGTGCGTTGTCGTGGTGGAACACGATTCCTTTCCGATTAACCAAAGAAGGTCTCTTTTCTTTTAGTGCAGTGTTCAATCGATCCAGTTGTTGACAGTAGACTTGAACGGTGATTGTTTGGTTGTGTGGTAAGGTTTCAAAGTGTATTACACCACCTTTATCCCACCAAACACTAAGCAACACCTTCCGAGGGCGAAGATTTGGTTTTGGCTGTGGTGTCGCTGGTTCTGCGGCACAAACCCACTGTCGACGGCGCTTAACATTCTGGTACAGTATCCACTTTTCATCACCAATCACTAAACGGTGCAAAAACGGATCTTGGAGTTCACGGGAATGAAGAGCTGTGCTAATGTTTACCCGCACCCTCAGATTGTCAACTGACAATTCATGTGGCACCCATTTTCCTAACTTAGGCACTTTCCCGAGTTGTTGCAAATGTCGATGGATGGTGGACGGGGATGAAGGATGAATTGAGTTTCTGGGCCAATTCTTCGACAGTTTTTGAACAGTCTTCTTCAAGTGCGGCTAACAGCGGGTCATCATCAAACTCAGCAGGGCGTCCAGAGCGTGCTGCATCTGTCAAACAGCAGTCACCATTCCTAAACTTTTGAAACCATCTTTGGCATTTCCTCACATGCAGAATATCGTTGCCATAAACGTCCTGAATGTTTCGCGTTGCTTCAGTAGCACTATTCCTTTGTTTGAACTCGTAAAGTATTATATGCCTGATATGCTCTTCTGATACCGCCATGTTTATGAGGGGTTCACATAAAGCAAAACACGTCTTCACTGGTTAAGGTCTGTAAAGTATGTAGCGAAACACGATAGATCTCCTCTTAGATATAACCTTCGGAAAATTTATGCTTAATCCGAGTAGGACTAGTTTAAACTTAATATATCGTAAAAAACGACATTACTTATGGGATGACCTGATATAACACTGAGATTCATATTAAGAAAAAAATACATGCCAATGAATGATACCGAACGTTTGTGTGTACCCGTTACTGCCGAACGCCACTGCAGCCACAAGTAAATTTGGTTGGGAAATTCTAACCAGGTGACACACACACACACACACACACACACACACACACGACAACGGTGTTTAAGAGAATAATTAAATCTTGAATCCATCATCTTATTAAGAAGCATACATGTACATAATTTAAAAATGAGTGAGGAGTAAAGAGAACCACATCTGTATTAACATTTATTAACATGTCAAGACATTATTTTTTAATAGTATAGTAAACTCACAGATAATGGTGGAAATAGTTACATTCTCATTGGTTTGTATAATACGTCCAATTCTCTTTAGAAATAATACCCGTTTAATATATGAAGTATTCTATAATTCATATGCAGAGCCTTAAGAACATTTAGCATTATTTTTTTCTACTTTACAATTGGGTGTAACATTTTCATAATTCTTAATCTTTGAACATATAAATTGAAAAGCCTGTTTGAGTACACTGTCGAACTGTCGGTTCTTAAAATATTTTCATGAAAAGTTAATTTATACACATCACGTTCTAAATGGACGTTTATTTACTTGTCACCTGTTTTTTTCAAGTGAAAACTGTTCAGAGCTTATAACGATGTGTGAAGAAATCTTCTAAATCGTAGTTAGAGCGTATATAAAGAAACAGTTCCTGCGGATGAATGGTGAAGGCGAGGGAGGGTTTGTAACGCTCCAGTCCAGGGTCGCAAAGAGAGTGGGAAGTGTCTTCTAAATATTCTCTGAGCTCCAAGCTGTCCTCACCTTGTTCATCTCTACACTTCATAAAATCGTTAATTAAAAACGTATAGCTATCCTCGAGAACGGTGTCAAAATAACACATATCATCAACTCGCACATTTAATAAAGGTTTCAGGTTGAGAAAGGCGGCTGTTTCAAACAGTCTATGGAGGATGAATCGGCAACGAGTAGGCACTAGTTCGTTATTAACAATGTTTTTACTGAAGGTTTCTAGATTAGTTTTCCACATAAGTCGTGTTTCAACGCAGGGTTGAAACACGATCGCGATTCACCTTTAACTTACAAATAGTACAATATGAGGTAGTGTCACTAATCGTTGCTCTAGTTGCACTAGGGGAAGCTGGTACCATATAATTCTCAGCTAACCACTTCTCAACCAACGCAAAGATTTTCGACATCTCATCAACATTCAAATAAATATTACGTTTGTGGGAGTCTGTACGTTTAGAACCTGTCTCGAGCACATAACTAACCGCACAACTAATTTGGAAAAAGTCACGGGGTATTGAGCGTTAAGGATACTGCTTAGCGGTAGTTCCATCTTTCTTTGTTGCTGTAGGTGCAGGTGCTTTTTGGTGATGCTGCGTGGAGGCTTCTGGATAGCACGTCACGACGCTCCAAGCTCTGTTGCTGGTCTGAGGCGGAATGCTTGCTCCAGTTCGTGACGCTGGCCTGGTGTCTTAGGATCAAGGCGCTACCTGTTGGTGAGTTGAGGAGTCGGTAGTGCTAGACAAAACATGCAGGAATATGCACCAACATGAAATGTAGTTTTGGTTGGAGAAAAAGTATGTACACAAAATTAACTAACACGTTAAATGATTCAATAGTAAATCATATAACAATGAGGGGATCTATTCGAGAAATAAACGTGTCCATACCATTCCACTCCGGGGGACAAAAGATACTTTTCACTAAGTACACACAAGCCAAGCCCTTAGCTATGACCTCACTAGGCATCATATCGTGGTAAGCGTTGATGTAGTGGTAAAAATATTTTAAACTGTCCATGATCACTAGGTTGGCGTTTTTTGTTGCGAGTATATAATCGGTGGCTTTAAAAATGACGTAATTGTTGTTGTTGTTAGTTGGATAGTCTCAAGTGAGGGAACTGGCCCAAAACTAAGTTAGGACACGAAGTTTGTTTTGGGGTATAAGTGTGAAAAAATACCCTAAAATGCGGGTAATTCCTTCAGTAGAGACTATCTAGGGCGCATTCGCGATGTAAAAACGAATCCATTGATATATAAATTATGGAAATTGTAGAAATAGCCAACATGAGTGACCTAAAAGGTATATATATATACACATTTATATATATGTAGTAAAACGAACACTGTATATATTCACTGTATAGTGTATATATTATATATACCGTAAAACTATACTAACCTAACCTAACCTAACCTACCTAACCTAACCTAATTTTAGGTACTACTCTTACCTGTATATATATATATATATATATATATATATATATATATATTTCTTTTTTAATGTGGTTTGTAGAGCTGAGCCGCTGCAACATGAAAAGCGTGTAGCCTTTGTTTGGGTTCTTGATATTTCAAGCAGAATATGTATCTTGCCAGATATCCAACGAAATGCTTTTCTGTTTTTATCGAACACACACTTATTACCACAAACAATACCTTCCTTGTTTTTCTTAGGGCAAATAAATTCTTTTAGCAATACACCGTGTTCTACATAAAAATTAAATGCAGCCTCTTCATCATCCAAAAATTTGCATGAAGTTAAACACAGTGAATAATTACAACCATCGCAAACCGACGCCATCGTGACACTAAAATCTTATGAGTTCAGGTCAAACCCCCCAATTTTGTTAGCGGTACCTTCCTAACCTTTGTGGGATCAGCCATTTTATCACTCCCAAAAACATGATCCGCGATTTTATCGCTCAAAAAAATAATTTCTTAACATTAATTTTATAGCTTTAATCGGCATTTGCCTTCATATTGTACTTAATAAAAGTTGTTTAAAAAAATGTAAAGAGTCTTATGGTAAACTTTATTTTCAGTTTCCAGAGACCGGACTGATAGTAAAAAATTACCGTTCCGTAATCCAGTCTTTGGTTTTCTTCACTGATTGTTTGAACTTTTCTTTCACTGTAGTTATGTATATTCTTTGACACAAATTTTCCACATACTCCAAGAAGTCTTTAGCATTATGAATCCTTGTGATAATCTCGTTAGAATAACCATAAAGCGCTTAAGTATGTTGATGCGTCCAGGGCCGGTTTTAAGCCGATTAGACCGATTTGTTCAAATTGGGCCCCGCGCCCCGAGGGGACCCCGCGCACGCGCTCGAGTGGGGGACGCTATGATGAATTAATGAGTGTCCAGTGTGCACGAAGTTTCTTGTTACTGTGAAGGCAGTGAAACTATTCAGTCCGTCCTCGTATATCTATGTTTCAATGTTTTATTGCTAATCGTTTGTTTATTTGTTTTGTAATTTCAGTTTATCGTCGCCGTTTAGCTTTTTTAAAAAAAAGGTAATTTGTGGACGATATTCAAACCCTCAACACAGAAAGAGCGCTGTTAATGAGATTATATAACATAAAGCTTGGAATGTAAAGTTGTGTTGTTTGTTAAATATGTCCAAATTGTTTATATGTCCAAACTGCAAACTTGAAGTGTCTTAAGCCTGCATGTAACAGAGAAACGTGGTGGCAAGTAGATCCTACATATTAAATTAACTAGTTTTTGCCTCATTATCATAGAGAGCATTTACATTTCTATTTACTAGAGCTTGTTCTTTTGCCCCCTGCGCTTTTCTTCTTACTCCCAGGCTTTTAAAAATCATGAAATCTTTTGCTTTAATCATTAGATGCATACATGCACATCTTTATTATTTTTCAGTGCCAGGGAGTCCTTATTGTGAATGATTTTGTTTTTTGTTTTGTAATTTCAGTTTATCGTCGCCGTTTAGCTTTTTTTAAAAGAAAAGTAATTGAAAAAGCCCTTACATCATCGTCATCATGGCAAGCACAAGCAGAGATAGAGACAAAGGGCGAAAGTATTTGAGCGGCAATCAGAAACGGGCACTGGCCAAGGCTAAGGCAGCTGAAAATGAAAAAGAAAGAGGTGCTCTAGCGAAATTTCTTGTCACTCCAACTTTGAAACGAGAACGGGTAGAGGGCCCCGCTAGGCGCTAACAATTTTCTAATTGGGCCCCGCACTTCCTAGCGCCGGCCCTGGATGCGTCATCCTTGCGTGAATTAAGGCGGATTTAAAAACTCCAAAAGACGCGTGAAAGGACGGACGTTGAGTATTCAATACATCTTCAGAGTTTATAGAGTACAACTTTACAAATGTATTGCACGTAATATCAGTGGCAGCCATCGTTGTTAAAAAGTTAAATTTGGGAGAGGTGTATAGACACACACACACACACACACACACACACACACATACCTATTCAAAGATAAACGAAAATGACAGGCATAGTTTAAAAAGGCAAAATAATTTATTTAAAGTACACGAGTTAAATAGTTTATAAAATAATTACTTAAACGAAATAAACATTCAATAATAATAATAATAAGTAAATGAACGAGGCAAAACTCTAAAATAACTTATAAAATAAATAAAGAGTAAAAACTTTAAAAAAGATATAAATAAATTAAATAAAAATATGTACACCGACTAATCAGTCCTCACAGAAACCAAAGGGAACAGTATCGTAGGTCCCAGATAATTGGTAACGCTCCCTGTAGGTACAGTAGTACGACACACCTTAGTCCCTCTAAGTCCCCTTCACACCGCCTTGTTTCTGAGCGTGAAAGTTGTGCATTTCCACAAACAGATGAGGAGGCGCGGCATCGTCATCATCTCCAAGTTCTTCTGAACTCACCAGGTCTTAGTGAGGTGAAGTTGACGTTCTGGCAGTTTGCTCTGTTTAAAGTGGTGCCCTTTGGGTATGATGGCAAGTATGTCCCTTGGCATAAAGTTGTTCTTGAATACATCAAAACACAGAGAGGCAATCGTGTTTAGAGCTTGTAGTGGATCACATTTGAATTAGGTAACATACATAATTGTAAAGGTTTGGAGGCATACTCTAAGCACACGCACATCGTTCACACAATAATATTCACACTCATTCGCTATATTGTACGGGTTTTCTTCATTGAAGCTGTTGTAATACTTATTAAAATCTTCTCGTTCACTCGCACTCATAGTTAAAGTAATGTTTGGGAGGTGGTAGTCCAGCGTAGTTTAAAGTATCACGAGTGAGGAAAGTGTAAGTGAAATACGCTTGTGAAACCTCGGCAGCCACCCCTATCACCTTGGGTAGCTTAGCTAGCTTACAAGGTGTGAACATCAGTGTGCCTTTGAACTGAACTTTAGCCCTTATTTGCATTTGTACGAGCTTATTGCCTCTTTTCAATGGGCCATCCGTAAATATTGCTGATGGCTCATGTTCAAGCGGTTCCTTATAGAGAAACTGTGTATTAAACTTTGCGGCGTTATGCGCTCGAACATACATAGTAATTGTTTTTAACTGATCGGTTAGCATGATTACATAATCCACAAACAACTTCACGGGTCATAGTCGTCTTAAAAATGTTGGTACGTTTACCACACTTGCGAGGGTGTGGCTCACTAATAAGTGAGAGATAACTTCTTTCGTCTCAGGGTTAGTGCAGGTCTCTATGTCGTAGTATACAGTAAGACACAATTTATTTTTTTAGTTTGGCATCTTTCATATAACAAACATGCTTCATCCCATCCGCCTTATATTTTTCATTACACGTAGCTCTATAGGTGTAGCTGGCAATGGAAAAGTTGGAGGGCACAATGCATAGGCTATTCTAAGGAAATTTTAAAAATATACACCTGTAACAAAGTACAAAAAAAAACCGAGTCAGACTCAAAATTAGTAGTATATTCAAAATTAGAACATACTTTTTTTAGTACTGGCAACAGTTTTTTCAATATCTGACGCTTCTAAAAACATTAACCCATACCATCGTTGAGTCTTGTGCTTTGTTAGTTCTACATCTCATCTTACTTTGTCATTCAACCATAACAACACCGCACTTCTTGGATCAAAGTGTGACACAACTAGCATGTTATGCCAAACATAAAGATAGTTCATGAGCAATGTTCCCTCTAATTTTTTTTAGTCCGTGTGCGCAAGAAATTTTCGTTGTGCGTACATTTATATTCATGGTGAAAAATTGTGCCAACTTTTCTGAGCGCTATTAATTATCTTCAAAATGAAATATATATAAATATTAAATACTTAAAAAATATTATTTCCATAAGGTGATAGCTCGATCATTACGGTACTATTAAATGGATATTAAAAAACTGTTTACGATATTATATATTCTTAAAAAAGAAAACATTTTATCCATTCGAAAAATATGAATAAAATAAAAAATAGTAAAATAAAATTCAACAAAATAAAGAAATAAAATAAAAATAACTAATTAAAAATGACTATTTTAGTTATCATTTCTCAAAACAATTTTTAGCATTTAGCAATTTAAAATAGACTATCAAGATTAATACATGATTTTGTTTATCCATTCACAAAATAGGAATAAAATCAAACATAATAAAATTCAATAAAATAAAATATAATCAAAATAACATTAAATGAAAATGCCTTTCATTTAAGTATGATTATGATTTCTCCCTACGATCTTTAGCATTTGCCCATTCCAAATAATTCTATGAGGATTAATACATCCGTCATCATTCAGGTAACTTTTAATTCGCATGAGCGTGTCCAAATGATTTTCTTTCAAGCCGTTTCTTAATTCGTTCTTTATAGAATTCATTAAACTGAAATTTTTGAAATTACTTCATTTACTGTCGTGACTCATGATACGCTTAAGCCTGTGCGCATTTTATTTTGCTGTGTGCGCGGGTTTCACAACGCGTGTGCGCGCGCACACGCGCACACCTTAGAGGGAACATTGTTCATGAGCACATCTGAAGATAGCTGTGAACGATCGGTTGTTTTGAGAACATTATAAGACTTAATGAGTCTTTCCACATCTGCTGAATGTGGTTTTGCTGCAACAATCCGACCAAGTGCAAAGATCAACACATCAAATTCCTGATTTTCTAACTGCAGAAGTCTTTTCATCAGGTTTGAAGTTCAATACTTGAAAAACCGGGTAATGCACAGTAGGGTGGAGTGAAAAAACGTTTTTTAGAATTCAGTTTTGTAGAGGTACCCAAAAGTTAGCCTGTGGTACCAATAAGAAATATGTAAAATATTAGCTACCTGCGACATTAACTTCACCGACCCCAAGGAGGTCAAAGATTTTGCCTTTCAGATCCCCCAAAAAATTAAGGACAAATTCAAAGATTTAAGCGTATCTTCCGTTGTATTTATGCTAGGAAAATCATTTTTGTTTCATTTGATTTGTCTATTTATGTTCTTTAACTTCTTCCTTATACACTTTTCTACCATTCCTCACAGAAATTTTAAAAATTTGGTATTTCATGAAAAATATAAAAAAATAGGAATTTTTATATCTTTCGTCGAGTTTCTCAACTCTAATAGATGTTTTAGCACCATTTTAAGGTTTCCATTTGTTTAAATTTTCACATAGATAATTATGAAATAATTTAAATATTATTTATGGTTTGTTATTTATACTATATTACATTATAATTTATATCTCTTTTTTCAGATTATTTGATTGCTTTGATAAATTTTTATACTGAATCTGATTCGCTAAAGACATTTACAGTCAATATAGTCTAATTCTATCCCGACGCATAAAGCAAAATTAGGCATGGCTTCCATGGCCACGAATGAATCAGCAAAAAGGAAGACAAGGAATATTCAAAAGCTGAATCCAATCTTTGGACTACCAAAGGATCTCTCATTGATGTACAGTGCTTACAAGAAGTCTCACGCTTCTGTCTCGTCCCAAGCTAGTCTGTTCGATATAAAATGGGCGGTCCTTATGGCAGCGGAGGTGTGTTCGGATTGGTGCACATAACTGCTCTAACACAATCAATGACGTCCATTATTACGTCACTTCTGCTACATTTTAGTGTTTAAAATACAAATGATTAAGAAGCAGAATGGAGCAAGTTTCGGGATGTTGGGATGGTTATGGAGCAATCCTAGTCATCATAATATTAGCTGGGCATTACATTATACCGTCTCAATATATACTGTAGACTATAGAGAACGACTAATTCCGCAAGTATCCCAAATCATGGCATGATACCCAAGTTATTTTGACGCAGGTCTAAATTATTTGCTCAAATGCAATTATTGATATTAAGTAATTGTTGGGAATTGTTGTCAATATTGTTGTTTGTGATATATATCGTACGTGAAGAATCTAATGACCAAATTCCTCAGTGAACCTCTCACGTGCTCGCATTTCGAGGAAGTCACGGTCGTCTCACTAATAGATAGTTTATCCATTGTTTTAAGTGGTAACCTATTAAACGAACTATGTTAAACCTATTCCATCTTATGAAAGTCATTAGTCTAAAGCAAGACTGGTGGGCCGTGAATCAGAGAAATTTGCATTTGATTTGTTCATCGTAATTATTACGTAATATAGTATACTGGATATTGTAGCATATAAGAGTTTATTGGTAGCATATCTTATGACAATTCCCATAAACATGTGATGACCTCGATGTTGCCAGTTTTTATTTTTTTCCTGAAACTATTACCTTCTCATAGTTTGTTTCAACAATGCATATATTATCATTTCCACGAGCGTAGACATTGCAAGAAAAGATTCTAACTAAGGATAAGTAAAGTTCTTTCATGGTCACAATATATACTTTTATAGATGTCAAACATAAAAATATAATAAAATTCTATATTAACATAAATATATATTCGATACACATTTACGTCATGGCTTTAACACCAGTATTTCGTATAGCTTCCTCCAGCATCAATAATTTCTTGCAATCGTTGCGGCATAGAAGAGGCCACATTGTAGGGAATGTTTGGTGTTCGGCGTAAGCTCTCCCAACTAATCCTCGTGTGAGCTAAAAGTGCTTCAAATGTTCTTTCATTGCGTTGCTCCATTCGTTAATCATTATTGCCCAAAGGTTTTCAATCGGATTCAAATCAGGAGAACGTGGTGGCAGAATTAGATTAATAATCTCTGGGTAATCTTCGTACCACGCTCTCACAACGTTACTCCTATGAATGGGACTGTTATCTTCCATTAAGTAAAATGGTTCCGGTGCTGGAACCAGATACGCACGAACACTGGGTAGCAGCACCTCTTCCAGTATCTGGCAATATTGCTGTCCAGTAAAGCGTCCATCTACTTGAGTCAATTCTCCGACACCATAGCCAGACATCCAGCCCCACACTCCGAGATTGATGTGACCACTACGTTTGCTCGGGAAAACATTTCCTTCTTCATAGCGTTTTCCGCGCTGCCTCCAACAATGCAGGGAACCATGACTATCTGTTGAAAATGTTTTTTCTTCACAGTGCACAACTTTTCTCCAGAATTCTTCCTCCTGCGGCAAGTATTGCAAGGCAAATCCCATCCGCGCCTCTTTATGCTCAATTGCCAATGCAATGCAGGTTTTATAGCTGGACGGCGAGAAAAATACCCTGCCTCGTGAAGTCTGTTGTTCACTGTATTTGCGCTACAACGAAGGTTCAGGTGTCTGTAAATATGCGTCGCTGGAACAAACGGATGCTCTCTGGCATGATTAACAATCGCAGCATCTTCCTCTTGAGATGTTGAACGCAGAGGACCAGACCTCGGCAAAGTAACGATTGAGTTTTCTGCCTCATACCGATGAATCCACCGTTCCACAGTGCTTCGATGAACGTCTAGTCGTCTTGATATTTCTCTTATTGGCACACCATATTCATGCAATGTCACCATTGCTCCCCGCATTGCCTGGGTCGTCTCGTGGTGCACAAACGGCCTTTCCATCTTTGTATAAATGGCTTATGTGAAGCGTGCTGGGACGATAAAGGAAATGAGGATACCATGCACCCCTTCTGAAATTGATTTCGGTTGTGAAGGGTACCAACCCTTGGAATGGTAATAATAACACTGGTCAACAACAATTTTGTCACAAGGGTTTTGATGGGTGTTCTAAGTGTACTTTTTCATGCTGAATCTAAATATGAAATCAGATTTTTTCTATCAGGCTTAGTTTACTTGTGACGCTATGTTCATTTTTTCCTCATTTAGCATGATCACCGGATAAAAAAATAATAACATATTATATATAATTAAGTATATAACAATATTATAATATAAAACATTATAAAAATAATAAATATAATAATATATTATATTAATTAATATAACTATAATAAAATATATTAATATTAATATATATGTTGTATTAATTTTTCTGTAAAATTAGTACAATTTATTCCTTTGGGGAGAAAGTTCTGATAATGCTGGCAGGATAAATTTGGTCGGAGCAGCAGACTGTGCAGGTTGAAACATGTTTGTACCTGTTCAGACATGAGCCTAGTTTCTGTGTGTAGAGCAGCTCCAAGTCAGTCTGCTTGTAAATGTCACAGTGTTAACAGCTAGTGTCTGTTGCTTCTTGTTAATTTTACACCAGTGTTGTATTCATATAGATGTTTTGTAATGCCGCGGAACTGTCTGAATCATCCTAATTCCTTTTGTTATGTATGTGGTGATCTAACTTTAAAATCCCAGAAACGTAACTTTACACCATTAGTAAAAAAATGCTATGAACTTTATTTCGGATGTAAAGTAGGCGATCAGGACAAGAGTTGGGCCCCTCACATTTGTTGTGTGACATGTGTAAGACTACTTACAGGATGGCTAAACGGTTCACGTCACATGCCATTTGCTATTCCAATGATTTGGAGGGAACCCAAAGATCACACAACAGACTGCTATTTCTGCCTGGTAAATACAAAGGGGATCACTTCAAAAACAAAGAGCCTTATGAAATACCCTAATCTACCGTCTGCAATGAGACCACTTCCCCACAGTGCTCAACTTCCAGTACCAAATCCTCCTGAACATGTAAGTTTAAGTGATGAGGAATCAAACGTAGCTGTAGCATATCACGAGGAAAAAGATGAAGACATTTCTGATCCAACATTCCAGGCTACCTGTTCCTCCAATGAACCACATTTACTGTCACAAGGAGATCTAAATGACCTAGTTCGTGATTTGAAATTATCTAAGAAGCAGGCTGAACTTTTAGGTTCAAGATTAAAGGGTTGGAATCTACTGCAACGTGACACTAAAGTTTGTTTTTTCCGCAGCCGCCATGATGAATTCAAAGAATGGTTCTCCCATGAAGATGGACTTGTGTTTTGTAAAGATGTTAATTCAGTCATGGGGGCTCTTGGTCATGAACATAACGTGGATGAGTGGCGATTGTTCATTGACTCCTCAAAAGTCAGCTTGAAAGCAGTCCTTCTTCACAACGGAAATAAATTTCCTTCTGTACCTATTGCTCATGCTGCAAACATGAAAGAGTCATACGACAACATGAAGTTGCTTTTAGAAAAGTTTCAGTATCAGAAATATAAGTGGAATATCTGTGGAGATCTGAAGGTCATTGCACTTTTGCTAGGGTTGCAGCTAGGTTACACCAAGTACTGTTGTTTTTTATGTGAGTGGGACAGTAGGGACAAGCAAAACCACTACGTTAAGAAGGATTGGCCAAAACGCACCTCACTTGTTCCAGGCAAGAAAAATGTTGTGAATAGTTCACTTGTTGACCCTGAGAAAGTGTACCTTCCTCCTTTGCATATCAAGCTTGGACTTATGATGCCAAGATTAAAGAAGGCATTTTTGTAGGCCCTCAGATCAGAGAATTGTTAAGAGATGAGAGATTTGAAGGAGAGTTGAATGAAGTTGAGAAAGCTGCGTGGCAGAGTTTCAAAAGTGTCTGCACAAATTTTTTGGGAAATCACAAGGCCGAAAACTATCCTGAAATAGTAGGAGATCTTCTTAAGTCTTACCAAGCAATGGGGTTTAATATGTCATTAAAGGTTCATTTCTTGGACTCTCACTTGGACTTTTTTCCAGAAAACCTGGGTGCGGTAAGCGACGAACATGGTGAGCGTTTTCATCAGGATATTTCTGCCATGGAAAACCGTTACCAAGGCAAATGGAGCCCCAGTATGCTGGCTGACTATTGCTGGACTCTTAAGAGAGACATGCCTGAGGCAAAGCACAGCAGAAAATCAAAACAAGCTACTTTTTAAACTACAGGTATGTCTTTTCGATCATATTTTAATAAGTATGTAACTATATGGGTTTTTAAAAATTAAATTGCATGTCACACAAAAACCAGACCTGATAGAGAAATTTTACAAACTTATTTGGATTCAGCACAGAAAATACTATAAGAATAAGGTATTTTCATTCTTGGGACACGAAAATTTTTTTTTTTTGTTGCCCACTGTAATCAGCCAATTTCCTATTTTGTTGAACATATGCATAAAATTCGTCTTAAAAGCCAAGGATCCAAAGATTGTCAGCAATAGTTTATATCCCAACTGAATATAGTCAGCCATCAACAGTATAATCATATTTTATTTCCATAACTACTCATGACTACTCTGTCAGAGTAAATAACCTTATTATGACTTAGGTAGTGGTGGTAATTCTGAGTGGCGGCCTCTAGCCACATACGTTAAACCTATCAGTGCGTCTAAGACCAGACTCTTCTGTTTCTGTCAATTCATTGTTAGTTTAAGGTATTTTGCTCTTTGTCTTTCTAGGTCTAGGGCATTAAAATAAATATTTGAGTTTGTGTTTAGCATTTCCTCCTCCCTTCATAATTCCTCACCCAACCTCGTTTCCTTCGACATAGCAACGCTTACCTCCATCCTCATTCCACTTCCTTCATTAAACCTATTATCGCTTTTACTCTCCCTTCCTTCCATCCTTCAATGCCAGCGTTCTTAAACCTAGCACATAAATTATATAATATGGAATCTAACACCTTAGATCTCTACGCATTCATGTTACTTGAAGACGCCTGTGTCTTAGGGGAATCTAAGTGTTGAGAGTGGGCTTGAGGGGTAGTCTATAGATTATTACAGATGACTTTGAACTAGTGCTTGCATAATACCGAAAATTTTCAATACCGGTATTTGGAGGCAATTATGCTAATCCCGGTATTGATACCGGTATTATGAAAAAATAATTTATTTTGATTTATTATGGTGCCACCCTACCACAAGTCTGAGGGACTTGCAGTACTCACCATATTTACTATAAATTAATGACCCAACTCCAAATAGATGGCATTCTATTCGAAAAAGTTTATACAGTAAATTACTAAATTGTAATAAAAATATTATTTGAATTTTTTTTTAGCATATTATTATACAACTACTGGGGTAGATAGAAATTATTAGTATCTAAATATTTATTTCTTAGTTTGATTTTGAAAGTATGCTTTGAGGAAACAAAGAGCATCTAGGGATTGTTCAGATAGACTTGATCTGTTTCGTCAGAAATAGGCCTGCAGCAGAAAAGGCTCTTTCTGATTCTGCACTTGTAGGTTTAATTGAAAGCAGTGCCTTGTACAGCTTCTCTAAATTCTCACTTCTCTGTAAAGTAACTTCCAAGCTTTTAAATTCATTAGTAACATCAAAATCAATGGAATTTTTTTAGATGGCACTTTTCCTAGTTTGTCCATTTCTTGCATGTATTCACTCAGTAATGAATCTGCTTCCACTTCAGTCTTATCGGAGGACTAAATTGCCTAAATTTTACAATAGCAATTTTTGTCAATACCGAAAACCTATAATATCGGTATCGGTATTATTTGTACTTCTTCAATACCGGTATTAATACCGGTATTTCAATACCGGTTTTAACCCCTACTTTGAACGCTCCAACTATTTAAAAATGATTCTTTATTACGCACATCATATGGCATAATACACACATGAATTTAAATATCTCTTACACTATAGGAATGGAATTGAATCCTACCAGAGTTAAAAAGTCGCAAAATATGATAGATTAGTTTGTATTAAGAGGTCACTAAGAGAAAAGGATTTGGAGTAGAGCGGAAGGCAGAGAGTATATTTTCTCGAGTTTCGGTTATTATTAACGTTATATGGATACATTGCCGATGTCCCTGCTGAAGACCTCTGATGGGATGCGGTGTGATCAGAGAAAGAGAGAGAGAGAGAGAGAGAGAGCGCTTTTAAATCACACCTTTTAAATGGTTTGTGGGTAAGGGCTTCACGTATGTTATTTTAGTCCAGGGTAGTTTATGTGGAGGTGTTAACGTAACTTGCACTTGGGACTGTTAATTGTAAGACAACTGCCATAGCTGGGACTGAGACACGTTATCCCCTGCATACTCTATATATATCTATATACAGTATGTCTCTATATATAAATAGATAGAGTGATCGACACAATGATAATGTGGACGTCATTGATGGGGTTAGAGCAATTATGTGCACCAATCCGAACACACCTCCGCTGCCATAAGGACCGCCCATTTTATAGCTAACAAACTAGCTTGGGACGAGACAGAGGCGCGAGACTTCTTGTAAGCACTGTACAGTATTTGCCTTCGTCCGAAGATATGCTTCAGTGTTTCCTTTATGTTAAATAGGAAGGAATTAAGTCAGTCGAAGCTACTCCAAAAATTTATGATGTTGCTACAGTCGTTACCTAAAAAGTAAAGTCTGTATGGGATTGTACTTCCATCCCAACTAGCCATCATAAGACCATAACGCAGCGCATCCAAAGTTTGTACGAAAAATATCAAAATGTCTTGAAACAATTCAAAAGGCGGAAAGATCAAACATCCTATTGAGCATTGCTTTACAAATTTAAACTTGACTCACTGAAGCTCTTTGATATAGCTTCTTGTAAATGTGAAGACTTCCTGACATGTGAGAAAAACCGAAAAGTTCCTGTTCTGGAAAGGGATTTCCTTAATGCCCAACGAACGTCTCGAAAAATGATGATCGGATCCGTAGATAAAGTGGTCACCAAAAAGATGAAAAAAAGAAAAAGGCTACACAAAAGTATGAGGAATATACAGCACGGATCTCGAAAGGAATGAGAGAATTTGATACTGCTGCAACTGTTTCTTCAAGTTCCAGCAAAACGGACGAAAGCAGTGAGCCGTTCAAACTCACGACAAAGCCATTAATTAATCCCGGACCTTCACAAATGAGAATGCGGTTGCCAACAGTGGGTAGAGAATGCGATCGAAGAGGAATATCTGACCTTGCTGGGGCAGCTCTTGCATCTGCTGTTTTTCAAGATTTAAAATTAATTAGTAGTGAAGATAATTCTTCAGTGATCGACAGAAGCAAGATAAGACGAGAAAGGAGCAAGATTAGTAAAGATCTCTCTGAAGATACCTCAACTTTCAGTTCAAGTGATCATGTTATGGGTCTCTACTTTGGTGGAAGAAAAGATCGAACAAACGTTATAATAATGAGAGGGAGTAAGTATCATTCTAGGATTAATATGGAAAAGCATATTGTCCTTTTGAAAGAACCAGGCTCAACTTACTTAGGCCACATATCTCCAGAACTGAGCACAGCAAAACGCATTTATAAAGGCATTTTGGAGTTCTTGGGATGCAAAAATATCAATGCTAGAAATATTGTTGTCATTGGCTATGATGGCACTACAGTCAATACTGGAATAAAAGGAGGCATATTAAAAAATTTGGAGCAGAACTCAACAAACTCTTTCACTGGTTTACTCGTCTCTTTCATTTTAATGAGTTACCATTGAGGCATTTGTTAGAACACCTCGATGGGCCCTCCCATGGTCCACGAGAAATGTCAGGACGAATTGGAAAAGCATTAAAATATGTCGACCAACCAATAGTTAAGTTTGAAGCCGTGGAAGGAAATTCTCTTCCAATTACTGATTCTGATGATCTAAGTACATATCAATTGTACCTCTTATAAAGTTTCTCAGGCTATTGCTTCTGGGTGTTGCAGCAATGACTGGGTAATTTAAGCCGAGATATGCATGGCTCGTATCTGGCTTAAATTAGCCGAGAGCTGTTCCAATAAACCAATATATTTAAAGCCATGCAGCTATTTTATGAGCTTCTTACAGAAAACTGAATCACTGAATGACGCTTAACATCAACCAATCAACGAAAGCAATAAAACTTATTTTTTGTAGGTATTTCTCATGAAATACCAAATTTTCCAAATTTCTGTGAGGAATGGGAAAAAGTGTATATGAGTAAAGTTAAAGAACATAAATAGACAAATCAAATGAAACAAAAATAATCTTCCTAGCATAAACACTGTACTGAACGGACGCATTTCCTGAGCTCTCTGATATTGCATCTACTTTTGCATATTGCTGAGAATTTTACTGTTGGACAGTTTTGAATTGTATATACTTGCGTTTATATTCACGTTGTTATAGTTAAGTAATTGAATATTAGTGGTTTTTAGCGATTTAGAAGTTTTCATAGCGTGCCGGCTTAATTTAACTTACACTTGTGACGGTTTAAACTAATTTTTAACTGCGCGATGCCGTCGCAGAAAGCGTCGTGTGTTAGATGTAGGGTAAACCGGTGGTATTCGGAATTTAAGGATTATAACGGCGGTCCTATGGCGATTACCAAGAGATCGGTTTGTTTCTTTTGTGAGTTAAGGGAGGAAATAGTTGACATAAAACACAGTGTACGTGAGGTAACCGAAAGACTTGCAACGCTTGATGAGGGCAGGGGTAGGGCTAAGGTTGACGAAAGCCGAACCAATACTAACGTTGAAGACGTTAGTAATTTGAAGGGTGAGGTGCGTAACCTAGTTTCTAGTTTAGGTAGCTTGTCGGGAAGGTTGAATAGAGTTGAGGAAGGGGTTAAGGTTAGTCCGAGAGTAGTAGATGGGGAGGGATTTAGAGAAGTTAAGGGTGGAGTTAGGCCGCGTACATTAGGTGATAGGAATCCCCCCCTTATCGAGGTTTCGAACCCTTTCGCCCATTTGAAAAGCGACGTGAATGAGGGGGAAACTATTTTAATTGGGGACTCTTTAGTGCGCCACATGGACAAAGAATTCGTTGAACGGCATCCAACCAAGAGGAGGAGGGTCTGTCTCCCAGGGGCCAGGTTTGACAGAGTTAGAGACGAAGTGGATAGGATTGACGTTGCCTCCCGTCACTCGATGTTGGTGACGATGGTAGGAGGCAACGACTCGTATAGGCCCGATACGAGAGTGCCTGACTTTTTGGAGAGATATAGGGGGTTAATTAGGTCCCTGAAGGCGAGGTCAGATAGGTCTTTAGTTCTAGGTATTACCCCTAGGCACGGGTTGGGTCTTAGGATTACGTCAAAAACAATATTTTTTAATAATAAATTAGAAGAGATTTGTGCTGAGGAAAATGTACCCTTCGTAAAGCTGTGGTCCGAATTCAGTGATCCTAGCCTTTTTATAAAAGATAGGGTGCATTTTAATGAAGTAGGTAATGCTAGGCCAGGTAGGTTAATAGACGAAAACGTGCGAAAGCTGTATAGGTCGAAGCCTTCTTTAAACGTTGTGGGTCCGGGGAACGCGGGCCCGACGTGAAAAATAGTTTAAAACGAGGGCCCGTGGTAAAAAATAACTTAAATGTCTTTTATTGTAACGCCCGTAGTATTAGAAATAAATTAAATGAATTTAAGGCGATAATTTATTCCGGCAACTACGATATAGTTGCTATCACTGAAACTTGGTTAAATATCGTGACTCGGGACTTTTTGGGTGAACTTGATATACCGGGTTTTAAACTCTTTACTAATGATAGGTTACATAGGTTTGGTGGCGGCGTTTTGCTGTACATTCGTAATTCCCTTAGGGCTATCGAGGTTAAATTAGATTTTCCGGCAGCACTTAATGCGATATGTGTTGAAGTTAGGGCGCGTAGTATTAGTTTTAATTTTGTTGTTGTTTATAGACCTCCCGTTCAACCCCTCGATACAGACACTAGATTTTACTCACTTCTTGGTAACTTTATTGACAATCGGAATAGTATAATTGTCGGAGACTTTAACTGCCCTAATGTTAATTATGAGACTTTTACTGGTGATAAGGAGGGTTTGAGATTGATCGAGTTTATGGAAGATAACTTTTTACGACAGATGGTTACCGAACCAACGCGCGGTGATGATATTTTAGATTTGGTGATGACGAACGGCGAGAATATAGTCGAAGGTTTAGAAGTAGGCGAGAGTTTAGGATGTCGTGATCATCAAATTCTTAGGTTTAAGTTATTGATAGAAAACACTAAGGATAGTAACGTAATAGAAGTCCCTGATTTTCGTAGGGCTAATTTTGATAGTTTTGCGGATAGGATGAGAGTAGTGGACGGGGGTAACTTATTTATGGGTAATGACACAAATTTGCATTGGGTAGCGTTTAAAGAAAGTTTTAGGAATATTGAAAGGGAGTTTATTCCTCGTAGGCCCAAGCGCGCTAGAAATCATGGTAGGCCGAAGTGGTGGACTAGGGAAATAGGCGAGTTCATAAACGAGCGTAATAGAGCGTATAGACTTAATAAGCGCAATGGCACGGCAGCTAACTTTAATAGATATATCGAGCTTAGACGTCAAGTGAAAAGATCAGTTAGGAATGCCAAGCGTAATTTAGAGATACTTATAGCTGCGGATAGTAAACATAATCCAAAAAAGTTTTTTTGAATACGTTAATAATCGTAAGCCGATAAAAGATAACATAGGCCCTCTAGTGGATGTTAATGGCTCTTTGGCTTCTGACGCTCAGGCGATGGCGGGTATTTTCAATAACTTTTTTGCGACAGTTTTTACCGTAGAAGACGTAAATAATGTTCCCGAAGTGGACGATATCGTTCCATTTAGTAGCGAGACTATTTTCGATGAAATAACTGTTTACGAGGCTGAGATTGCGCATTATATCGATAGGCTAAAAGTTAGCAAGGTTCCAGGCCCTGACGCTTTTTATCCCAGACATTTGAAAGATTTGAAAGACGTTATCGTAGGCCCCTTAACGAAGATTTTTAATCAGTCACTCGAAACGGGGATTATTCCTGAAGACTTCAAATTAGCTAACGTCACGCCTATTTTTAAAAAGGCGACCGCGCAGTAGCTAGCAATTATAGGCCCATTAGCTTAACGTCAATTGTCGGTAAACTTTTGGAATTCGTAGTTAGGGATCGTATCATCGATCACTTAGAAAGTAGAGACTTGATTAATAGTAGTCAGCATGGGTTTCAACGTTATAGGTCTTGTTTAACTAATTTGTCAGAATTTTATAACGAAATAGTGCGCGAATACGATAGGCATAGAGCGGCTGACGTTATTTATTTAGATTTTAAAAAGGCGTTCGATACAGTTCCGCATAGGAGACTAATTGCGAAGGTCAAAGCGCACGGTATACGCGGTCAGGTAGCTAAATGGTTAGAAGAATGGCTTCATACTAGGAGGCAGAGGGTCGTAGTTAATGGTAGTGAATCGGGGTGGTTGGATGTAGGTAGCGGTGTCCCACAGGGTTCAGTGTTAGGCCCATTGCTATTCGTAATTTACATTAACGACATAGATGTAGGATTGATTAGTAACGTGTCAAAATTTGCGGACGATACTAAAATAGGCGGTAAGGTTGTTAACGAGGACGATAGAAATACGCTCCAAGTCGATGTAAGTAGGATTATGGAGTGGACAGATAAGTGGCAGATGCAATTTAACGTAGACAAATGTAAAGTTTTGCATATAGGTTCTCGTAACAATAATTACACGTACACGATGGATGATAGGGAGTTGGCGAGCGTTGACAAGTAAGTAGATTTAGGCGTACGCGTATCTAAGGATTTAAAGGTTAGGAACCAGTGCCTGGAGTCTTGCGCAAAAGCAAATAGGATGTTAGGCTTCATAGCGCGTAATTTCGAATTTAAATCGAAGGATATTATATTGCCCCCTTACAAGTCCCTAGTCAGGCCTCATTTAGAATATGCCGTTCAGTTTTGGTGCCCGGACTTGCGTGAGGATATTGATAGGTTAGAAAGGGTTCAGCGTCGGCCACGAAACTAATTCCGTCATTGCGCAACAAGGCTTATAAAGATAGGCTTAAAGAGTTAGACCTGTATTCACTCGAAACTACGAGATTAAGGGGGGAGCTTATTGAAGTTTTCAAAATCGTTAATAACAACGATAACGTAAATTTTGACAAATTGTTCACTTTCGATAATAGTAATACTCGTAATAACGGATTTAAGTTGTGTGGCAGACGTTTCATTACCAATATCGCTAAAAACTTCTTTACGTTTAAAGTAATTGATAAATGGAATAATCTTCCCGCGCCCGTCGTGAACTCTACCAGCGTTAATGTGTTTAAGAACCGTCTTGACAGACATTTTAAAAATATTAACGTTGTTTAAAATAAAAAAATAAAAATTAGCAACAGGAGCTCTGGGGGTGGTGGTCGAGGATGAGTCTGTTGACGATTAATGCCAGCTTGTGACATGCCAGCGTGTGATGCCAGCAATAAAATTATTAAAAAAAAAAAAAAAATTAGACTAACACGAACGTAGATGTAGCTCGTAGCGTAAACTAACCCACTTTTTGTTTAACTTTACCTACTTTTTTTTTTTCTTATCCTCTCCTTACTCTGCATGTCTGTAACTCTCTCTTCTTTCGTGTTTGTAGTTTGCATGGTATGACAGTGAGTTAAGACTGTGTTGCATGGTTTGTAAGCGTTCTTATTTTACTTCTTTTCATCTTTCACCCCTCTCCTATTTTCTCCGACTATTTTTCTGACTTGTCTGCAGTGGCCGGCGGATGATGATGGTGTCTTTTTTTCTCTTTTTCTAATTGAATGTTAACCCACGAGTGATAGGTGTTCCTCCTTACTTAACCCCTTATTCTCTTCTCTTCTCTTCTCTTAACCCACTACTCTTTCCTTTCTCTCGGGCTAACCTTAGAGTGGATCTTAGGGTCTTTGTTAGCCTTAGCTTCTGTAGATCTTCTGTAGAAGATATGCTTAAATCTTTGAATTTGGCCTTAATTTTTTGGGAGACCTGAAAGGCAAAATCTTTGACCTCCTTGGGGCCGGTGAAGTTGATGTCGCAGGTAGCTAATATTTTACAGATTTCTTAGTGGTACCACAGACTAGCTTTTGGGTGACCCTACAAACTGAATTCTGAAAAAAAGTTTTTTTCACTCCACCCTAATGCACAGGCATCTCTGTACTGTAGTGCAAATGTTGCTAAGTCAAGACCCGGAATAATGAAAGCATGGCATTCATTCAATTGTAAGTCAGTCACTGAGGAATCTAAACGTCTCAAGGGGCTCAACAACTTTAAACGATCAGAATCAAAAGCATATCTTTCTTTTAGGAAGCTTATCAAGGATTCAATAATTTCGTATCGTACAGCTTTGAAATCGCGTGTTGCTGTTGTAACTAATTGATGGCTCACTCTGCTCTTTTTGTCAGTCAGCTGGATGCCAAAGAATGTCAAGTTGTCCTCATCTAAATTTTCTTCAGAAGAACGTTCCAGTCCACCAAGAAGCGATTGACTCTTCAATGCATCTAGATTGTCCAGGAGATTCTGTACTTTATCCCAATCAAAATAAGTGCATTTATTGTCTTGAGGGACTTTTGAAATCTTGAATATAGAAACAAAATGTCTGCAACTCTGCACATTGTGCTCAACTTTTTAAGATCAGTAAGATTCTTCAGATGACCATGAGCAGAAGCATCTTCCGACTGCTCTAAATATGCTACAATTGCTATGTATGATGATAGAATACTGCTGAAAAGATTGTAAGAGAATTCTGTTCAACGAACTTCAAAATATTTCGGAATATGATGTACTGTTAAATTTTTTTATTTTCCAACCTTTTCCAGTTCTTTGGTGCGAACTGCTGATGTATGATAAAAATGCTGAGAAACCACTGCCATCTTGTATCAACATATTCACTTCCTTCACAGTTTTAGAGTCTTTGCCAAAGGCGCAGATCTGAGCGATGAACACACCAAATTTTGATCAGTGGAGGGTTTGTTTCAGCCATTTTTCCTTTCCATATCTAACATTTTTCACAGGCTCACATGTTCTCCTATGTTGAGACTCTCTCTATCTGTAACAACACATGTTACCTTGTTGAAAAGATCTTTCCAAGGAATAGTAAAAGAGACTGCTTCTTTCACAGCTAATATATGATATATCCTTCAGTCTTCCGCCGAGTAGATTCAGAAAATCCAAGGAAATGGTCTTCCTCTTGCCCATCTGAACGAACTAACTTGCACTTGACATATTTATTGTCACGCTGGAATTGATCAACAGAGCCATCTATTGCAATTGATACAGCAATTGCCGAGTTGATATTTTCAAGTAAATTAACTTTATCTGCTCGTACAATAAAGTACAACAGATTAGCATGCTGCATTGGTGTTACATATTTGAATTCTTCCACTGGTGGAATTCATTAATTTGTACAAGCTAGCAAGTGAAACTTTGTCAAAAGCCTTACTATAATTCAAATAAAATATATCTTACAGACTTGATATTTTGATTGATTTTAAACCATTTTAATATTTAAATATCACATTTAAAAATAGGTTAATTATAAAAAAATGATGAGAGAAAAAAATATTTTGAGGAGAGTAAAACCTGTAAAAGCTTTTGAAATAAAGGAAAAATGGCAAATTTTTGCACATTGGTATATAGTAAATCATTTTAACGGCATTCCCACCAACGTACAATATGCAACAAGCAAAATATCACACAGCAAAAACCCGTAAAGCCGCGCGTGTATGAAAAGAGAAGTAATAAATTATATTGAAATATTAAAATATTTTAGGTACTGTCCTGTTATCCCGGACCACAAACTTTTTGCCAGACACGTAAGCCACTTGCCAGATCGCCAAATTTTTTTTTTATGTTAAGTAACTAACCTAACCTAACCTAAGCGTCCGAATCTGGAAAGAAGTCTGGGGTCCGGGATAACAGGGAAGTACCATATTTTATACCAAATTTTATAAATATTTAAAATAAATATACTTTGATATTCTATGTTATTTTATTAGTTGCCTATTTATATCCTAACATTAGTGTACTCCAACTCAATACCTGGCGTCCTGGCGTCGGAATATAGTAGGTTTTGCAAGCATTATCGTAGAAGCCGTACATGCACTGAGAACCGCTATAGTCGGCATTGACTTATCTTCGTCACCGTCGGTTTCATACGATATACCAGTGATATCCTACTATAATTTCTAAAATCGACTATAACTCTACGGCCTACGATAATTGTTGACTGGGTAGGAACTATTCAGTAGGCTTTTGAAAAATAGGCCTTGTGGCCCTGACAAACAATGTAATATTAACACAGTAAATAGTCAGTCATAAAGTTTCATATGATATATGTGAATTATAACATTTAGATACATTAGATACATTGTGCTTAGCATAATGTTTCCTTTTGTTAAGATCTTCACATGTTATATGCTGAACAATTTGAAGCTTATATGGATAGAGCTGCAGCCGCTTGCGCACGACTCTATGCACAGTTGAACGAGGAATCTGCAGTTCGACACTGGCACGACGGATGGACTTTCTCGGGCTACTACCAAAGGCGCCGCGTATTCGTTCAACATCTTCTTCCGATCTTGTTCGCCCTCCAGAGTGTTCCTTTAGAACACTGACAGTCTCCTCAAATTTCTTGGTCCATGCATATACTGTAGGTTTCTTCTGGTGGGTGGTTCCTTGTGAAAGGTTGTACGGAATCGCCGTTGCACCAGAGTAGGGGACTTCAACTCAGCCATCCATAACACACATTCCGCTTTTTCTTGTGGGGTAAGCATAATTCAATCTGAAACAAACAAAAAGCATTATGACGAAAACTTATGCATATGGTGTAGTAACTGGCAAAGTTTCAACATTCTCACATTAATACTTTAAAAATTAGAGTTTCAAAGTTGTTTCATTTCGAATGGGACACCCAGTATATTTTATAATTCTAAAATAGAAAATAGGTTGATTGAGTTGTTACTAGTAGTGTGGGTGCAAAAGGGTAGAGTGCAATACAATGTTGCAAATTTTGATCAATGTTGCAAAGGGGAGGAAGAATGTTGCAAGGGGTTATGCAACAAAGGGGAGGGGATGTTGAAAAGGGGGGAAGTGGATGTTGAAAAGGGGGAGTGGGTTGTAGTAATGCCTAGTTAAGAATATTAATTTTTGTTTAATTAAGATTATAATGTTTAATATAAATCATTTACTAATAATTGTGAAATTACGAAAAAGTATGTTTGTTAGATTGAAATTATTTAAAATTGGAAGAGTTAGCAATCCTGAACAGAGGCCCACAGAGCGGACTACCCCCAAAAAGAGTCAGTCATTCAGCAGCGCGATAAGCGCAAAGTTGGGGGTCATGTAAGCTTAAATTTAAATTATTCTTTGTGCCCCCTCTCCGACGTAAAATACTATAGTAAAACCCCCCCGCTCACGTCCCCACGTTTAATTAAACCATTTTCGGAATTAAATAAAGTGTTAACAAGCGTTAAAAAGAGTGTTAATGAACCCCCTTCCCCCTTTGTGTTGTAACGGCTTTCAGGCCAGCCACGTCTACCATATTCGTAAAGTATAGCGAAAAGCGAGTGAAAAGCGTGTAAAGAGAATGATAAATGGTAGAAGAGAAATTGATTAAAGAGTAGAAAGTAAAGTAAATAAGTAATTAAAAGAATGATTAAAAAGTAATTCACGACATTTTGGTGGCTAGCGGCGGGCCTACATCATATTTCGTATGAGGCTTACCCACGTGCCCATTATTTCGATTAAAATTCTTCCTGCCCGGTATAATAGCTAATAGCATTAATGAATATTTTATTTCGATTATTAAAATATCTAAATGCAAAGTTTACCCGGTTTGCAGGCAAATTTCGATTTCCATTCCTTAAAATTTCATGGTCAATGTAAATTCAAAATGGCGCATCGTCTTCGACATCCTTATAGCGTCCCTTACAAACTTCGCGCCTAAATTTTAATTTTTTTCTTTCTTTCTTTTCGTGGGAGTTCGTTTGATTCTGAAATGTTCGTTTGTTCCATTTTTCATCGTATGGTTCCGTTACTTTTCGCAGTCTAGTGACTCAAAATTTCTTTTAGTCGTGGTTCAGTGAGTCGGTAGAAAAATTTACGTCTGACTCAATATTGCGAGAGTTGTTATTCCGTTAAATTTCGTTCATTCCGTCGGAGAGGACATACAGTTTTCGAAATTTATCGTGCTGTCTGAAGGCTGAATTTTTCTTTTGTTTGCGTCTCTTCCACTGTTATGCCTGTTTCAGCTTACCTTTTGTTTACTGTTTGTGTTTAAACTTTTGGAATTAGTAATAATTGTGATAATAATAATAAGAATAACGATTAATAAATAAATTTTACACTGAATTTGTACGTAAGTGAATTATGTTAGTTTAAATACAGTGTGATACGCATTTTATACGGTCCTTTAAAAATGTTTGAGCGAAAATTTGTACCACATTTCTAGGTATATATACATATATAGCATTGTAAGACATTTCATGAACATGTGGTAAAATTTTCTGGGATTCATATAGTAGATTTTTGAAGATTATTTTCGATTGGTTGTATATAATGATAGGCTTATTTTATTGTTTATGTAGGTTTACGGGCTTTTTGCTTCGCTTCGCTTCGCGCTAAATAGGATTAAGTTACATTTTAAGGGACAGTCGAAAAATAATCTTAAACATAATAATTCATATCTAATTATTGTCAGATTATAGGCTGGCCGTATAGGATTGTGTTAGACTTCAAAATAAGCTAAATTGGTTTAACTGAAATAGAGAAATTGTGTCGTGAAATTTTCGATAAATTCATGTTTTTTTTTTTTTTTATATTCAATAATTATATACTTACATATTAACTTATACGTATATATTAGTTATATATATAATTATATATATTTATATACTCATAAAATTTGGTAGGTAGGCTGATTTATCTATTTTTTTTCCGTTCCTTTCGTTCATTTTCACGACAATTCCGACTGATATTTTGTAAAATGGCTATTGTATTGTACTAAAGAAAGATTTCTTGTAGGCCTATCGTTAAATATTGTTCGGATATTGACCATCACTACGGTATATGTCTATTGAGTATTAAATTCTTAGAGTTATTTAACAAAATTTTAATTGGTTTAACATAAATAATCATAGGATTTTTCTTTAATAAGCACAAATGTTATGCATTAAATTCTAAATTGTTCTTTCCACGCGTAACATTGAATTTATTAATTATAGGTCTAAAAGTGCGGCAGTAAATTTTATTTTTATTTTGGGGGCCTATGTGAGTTACGGTACACATATTTTACGAAATCTGGATATTATTATAATTTTTTTTGAATTACAGAAATTTGTGTAGAAAATTCTTTTCATATATTGTTTCTTTACGTTTTATAGATTCATTTAATTTTATTTTTATAGGTAGGCCGATTTTTATTTGTCTTTCCAGTTCAATGACAATGGTAAAATTTTTATTTGGAATTTAGATTGTATTGCAAAAAGGATGTTTTGATTTGATATTTTAATTTGGGTATTAGAAATGAAAAATGTCCTTTTTTTTAGTTCGAGCGTTTGCATAGAAAAGATTACAAAATTATGTCAGGATATAATGCAATTTCATTTGGTTAGGGATATTTGTATAGAGGTTCCCTTACAAACAAAGCGACCGCTCTCAATTATGTAATGTTTTGTTTTTGTTTACAGTAGGTTGCGTGTATTTGTGAGTGCATATTATCTATTCTTATTTAGTATAACGATGTAAATTTGTAGTTTCACTTGGAAACGATAAATTACTGGGATTTTTGTGATTTGCAAACAATACTGTGGTTTCTGTTGAAAGAGAGTTGTCTCTCAGATGTAATTTGTGAATTGCGAGTTTGATTCATATGAAATTTAGCGTTTCAAGTTGAAATTACTGTATTAAAATAATTTTCGGTAGTAATATTTATTTATTTTTACTTTTTAATAACTGTTTTGAAAAATTGTTATTGTTTAAACCTTCAGTCTGGTGTACTAATGCATTTAAAACATTGGCTCGAGTGTTCACTCGGAAATGGAGCCTTCTAGATAGCCAGTAACGTTTTTGTGGCGTCTTAGTGTGCTCCCCTCCAAAGGGCAAGAGGGTTCATGATAGTGATGACATGAAGTTTCTGGGGTTCATTTTTGTCTTTTGTATTTAAAAGTATCGATGTGATTTCTGACGGTAGTTTGAACAATAATATTTCTTAAATTATACTAACAGTTACTATGTATGGGCGCTTTTATATTTAAACTGTACAATTTTGTTTCGTACGTTTTACGACTTTTTTATCTTCTCCGATGTAACTGCCATAAGTGACCTTATTGGTAGCTAGATGTGATTCAGTTTTTGCGAAATTTTGAGATGTCATTTTTTTTCCGTGAATTTGGCCAGAGCAAATTTGTAGTTATTGTTTCGAAGTGAACTGTCGAGAAAATTCGGTAAATTAAATATGAAATGATAAGCAGTACAGAAAAATGCTTCGAATATTTGTTTTCAAAATTTCAAAAGGCTCGGTTTGGAGGCAACCAAGTTGAATCCGAGTTCCATCCATTGAGTTTAGTCGACCAGATAGGTGATCGATCACCAATGATGAGAGAGAGAGAAGAGGAAGCCAAAATGCGCAAGGACTTGGCGCAGGATGGTTTCGGAAGAGAAGAGACAGAAGAGAGAAACCGAATGCCCAGATTGGCGCAGGACAGTTTCGGAAGAGAAGAGAAGAGAAACTGAAATGTGCAGGGTCTTGGCACATCGAAAATGGTCTACTGGTATTTTTCGGGCAGTAGCTGGTCACTCTGCTCGAATGCTTCGCTAAATATGTGTTTTAGCAGGCGGTAGGCAAGCCACGAGAGCTTGAACGGGTGTCTAAGACTGTACTGTCCATACAGACATACAGTAGGTTCGTTGGGAAACGGCCTACGGCGAAGTGATCGTTTGATTGTTGCCAGTGGAAGAGTCTTTCAGCTGGACGTAGGAAGAGCAGCGTTCACTGACAAAAGTGGAGATGAGACAAGGCTAGTTTCTTCATCGACTTCTAGAATTGCAAATTCCGTCCAATGCCTGCGCGTGGTCCCGCTTCCAGTATATCTCTCCCTGATCCTTTTAGAATTGGACGTCTCTCTTTTTTTTTTTCGCCATTTGGAGAGAGAGCGGAACCATTAAAGCGTGCTGCCCTGTTGCATGTTGATTGATGCAATCCCTTGCATTCTAGCGAAGTGAGCAGGAGAGCTGCGATTGAAAATTGAAGTAGTCCGTTGTCAGCGTGCGGATTGTGATCTAAACAACGTCCAGCAAAATTAATGTACTGATTATTATGTAATGAAATTATAAGTGAAAGGGTGCGATTATTGCTCATGTTTGTTGCGTTTTTCGTGAAATAGTATGTGCGTTCTGGTCAGTATTTTATGTAAACTTTTTCTTATTTTTTCTATGTTGCCCTGATAGTAACTGTATAACTATACAAATAATTGTTTCAAATGTAAAGCGATCTTTGATGAGGAATCGCTGGAATAGATTGTGAACTTGAAATTTGTGTAGCCACTGTAAGAAAATTTTCCGTTATTTTTTTTGACATGTATAGATTAATTACAGGCTGTAATTTAATTATTAGTGTGAAATGTTATTTTATGCAAATGTGAAAATTATAACGTTGTTTTCGATTTTTATAATATGATACAAAATATGTGTGAAATTTGTCATTCTAATTATTTCTTGTCTATCTCAACTTTGAATCGAGTGTAGTAATGCCTAGTTAAGAATATTAATTTTTGTTTAATTAAGATTATAATGTTTAATATAAATCATTTACTAATAATTGTGAAATTACGAAAAAGTATGTTTGTTAGATTGAAATTGTCTAAAAAGCGAGTGAAAAGCGTATAAAGAGAATAATAAATGGTAGAAGAGAAATTGATTAAAGAGTAGAAAGTAAAGTAAATAAGTAATTAAAAGAATGATTAAAAGGTAATTCACGACAGGGTTATGCAACAAGGGCGAGGGGTTATCCCCCAAGCTGCAATGAAGGGGGAGCTTTTGGGGGAGAAGGGAGGATGACCTCCCCCCAAAGGGGTAACCTTAACCTAAGAGAGGGAGAGAAAGGAGGAGGAGGAGAGTCTTTGGGGGAGAAGGTGAGATGTCCTCACCCCCAAAGGGAAACCCTAACCTAAGCCTTAACCTAAGAAGGAGAGAGGAGAGAGTTCTTTATTCCACCGGTGTCCGTTACATAATGAGCGACCAGGGCCCCAGCATCTGTTATATGGAGGGTCGGGAGTTGCCAGATACCACTTTTTATTATATGGAGTGGTTATCACTTATTTACTTATTTATATAAGGAGAGTTGCCAGAGAGCACTATTTATTTTAATTATTTATTTGATGCGTCTTGGTGGTGTAGTGGTTAGCGTCGCTGACTACGAATCCATCGGCCCCGGGTTCGAGACCCGACTGCAGTCAGCGCGCAGCAAAACCCAGCTGTTCATCCTTTCACATAATAAAGAAAGTGTTTGGTAGATAAATGGGTACCCTAGGTGGCCTAGTGGTTAAGACGCTGGGCTGCTGATGGGACGTGGTTCGGATTCCACGTTAAACTGTAGGTCTAAGGTGGAGTGAAAAGCTTGACCTTTGTCAGAATGAACAATTCGGGCGGAAGCTAACCAAAGGTTAACCAAAGGTATATAGATGAGTTGCCAGAGAGCACTATTTATTTTAACTATTTATTTATATATAGAGGAGTTGCCACTTATTTATTTATTTATTAAAGGCAAGAGACTTTCTCCTTAAATTTGCTCGAACTAATTCAATACATTTAACCGAATCCCAAATTATTTATTTATTTATTAAAGGTTAAAACACATTTAAACAAATCCCAATATTGACAATAAAAGAAATACAATTAAAATAAATAAAACAACAAATTCACCACAGAAAATAACTACACTTTATATATACACAACCAAAAGAATTAAATGAGAAGCCTATATATACACACTTTTGTTATTTTTTATAAAGAAATTTCTGCGAAAGCAAAGTAATTGAGGAATCCTTTCTTCATTTGTTTTCTTCGTACTTTCATGCTAGTATATTTAATTGACAATAAAAGAAAAATGCATGCAAAATAATAATTACTACACTATATATATATATATATATATATATATTAGTGGTGGACCGGATATCCGCATCCGCATCATTTTTAACATCCGCATCCGCACTTCTGACTGCGGATGTTATGCGGATATTACCTCTAATAAATTATGCAATTTACAATTAAATTAGCTTATAAAGTAGCTTATAAGGCCCAGTCATGCACATTTCATGTAAAGTATTAATCACTAGGCAACAAAGATTTTGTTACAGAAGACCAAATAGGTGCTCCAAGCTAATTTCGGTATGCTGATTTCAAATCTATAATTAGATTTTTTCTATCACGTCTAGATTTTGTGTAAAATGCAAATCACTTTTAGTAAAATTTTCTACCACGTCCAGATTTTGGTTTTAATCGGCTTAATGCCAGTAATATGAAACTTGCTTTTCAAGGTTAAAGCAATTTTTTTTGCCAACTATATACAAATTCGAACAATTTTGATAAATAAAATTTATCCCGAGTTGGCAACACTGAGTCAAGAGCATAGTAACGGGCAACGGCCCAACGGTCAGTCGCTACGTGACAGTCAAGCAGAACGGTTGTTGAAGCTCTCTGCTGATGAGCAAGTGACAGGTTGTGGTGACTTGTGTGTTTTTATAGCATTTGTTTTGTACTACGGTGTGTATTTCTTTTCATTTTGCACATCGTAATAATTACTTTCTACGTTTTTTCAGATATTGTATGGTAATTCAAAATGGCATCAAATAGACGTGCTTGTGTAAATCACCCAGACAACTTCTGCTTTGTCTGTGGACAATATACACCTAAGCCACAACGTAGAAACATAACAACAAAGATTAAACTTGCCTACAAGTGTTATTTTGACTGTAAGTTAGGAGACCAACAGAGGGACTGGGCACCACATATTTGCTGTGCACAGTGCAATGCAATGTTAATAGCTTGGATGAATGGTAAAAGAAAAGCTATGCCGTTCTCAGTCCCCATGGTTTGGCGTGAGCCGAAAAATCACTTCAATGATTGTTATTTTTGTTTGACAAAGATTGCTGGTTTCACAAAGAAAAACAAATCAAAGATCACGTACCCAAACTGCGAATCAGCAATGAAACCAGTACCACATGATGAAACAAATCCACCACCAGTTCCACCAGCAACGATAACAGACAGCAGTTAATCTGAAGATTCTGCTAGTGATATAGAAACAGGGAAAGATGGCATATACTGTATGTTCCAGATGCAAATATTTCCCCACATTTGTTAAGTCAAGCGGAGTTAAATGACTTAGTGCGCGATTTGGAATTACCAAAAGAAAAGGCAGAGTTGCTTGGTTCAAGACTTCAAGAATTTAATCTTCTCCAACCAAACACCAAAGTTTCCCATTTCCGCCATCGCCATTTGCAGTTTTCATCATTTTTCTTACAGGAAGAAAACGTTTGTTTCTGCCACGATATCAGTGGTCTGATGCAAGGGATTGGCTGTCGCTATGATCCAAAAGAATGGAGACTGTTCATTGACTCTAGTAAAGCTAGCCTTAAAGCTGTATTACTGCACAACGGCAATGAAAAACCTTCAATACCTGTAGCACATGCCACTGGCCTTAATGAGACTTATGAATCGATGAAACTGCTGCTAAGACTCATCAAATATAAGGACCACACATGGAATATTTGTGGCGACCTTAAAGTTGTATCATTACTTCTTGGGTTACAGTTGGGCTACACAAAGCATATGTGCTTTTTGTGTCTATGGAACAGCAGAGATGACAAGAACCACTACAAAAAACATGATTGGCCATCTAGAACTGAACATGTTGTTGGTAAATACAATGTGAAACACCCAGCACTTATTGACCCTCAGAAAGTACATCTTCCACCACTTCACCTTAAACTTGGCCTTATGAAAAATTTCGTGAAGGGTATGGATCATCAAGGTAGTGGTTTCCAATATTTAAAGGATAAATTCAAAGGAATATTGACAGATGCTAAGCTAGAAGCTGGAGTTTTCACTGGACCACAGATCCGCAGTGTCATCCACGACTCATCGTTTCCATCTAACCTAAATGAGAATGAACTAGGAGCATGGACATCTTTCGTTGAAGTTGTCAAAAATTTTCTTGGAAACCACAAAGCTGAAAACCACCGTAAACTCGTAGAAAACATGCTTAAATCTTATGAAATAATGGGATGCAGAATGTCTTTGAAAATTCATTTTTTACATTCTCATCTTGACTTCTTCCCGGCCAACCTTGGGGCTGTAAGTGACGAGCATGGTGAGCGCTTCCACCAACAGATCTCAGTTATGGAAAACAGATACCAAGGTAATTTCAACCCAAATATGATGGGAGATTATTGTTGGTTCCTGCAGAAGGAGAGCTCGTCATCCTACAAGCGACAAAGGAAGAGGACACACCAAAGTTTCACTTAAGAACAGGAATTTGCCTTTCAGTAGTAACAACAAAATACTAATTATTTAAGTATGCTTAACATAAAACGTGGCACGGAAAAGTAGCTTAGACGGCTTTCGTAATAGAAGCGGGTGAGAAAAAAAAAAAATGAAAATAGGGGTTTTCGGTTACACAAAATCTGGACGTGATAGAGAAATTTTGATATCAGATCTGAAATCAGCATCAGCGCTTTAGTAGGAATCAGTAGTTCACGTGTCTGTAACAAAAAAAAAGTTGAAATTTGTTGCCTAGTGTTATTAATGAACAAACAAATATATGAACCTCAAAATATAAATACCTGGTAAAACAGAAAATTGAATGAAACTTGTTTCATTGAATTTTCTCTGGCTGGAACTCTTGAGAAAGTTATTATTTTTATCATAATGAAAACATTAATATTAATTTTAATTCTTATGCATTGCCTGCCATAATAGTAATATCACGAAATTAGAAAAATTATGTCATATATCAACGGTGGCCAAACCCCGGCTTGTGAGCCGCATGCGGATCTCGAGGTTGTTAACTGCGGCTCGCGAGACAATTTTGGTTTTTATTGTATTTATCGTAAAAGACAAAATTCATAATACAAATATAATTTTTTTTCACATAATAAAAAAAATATGAAAAAAAAACCAAGGAAAAATTTAATTGGCAATAAAATGCGTCATGCATACGACAATTTCTTTTGCGTGACAGGCACTAAGCGGGATAATTACGTAATTAACACGAATCGCCACTCACCAGTGTCCAGTACCCCTCGAGCTACCCTGCGGGCCGCGTGTAGTAACGAGTGAGTGTGTTTTAAAGTTGGCTTCTTAGATCAAATAGTGGCTATTTTTCTCAGCTATACAAGTGAAAGTTATACAACCCCTTAGTTGATTAAAATGACTGAGCAGACAAAGTGTAAGAAACGGAAATATGAAGAAGAAAATAGAGTTTTTAAACAGGAGTGGGAGAAGAGCTTTGCCTTTACTGTTAAGGGTGAGAAACCTGACCTGTGTGTCTTATCTGCCACGTGGCACTCAATCACTTTAAAGCCAGTAACTTAAAGCGTCATCATGAAACTAACCATAAAAATTTTATTATGGAATTTCCTCCCAAATCAGAATTGCGGAAGACAAGTTAACAATGTTGAAATCTAGCCTAGTTGCCCAACAAACTGTACTTTCATCATTGTGTAAGACAGCTGACTTAACTACTGAAGCTAGTTTTGCTATGGCATGGAATATTGCTCGTGCTCAACTTCCCTACAGTAGTGGAGAATTTGTGAAGAAGAATATTGCCGATGTTACTGCAATTCTCGCTCCAGATAACACAAAGCTTCGAGAACAAATAGCAAGTATTTCTTTTTCCCGCCACATTACAGAGAGACGTATTTCCCAGATCAGTGCTGAAATTACATGCTCGTTGCAATGATTTGAAGAATTCTGTTGCGTTCAGTTTAGCCCTCGATGAATCCACAGATATTAAAGATAACCCTCAACTGGCGATATTTGTTCGTTATGTTACTGGCGATGGAAATGTGAAAGAAGAACTCTTGGACTTAATGACCGTAAGAGAAACCACCAGAAGGGTTGACATAAAGAACGCACTTGACGAGGCATTATCAAATGCTCAAGTACCAGTGAATAAACTTGTCAGTGTTGCAACAGATGGAGCACCAGCTATGGTAGGACAAAATGTAGGCCTAGCTGGGCTCTTGACACGCGATCCCAAGCATCCTTTGTCTCTTTATTCACTGTATCATTCACCGTGGTCATTTGGTAAGCAAGTACTTTAGGTATGACGGTGTTATGAAATGTGCTCTAGAAATTGTGAATTTCATTCATTCAAATGCCAAAAACGCACCGAGCGTTTAGAAATTTTATCGAGGAGCTGGATCTTCAAGATGGGCCAGATAACCTTTCATTCTACTGTATTGTCAGGTGGTTATCAACTAGTAATCTCCTGAATAGGTTTGTTGCACTGTTGGAGCCTATCATTGATTTCTTGAAAGAAAAGGGAAAGTCATACCCACAACTAGAAGATCACGAATGGGTGCAGGATCTGATGTTTTTGACTGATGTAATACAACACCTTCAAAATCTAAATTTGGCACTTCAGGGAAAGGATAAGGTCATTTCTGACCTTACACAGACAGTTTTCATTTTCCAGAATAAAATAAAGCTCTTCCAAAAAGATCTAGTAACAAAAAAATTTGACCACTTTCCCCACCTGAAAAACCGAGCAAACACTTTTCCTGATATTGAAACAAAAGATAGTAAATTGGAGGAATACAAAGGTAAATTAGAAGGACTAATTGATGATTTTCAGTTCAGGTTTGATGAACTAAAGAAGCTAAAACCATGCTTCGAATTTCTTGTAAATCCTTTCCTGATTGATGTTGTCAACGATGGCTGTCCTGTTACCACACCTTTTGTTACGGACGCTGCTTCAATACAAACAGAACTTTTGGAGCCACAGGAGGACGTGGGTTTAAAATTGATACATAAAAGCTTATCTGCAGTTGAGTTTTGGAAGCAAGTACCAGAGACAAAGTATCCTCACCTCAGGAAAACCAGTTTCCGACTTATCTCAGTTTTTGGGACAACTTATTGCTGTGAAGCACTCTTCTCGGTAACGAAGTTTGTAAAGTCAAAACATCGTGCTGCCCTCACTAACGAACACCTGACTGAGCTTCTTCATTCCGCCTTAACATGACATCAGCCAGACTTTAAAGCATTAACAGCCAAAATGAAGACCCAAACTAAGCCTTCTACAAGCAGTAATTAAACAATTTAATAATGTGAGTATAACTGTATGTATATATTTTTAATAATTAAATTATTTTAAAAATATTTTGCGGCTCTCGTACATCTGAAAAACGTCGTATGTGGCTCTTGGGTCCAGGAAACTTGGCCACCCCTGTCATATATTCATAATTCTATATTATATTGATAGATTAACTAAATATCCGGATAATGAAATAAAAAGTCCGCATCCGCATCCGCAGATGTTGAAAAACTGACATCCTCTCCACCACTAATATATATATAATATATATATATATATATATATATATATATATATAGGGTGAACCAAATGTAGGTGGACAGTAAATGATAACGTTTATTTTGAGAATACATATTTAATTTTTTTGTATACTATAATACAAAATAAAATTTAAATAAATTTAGTTATAATATTTAATATAATATAACACAAACACCATAGTTATAATGAACACCATAGTTATAATATAATATAACACAAACCGTATTCAACCTACTGTCCACCTACTTTTGGTTCACCGTGTATATATATAGTATATATATACACAAACAAAGGGGAGGGAATATTGCATGAAGGGGTAGGTTCCAAAATGGGGAAGCTGAGAATAGTATGGGCGCAAATATTAATGCAAAATATTGTCGTAACAGAGCGCGCAAGTGAACTCATACACCTTGAGATGTGAGCACTGAAAATAAATCTACGGAGAGAATGAACCGATAAAGACAACATTATTCGTGAAGGCGACCTATCAGGACGTCCAAAGCGTGGGTCCGTTATATCGGTGTTACGATTGGTACACAAATTTAACATAGCCCCGTCCAGTTACATTGAAACCAATCAGCAAACTTACGAACCGCCTATTAGTCTTTTGGGGTGGTGCTTGGGGATCATGCATATAACAGTGAGTATTTTCAGCTGGAACTCACAGCAGTTATTTTCACCAGTGAATAAACAAACACATTCCTTCCGTCATGAATCGACAACTTTACAGTTTACCGGATTTATATCAAAATGGAGATACTGTCGCGTTGTCTACAATTAATCTTTTTAACGCAGCCGACAAGGACCGATTATTTCCAACGCAAACCGTTGATATTTGCAATGACGCTTCTTACGATCCGACGCAAGGAACTGCCGTAGAAATGTAAGTAATTATGTGCCTGTAATTTTATTTTTTGTAGCCAATTATTCGCGAACTTGTTATTTATTTTAGTGTGCTTGTCATTAGGAGAAAGAGCATTGTTCTGGATTATTTCATCACATATATATATATATATTATGAATAGAAACGACGTAAGTATAGAGGAGTGTTCTGCACACGAGGAAGAGAAATAACGAATAAATGAAAAATGAGGTGACCGCCAGGGAATCGAACCCAGGATCTTCCGATTGCCGGTCAGATATGCTACCACTACACCACGGACCCCGATCAGTCAGAAGTCGCAATTCTCCTACATAGGGCAGAAACCAATGCCTTGAGAGGGCACCCTCGCAAATCGTGAATATGTACATTTAACTGCAATGACCACGCAGTATATTAATGCATAGAAACGACGTAAGTATAGAGGAGTGTTCTGTGTTTCTATGCATTAATATACTGCGTGGTCATTGCGGTTAAATGTATATATATATATATATATAATATATATTATATATATATATATATATATATATATATATATATATGGAGGGTTGTAGTAATTCATCTCATCACATTTAAAATGCTTCATTTAAATAGTAGGTATCCGCAATTATAGATTAGTTTGCAATTAATATTATGCTAAAGTCTCGCTTTGATTCGTTGAATTTTTTTTATAGCAATCCTTTGGAAGTTTTAAATAATTTTATAAATTCTATAATAAATTAAATGTTATTCGGCATTTTCTCTTAAAGGAACTTCGTTCGAATATATCTTCACATTGTAGTACTCTGCATATGTTTTAGGCAATTGGTTTTTATTAAAAAAGATTCAGTATGAACTAATTAATTATTCTTTCTCCTTTAAGGTCCAATGAGGATTTGACTCGTGTTATACAATCTTTTCGTTTTGAAGAAACGCATGTCGTGGATCTGAATACGGAGGTAGAAGTTTTACCGCGATGTCAACCCAGCGATTGCCACAGCATTAACGAAATAATGTAAGTTTTTATTTTTCTTATGTTTGGAGCTTTTTTTTCGGGTAAGAAGAAAACGCAATGTATTTTCATCAATTTATTAAATGAAAGAAATCGTGTTTTTAGTATAATGACCATCTTAAATAAGCTACAGAATACACAAACTAATATTATTGGATGCAATTATATACATATACGAACGAAACATCATACTCTAAAAAGAGTGCGCACAAACGGAAAAAGGCTTTCTAATCTATGTACATACCATTTCGTCATTTCGTTGAGTGTGACACGGGTCGAATAATTTTTAAAAATTTATAAATTCCTTACCACGTGACATATGCATGAGAAATGAAAGGCAGTACATCCCGCAAGTATTACTAAAATATCCTTGTAGCCGGAAGGGATTCCATACAACTTCGGGGATATGCAACTGCTCGAGAAATTTTACAATAACATGGTCACTCCAAGGTTGAGTGCCGAGTGACTCAAAATAGTACATGCGGTCCCTATTTTTAAAATAGATTGCAAACCAATGAAACTCTTCACTACCAATAACATCTGTATTCTCAATAAGACTACCGCAATCTCTCGTAGTTGGCAATTTCAATGTTTCATTCTTCGCAAACACCGATAAATTTAGAAAGTGTGATCCGTTCACTATTCATTACTCTCTGAAGTGTATTCGCGTCCATTTTAAAAGTCAGTGACAACGCCCCTAAATCTGTCTACTTCTATTAGGGCTTGTGACTCGAGGTATACTAGTATATTAATAGGCGCGTCTATCGGCTTGGCGAACTCCAATCTGACTGAGATGTTTCCACTCTGTTGTGGACTTAATTGTGTATTTACACTAGCAGATAAGTCAGGTGTGATGTCAAACGGATAAATTTAAATAGATCGATGAATTCTTTCTGCGTTACCCCAAACCCGAGCTCATCACAAGCACCTGCAATATGGGCCAGATTACTATATGCTCTCGCGCAAAGTGGGAACACAGCGTTTGATAAATAATCCAAATCCATAGCCCCCCCCCAACGCAACGCCATTAACGTATAGAGTTATATTTTTAAGGCTGAAATTCTCGAATTTAAATGCACTCGTTTTACATTTTCCATTCACCCAAGCATGGTCCTGCATTCCAATTAATATCCTTTTAGGTAGATTTCCCAGGGAGATGTTTTCTATCTGTTTCGAGGCCAGCCCTGCTGGCACCATATATAGTTTCATCTGTGCTCTATTAATTAGGTATTTTACTGTGGCATGTAGTAAGTTTTTCTCAATTTCTATTTGTTTAGGCGAACTTAATTTCACTCGCTGTACGCGGGGTATATCTCCATAATATGAATCACAACGGGTTTTGCTCTCTCTTCTTGATCAGCATCCAGATTTAACCAGATTTCAGGATTCGTGCGGGTGAGCTTTATTTTCATATCCACCCCATTCACAAGCAACTTGTGGAATGTGAAGTCTGTATGCAAGCGTCCAAAACATTCATATACCGTCTTTTTAGAACTTTTAAATTTGTCCTTTATACTACTTTCGTCTTTAGCTTGATAATAGCCCTCGGCAGTTAAAAAGGTATCCTTCGCTTCTTTGGAAAAGTTCAGCACATTTTTCAGATAGGCTCGTAGGTGATAGTACCCAGTTCCTGCCGATATGTTGACCTGATTTAAATATACATCACACTGGTTGAATATGGAGGGCAGAAAGTTTGTTTCAGAGTATACAGCATATTTGTCATCGCAGTCCGTTCCATCAGAATGGGCTATATGTAGTTTAGCGTACATGTGCACACAACTTGGGTCAAAAAAGTAAGGGCCTGAGCTGGGTATCACGAATTCTATTGGAGCACTCGGAGAACTAATTGTGTTTAACGGGTTAATCTTAATAGTCACTGTGCTCAATAGGAACTTGAGTTGGAGGCATATCAAAGAGGGACAGCTCCGATTTACAACATTGTGAACTACATGGATAGATAAAGCGTGCCATGATGAGTCAGAAATAGTACCACCTCTCTCGACAAGTAGTAAACAGTCTATGATTCATGAAATCAATGTTCTTAGCTTATATCAATCAAAAAAATGGTGAACCATAGGTTTCATTCGCTTAGAACACTTCTTTTTTGATGTCCTTTTACGTTTAACGCCACGTACTGGTAATCCCTTCTTCCGGACAGCCCTCTCCTTCCCACCACCACGCATTTTTCTCTTTGCATCTATGACGATTTCTTCCCGTGTACGCTTTAAGTGTTTTTTTAGAGCTTCTTTAGGTTTAGCCCCAGCCAATATGTCTTCTGCCGTGTTAAGACCTGTTTGTAGCGCTTTCCTCACGAGGTATCTGGCTCCCTTCTTCAGGAAGGGGACAGCTGTACGTAGTATGGTTGAAAAAATGGATGCAAGTCCACTACCACGCTGGTATCTCACACCTCGATAGACTGTGAAAGGCTTTCTGTCCATTATAACTCAGTGCGTCGAAAGTGCAGCTTCACTGTTAAGCTTCCATCACAGAATGGGAAATTTTTTCCCTCAATCGTTCTCATATATATCGAGGTGTTGGTTATTAGATTAGTCGCGACTTTCACATAATGGGGCCTGTCAAATATACTCATGCTCTTCACTCTATGGTTGGGAATATGTGCAATGCGCAGCAGGCGTGCCTGGGTATCCCCAACAAACTGGTGCTCAGCTGTGTTGCTGTAAATACAGCACATGTCTGGGGGTGTATATCCATCACTCAATTTCTCCAATTTCATCTGGTACAGTATGCTGGACAAGTCATGTTTTGCCTTGTGAAAGGCATCTCTTTGGAAGGCTGGTCGATATTGCCCTTCAGTTATAATTTTGAACAGTCCTTTGTCTTCAATATTTCTGTCAGCCTGTGATTTTAGGGTCACAGTATGTGCAGGGTTTTCTTTGTTTACGATTTCGTATACTAAATCAGCCTTAAGATTTGAGTTTTTTAAACATGCGTTTAAGTATCTCGCAACATCCTTAGCAACATCATAGCAGCCCGGACATAATGTTACTACTGTACTGTAATACCGTGCATCCCCAATCCGGGCGATTAGTATGGTTTCATCCCGAGTTACCCCGGGTTATTCACACTCATTATAGTCTCTAAGAAACGTAAAAACGGGTTATTTATAATTAATATTTAAAAAGAGGGTGTCCAGCTGAATCTCGCATATCCCCACCTCATACGAATCACGACCCAATTCAATGGGGCCATGGAGTTTTGTTACAAAGTTGGCCAGGGTGTTGTTAGGATGTACAGACAGGGACGACGAGGACGGTAGTGTCACGTAGAAATAGTTAGGCGCCATGTTGCATACTATTTAAGCTTCATTATTGCATCAGCTTTTATATATGTGTTGAAGCTTTCTGGGTACCCTAGCCATTTCACCAGGTACATTTTTCTCTTTCCTGAACCTTTGCTTCCTAAAATTTTCTCAATTTTAAACAATTTTCCTAAATTAAATGTCACTTTCTGCAACTCCTCGCGGTGAAAGCCTCCTGCGATTTCTTCCCCATTCAAATCTTCAACGTAATACAGCATTATATCATCTTTAGGTCTCATAGCCCTAACCTTAAAAATCTCACCTGTCCACCCTTGTTCAAATCCCTTCGCGAATTTATTCTCCGAACGCGACAGCCTTACATAATCATTGATTTTGAAACGAGCAGAGCGTGGTGGTGGTGTTCTACCTCTTCTCACATCAGGCTCTGTACGCGTACCTCTTTCTAAAATCTCATTAGGTGTTGTTCCAATCGTGCGATGGTATGAGCGGTTGTAGGATGAGTCCAATGATTCCAGAATGTCTAGAAATCTGTATGTGTTTTTATGTGTAAAATAGCGGTGCATGCGTTCCTTTATGGTACGTTGAACTCTTTCAGCTAAAGATGCCTTATGTATAGAATTGGTAGTGTAGTAACTGATATTAAACTCCATCAACATGTTCTGAAAAGCTCGGCCTATAAATTCTTTCCCCATATCTGTACGAAAATAGCCAGGATCCCTGTTTTCTTTCAACATCAACGTTTTGGTGGCTTTAGCAACTGTTTCAGGCGATTTATTTTTCAGAAGAATTAGCCACAGATATCTAGAGAATACATCTATTATGAGTAGGATGTAGCGGTAACCATCGTTATACACTGAATATCTTTGCATGTCTGTTAAATCTGCTTGCCAAATAGAGTCAATCGATACCGCTCTTGTCTTGGCCGTTTTAAACCTTTTTCTCACAGGCTTATGAAGTGTATAAGCGTCCTGCTCTCGCAAAAGCCTCTCAACATTTTTTTTCCCTACTCCATCATTGTAAACACTTCTGTACAGTCTATCTACGCCCCCGTAGGAGGCTGGGCTAAAAATGTCATAATAACGTCTTCTTAATATGTTAGCTATTTGCGTATTTTAGAGGCACGAGGGTAGGGACGACCGTTGTTCAGCCTCTTCTTTCTCCTCTTCAGAGTTCCTAGCGCTAGGCGTGATGGCGTTTTCAATTATGGCACATGCGATGTATGTTTCAAGTCTTTTAACTTGTTCAAATTTCCTATCATTGTTTTGGGAACATTTATTTGTTGTTGTCTTGCTTTAATATAATTCCATCATGATGGTGAGGGCCTATCCCACTTTCTCACCAGATCATGGATGATATCTACAATATTCGATCCCTGTACCTTTGCTCCTTCCACAATGATCTCGCCTGTATCGGTCCACTGTATGTTGGGATCCTCATTCAATAGATTATAAAGACTTAAACCTTTATTCCTCAATGTATGTGGGAGGGTGCTTTTTAATACATGCTCGATATGTTGTGTGGCCGACCCGTTAATCATTGGCTGGTCAGCTCTATCGTCGGACACAGGCCCTATGTCACCATGCCCATCGTTGTCCGTGCTGTGCCTAGTAACCACGGGAATCTCTGTCGGATTCTCATAATTTTCATACTCATGAAGAAATTTGTGCAGAGCTTCTTGGTATAAGATTCTTTTCTCATAACGTTAAGGCGGATTTCACACATGTATTTTAAAAAGTCATAGACGATATTTTTAGTAAACATCTGTTGCATTGCCAGGGGCAGTCGATGGTAGATTTTTATTAATTCATGGTATTTCTTTAGCACCCTCTATCTTCTGTCTAACGTCCTCCCCGGAGTATTTCACTGGTCGATTGGTGTCTACAATTTCCTCCTCCAAATTGTTAACCCCGTTATCCAAAGAAATTCATAGTTCGGTCACCTTGAAAATTTGCTGATTGCTGTGCTTGTAGATGACAGTGTGCATGTAAAAAAGCTTGCACTTCGAACAATAAGGCCTGCTCGAACTGTAAAACACATGGGCATCAGATACTTCAAAATTCCGAAACTAAATTTCAGTGCGTGTGACTACATCGATTTGATTGATGACTGGTAAAAGGATGGGAGGCTGGAACCTCCTCCGGCATATCAGTGATGAAGAATTGTTGCAATTCCTAAATCAAGAAGAAACTGCACCTAAGTTTCCGTTTGATAGACTTCCTTATTATACTCAGGCGGCTGAGCGAGGAGTACGCCTTGTTACTGAAGCTTTTGCAGCCGTTTGTGGGCCTGAAAGCCAAGACGAATTCATTCGCGCACTTTTAAAATCAAGATAGATCATGCCATACTTCAAAACGAAATCAGATTACAGGTGTGAATAAAATTATCTAATATCGATTAAGGTAGGGTGGTTGGGGTGGATAGGGTGGAACCCGACGTGCAATTACCTTCTCGTGGTGGGTTCTGGGTATTTTCAGCTTTAAATAAGCGGAATATAGCAGAGAGTTGCACAAAAGTGCTAAAAAAGGTTTAAAAAATTAACGTAATTTTTATGAAAAAATTACGAAGCAGAAGATAAAAGCTTTGAAGGAAAACATTTTAACAGTGGATTACTGCTATCATTACTGTATACAACTTTTGTGCCCCTGGAAAAATTCAAAATCGGAAATTTTTATTTTGACCCCCACTTTTCGCTCCACCTTATAATGACGACCACTTAGGTTGCCTTACACTTTATGGTTAGCCCTACATTATTTAACTTGAGTAGGTTAGGGTACCTAATACAATTTCATGTCATATAAGCCTAGGCCTAGCTTAATTATTAGGCTAAAGCCAATGTAAATCCTGATGAAATATAACTACAAAGAACAACATCAATTTCATTACCCTTCTTATAAGTCTGAAGCTAGGTAGCCGCCAATGCTACGCAGGGTTTGCATTGGCCGTTTATTTTTTTGTATAGAATGCACGCAAAACCAGAACTTCAGTATAAAGCAATACAAATCTCAGGTCTGCAGCTCTCTCTTCCTGGGGCCCAAGAAAGCAGACAACTTTTGTTCTCTTCATCTTCTGATTCTTCTTTTCGATGACCCCTTCCTCGATCCTTTCAACCAGCCATAAAACAACCTTAAAACCGCAACTACGACCGGTGTTTCTGGGTTGTCTGTAAATTTTATCGAAGTTAAAGTTTAAACTGTACGGTATAGCGTCATGACCCTCAACACGGAAGACGTGATCAATATCGATCATTAAATTCGCCAGGTTGAATTTTGAATCACTCTGCATTGATTTCTCAATACGTGAGAGGATTTAATCAATATCCTCCTTGACCAGGCGTCTGTATGGTATAACTACCTAGAACAAATCACAATCCTCATTATTAGGCTGAAATCCAAGTGCCAATTTCACCCGTGCCTCCCGCCCCTCATTACATTGAAGGGCGTATGCGACGATGAGCCGAACTATGTTGCGAAGCCCATGTTCGAAGCCCTCAGCATAACAGATCCGTGGATCAACCCTAACGCTGTACCTGTTCCTGACCAGTACGGGTGTGTTACTCACATTGTGTAACAGTGTGACTGAAGGAGGAGATGATGATGTTTCTGTCGGGGAGTGGACGCGACAGAAGGAGGGCCTTGGGGTACTGAGGAAGATTTAGAGTGTTGAGGTGACACACCATTTAAGTTCTCTGATGCGTGTGGGTTTGGTTACGAAGGAGTTGGTGTTAATGGCGATATCGTGTCCTCAGAGCTGTACGACCTGAATCTTGGACGTTTTGAAGGCATACCTGATGTGGAGGGTTTTTCAGAATCCACTACTAACGGTCGCGAAGGTGGAAGACTCCTCGTTGGATCTTCGAGTCCGTCTTCCTACATCTGAGACGGAGGCTTCCGGACTGTCCCACGACTCCGCCCACCATCAGCCGATAAAGTTGAAGGTCCCGGTGAGGCGTCTCGAGTTCCTTCTCAAACATCATCAAGCTCTTCAAGTTCTTGCTGGTTGGGGCCACCAGTCATCATTCTGGAAAAGAAGAACAAAAGAAGATTAGTGAATATGAGGAATGACTTTTAAAAAATCTTTATATTGTATTTGGTAAAAGAATTGCTGAAGAACGTGTCACGCAAAAGATGGAGTCTCTAGAAAAATTCAGATTCAAAAACCCATCAACCTGCAAAATAAGTGGTCCCACAGGGTCTGGCAAAACTGTGTTTATGCTTAAAGTTATTAAAGATAAAGATGCATTGTTCTCAAAACTTGTACAAACCATTATATGGTACTATTCAGCCTACTGGCCTATTTTTGATGATTACAAAGTTGTTGGTTCATTCCATAAAAGGGATTTATGACGTTGGTTCGTTAAAGAATGATAAACACACGGTGATTGTGAATGATAATCTTATGCTAGGAATGACTAAAATGACTGCTGGGACGTTTACGGTATTCTCCCACCATCTTAATATAAGCGTGTTCTTCATCAATCAAAACCTATTTTTCAAGAACAAGTTTATGCAGGAAGTTTCCAGTGGCGGATTTAAGCACAAGCTAAGTAAGCTACAGCTTCGGGCCTCACACATTGAAGAGCCTCTTTGAGTTAGTCCTTTTTTATCAAACCTAACTTATAACTGGTGGCCAACTGGCTGGGACTAACCAGAGGCTTCCTCTAAGATAAATAGTATTTTAAATCTAGTGTATCAAGACACTGGCACCAAATATGGGGTCCCCTTTGATATGAGTGGTCACTACAAAAATTGACCTTTTTAAAAGCTTTGCTGAAAAAAAATTAGTAAGAAAAAAATTAAAAAAGTCCGCCACTGCTTAGGTTCTAGATTTTTTTACGATTTTTGAAAACTATGTTAGCTCTGGCTTACTGAAACCAATACTTTATTAATTTTTCATTATTGTCAGAAAACATACCCGAGAGACAACCTCAACATATTTGAGACAACTTTACTCCATTTATACGTATATTGGGGGCGTGGCTACTGATACTAACCAATGGGCGGATCCTGGGGTGTTGCCCCAGTTGCCCAGGCAACACCCATCCTAACAATCAATCGGTAAATTATCTTCATAATTATTAATTGTCAAAACATTTTGACCTATCAGAGTTATGACACTTGTGCCTGAGGTGTTGCTTTCTAGCCAGCCTGACTTGAAGACATTTGCGGAGAAACTTTCTTGTGATCACCAATCTGACTTGCCTGAGATACGATCGCTGGAACTGGAGCTCAAAATGTGGGACAGGAAGTGGAGATCATGGATTGAGGATGTTCCTAAGAGCCACAAGGATGGCCTGAAATATGCAGACGGAGAATTTTTCCCAAACATACGTGTTGTGCTTCGCCTCATCTGTACCCTTCCAGTCACCAGTTGTGAAAATAAAAGGAGTTTTAGGCTTTGCGACGTCTGAAAACATGGTTAAGAAGTACTATCACAAATGAGAGGCTGAATGGACGTGCCTTAATAAACGTTCATTACAGGATGCCTATTGATGTTCCCAGTGTAATTGACCAGTTTGCCAGACAGCATAAGAAGCGTATGCAGTTTTTGAATATGTTGTCAGACAACTAGATCACCACCTCCCCCCAAACCACTTGAAGAGATCTCAATGAAAGATGGAGTATTACGTTCCATTCGCAGCTAAGCAATTTGTGTTTCAAGATTTGGTATAGTTTAAATTAAACTAGAATTATTTCTAAATGCCTGTGTAGATGTTTTACATATGCCTGTCTTTGTTATTACTTTTATCGTATTTCAGATAACGTGTAAATATGTTGTATTTTGGATATATAATTGGTAGCTAGTTGAGAATGATATGTTCATGTTCATACATAGCTGTGCGAAAAATGCTCTGTTTGAATTGGTCCACAATTAACCCACCCCTTATTTCTCCAGTCTAACTATAGAGTTGATCAAGTCTAGCCTAGAGGGGTCAGCCTAGAGATTCCGGAAATGGTCCAGAGCGGGCAGATAAATTGAGGTCCACAGTAGGATTCCTCACAAGATTAGGTTAGGGCAATCTACCTTCACCTTTGTTAAGCTATGAGTTGATGCTGGGTCTTAGGCCACAATGTAGGCCTAACTTGTCTGACCCAGCTTAATTTAATGTAATTAACTGTTTGGTGTAAAAACTCAATTAGTCACTTACTTTTAGTTATTACAGTCTCTCCCTTCTCCGGTTGTCTCATTCGAGAGCGTACTTTGCTGGTACGTCCTCTCGCCCCGTTCTTCGTTTTCGTTCTCCCTTTGTTCTCCTCTTCGCGGGGCTTCTCGTACCAGTGTTGTCTTGGTTTATTCCTCGGTTGGTTGAGCGGTAATGTATCTCCATTACCGAGCACGCTCCTCCCACACAGTATATAAATACTAGTGTGGAGAATAACTCTGGTGAGCAACCAATTGGTTTCTTCCACCCAGTTATTGACATAAAAGGAATTTAATAATTGTTAGATTAACTACCTACCTACTCAGTGAACAATTTTCGTTACCTCCCAACTACCCACTCATCGGTTTTCCATATACTGGGGGCCCCGGGAGATAAAAATTTTGGTGTCATTGTCACCAATTTTTGTCTGAGTGTAGACTAGCTAACTATTTAACTGTAAATGCCTGTTAATCTGATTAACAGTGCCTATCCTCACCTTCTCATGGAGAAGGTGTAGCATTTAATTAGAAGAGAAAATATACATCCATAGGATGAAACTGTCTATGGTCTTTACCATAAGAAAAGAAAAAATGAAAGTTAGAAGATAAAATTACAATTCCCCAGCATCTATTTTTTGTTGTAAAAATAGTCGCGCTTTTAATGCTGTTTGTCGCTGAGGTCTTGTGTCTGTCAATGTTGTAGTAGGATGCGTTACCACTCCTACTGTCAAAGGAATAGTTACTGGAAGTTCAGTGTCTCCAGTTGTTACTGTCAGTGGAGAAGGTTCTCCAAAGTCCATTGTTTTGGGTCCAGACTCTAAAGGGTACAAAAGAGAAATGTCTCTTGTTGTGTCACCCGTTGAAGTCCTTAATTTGACCACTCTTGTTACCCCGTCTGCCCCTGGTCTGAGTTCTGAAACTCTAGCCAGAGGCCAGTATTGTCTTGGAGTACTGTCATGTATGAGAACAAGGTCCCCTACCTTAATTGTGTCAGACCAATCCTTCTTAGTCATTTGTTTATGTCTCTCCCTTAGACCCATCAAGTACTCAGTTTTCCACTGTTTAATGAAATGAGCTTTAACTCTAGTTAAATGTTGTAACTTAGTCTGGAGCTCATCATGTCGTTGAGTCCAGTTTGGGTCTTCTGAAGAGTCTATATTGTAGTCCGGCAGGAGACTAACTTGTTCTCCCCGAATCAAATGATTTGGAGTTAATGGTTCTGGGTCATTAATGTTGTCACTCACATAAGTGAGTGGTCTATTGTTAATGATGTTCTCAATCTCAGCTAGGAGAGTGAGTAACCCAAATAAGTGTATCTGTTTTTTGCCAATTGCTTTCTTCAAGCAATTCTTTACTGTTTGTATATTCCTCTCCCAGATAGAACCATACCAAGGAGAGGCAACCGGAATATACTTCCACTTTATGTTTGTATTTTGTATATATAATTGTGTGATTTCATTGCTTAACAAGTCGTGGATGACTTGTTCACCAGCTTTGAAATATGTAGCATTGTCAGTCCAAACTGTCTTTGGTACTGAATGTCGTGCACAGAATCTCTTAAAGACAGCAACAAAAGATTCTGCTGTAAGGTCCTCCACAACATCCAAATAAACAGCTCGTGAGGCAGCACATGTAAACAGTACAATGTACATTTTTTGTTCAGTGTCACCCACCCCTACAGTCAATGCTCCTGTATAGTCAATGCCTACAGTCTCAAAGGGTCTGTTGAGAGTAACTCTCTCCTCTGGCAAAGCAGGAGGATTTGGTTTCCTATAGGGCCTAGCATGAATACGCCTACATGTGACACACTCACTCAGGACTGTTTTAACAGTGATCCTTCCCTTGGGTATCCAATAAGTTTTTCTTAATGTAGTTAGTGTCTGTGGTACCCCCATATGATATACATCATTGTGTGTTTTTCTGATTATTAATGTTGTCAAATAGCTAAATCTAGGTAAAAGGATTGGATTTTTGCTTTTGTATGACAGTTTTGATTTGTCTAATCTCCCTTTACACCTTAGAAGGCCTTCCTCATCTCTGAACAAGTTTAGATCCACAACTACTGATGGTACAGATTCTTTTGTTTGTTTCCCATTAGTTAAGAATTCTAACTCTTTATTGTACTCTTTTTGTTGGGCTTGGCCTATCCAGTATTGGGTTGCAACTTCTGTATAATTATGATTATTTTTATTTAGCTGTTTGTTAATTGTAGCTAAACAGTTGTGAGCAAACCTCAAACAGTAGGCTGTCACCCTGACAAGTTTGTTGAAATCAGAATACTTTTCATAATTAGTGATTGGTTCAACCTTTTCATTTGAAAAGATTAAATTTAATGTCAAGTTAACTTGTTCCACAGGCCATTGGTCTGTATTACAGAGCCACTTAGGTCCCATAAACCAAGTTTTGTTTGACTTCAACAACTTGTAGGATAAACCTCTGGTCAGAAAGTCTGCTGGATTCTGTTTAGTTGGAACATAGTGAAAGTTTACTTGTAGGCTTTCATTAGCGTCAGCTATTTCTTTTAGCCTATTTCTTACAAAGATATTCTTACTATTAATGCTATCATTCCGTATCCAGGCAAGACAAATCTGACTGTCAAGCCAGACGTGGATATTAGTTATGAACACATCATAGTAAGCATCCTTAAGCAATGAAATGGTTTTAATGGCTAATGTAGCAGCCAATAGTTCCAATTGAGGTATGGTTCGGGTAGGTTTGAGAGGTGCAACTTTCCCTTTTGCATAAATTAGATGACTTTCTGTAGGGCTTACAAGATACGCACAGCACCCATAAGCTTGTGTGCTTGCATCAGCAAACACATGAAGCCTCTGGGGCTTATCCCTAAACCCACAGCACCTTTGAATTTTAATGTTCTGCACTTTTGTTAAATCAGTAGCTAACTTCTTCCAAGATTTTTGATTTTCATTTGTTATTGGATCATCCCACCCAACATTTGTCCTCCAAATTTCTTGGAGGAGAATCTTTGATTTTATTGTTGAAGGCAGGAATAGACCCATAGGATCAAAAATTTTGGAAGCCTCTGATAATATTTGTCTTTTAGTATTTGCTTCCTCATCAAGTTTAAAACCTTTAGTACAGATTGAATCATGACTGTTAGAAGTTGCATCCAAATACCAGTTCATACCTAAAGTTTTAACTCTGTCTGATGGCTCAGTAAGACCATTATTATCCTTTAAAATCTTTTTGTTTAAATCCTCATTATTTGAAATCCACTCTCTAAGTTCAAAGTTACCTTGTTGCATAATGTTTTGAGAGTGTTCATAGACTTCAGATAATTCAGATTTTGTTGTCGTTGAGCCTATTAGATTGTCTACGTAAAAATGTTCCTTAAGGAAGTTCAATGTTAGAGAGTTATTAAACTGGTTTAAATGATGTCTAATTGTCAATGCTAATAGGCTAGGTGAGCAATTGGCTCCAAACAACACAACATTAAATCTATATGTTATGAACCCTTTATTCAAATCAAATGGATCCTTGAACCATAAGAACCTAAGTTGGTTCTTATCATATTCATTTTTAAGATTTATTCTCAAAAATGCCTTTGAAATGTCACTTTGTACAGCATATTTGTCTAACCTGAACCTCAGTAAGATCTTCACAAGGTCAGAAATGAGATTAGGACCCTCAATCAAGCAATCATTCAAACTGTGTTTATCACTGTCTTTGAGGCTACAATTATATACTACTCTGAGTTTTGTTGTTGGGGCATCTTGTCGATAAACCCCCCTGTGGGTTAAATAATGACAACCATCTTTTTTAAAAGGGTTATCTGTTACTTCTTCAATGAAGCCTTTCTGTAGCTGTTCTTTGAAGACATCACTATACTTTTTAATATTATTATCTTGTTTGAGTTTTTTCATTACTTTATATAAATGTCCTTTAGCTACTTTGAGATTGTCTCTTAAAGTTGGACAATTTATTTTCCAAGGTAACTCAACAAAATAACTATTGTCTTTGCAGTGAATGGTGTCTTCAAATCTTTCTACCATTAACTGATCTTCTGAAGTTTGATGTGTGTCATGTATACCCACAGATTCTAGCAACCATAAAGTTTGAATTGCCTCATCCAAAGTTTCATTTGATAATGATGAATTAATGTTCTCAGTTGAGATAATATTATTCAAAGTGTTGCTATTCTTACAGGTGTTATGTAGGACTGAGTTGAGGCACATAGTATTTGTTGGTCATGCACTGTTTTGGTTTAGGTCTAGGTTGTATTCTGATAGGTCACCCAAAGGGGCTATCCCTGATGGAGTCTGAATAGCTATACCATTACCTATCTCTACTATGCCCTTATGAATAAGATTAATATAATCTGCCCCTATTAGCATTTCTATGTTAGCTACTGTGTTGTTAGTGATATGTCTATCAGCTATTTTGTAGTGTTTTTTCAAATGATTTATGGTTTGTTCTAGTTTGGGTATAACCAGTTTGTTTTGTCCTACTTTAGAAATAATAACTGCTTCAATTTTCTTGAATTTACTTTCTAAATGTAGTTCCAGGTCAATTGTCTTATAGCTATTTTTGTCCGAGTTATCCTTAACAAAGGACGCAATATTGAGGTTTTGTTCATTCGGGTTTGGTGTCAAACCCAATTTATTAACTACATTTTTTGAAACAAATGTTTGTTGAGAACAACAGTCTATAAGACATCTCACTGGAGTGGTACTACCCTCACTTTGAAAAAACTATTTAGGGCTATGGGTTGATTGCCTGTGCCCTCATCCGTTGGAAATTTCCAACAGACGTCAGTGGAGGGTTACCGACAAAAGCCCTATGCTTTTTCGTTAGAGAGTTATAAATATGTAGGTCTTTAAAGGACCTCTTTATATTTATATTGATTACGGTAATTCTAGCATCGGGAGTTGGGAAAGCTTATGTATAAAAACTGAAATTGCTCACCTTATTTTTGCTGGGTCTTTGTTTGTTTCGATGTAGGACGTGACGGTCATTTTCGGTGTAGGGCCGCCACGATGGGGTTACTCGGCGAATTTACTTAAGGTAATTAATATAGGCAGTCACTATATAAACCCCTGAAGGAATAGGCCTATCCTTTTTAGTCATTAGGTTTTATTATAAGGAATTCACTCAGGACTTGAGGGAAAATTTAGACACGTTTTCCCAGTTTAAAGCGTTTGCTTGGAATAAACAGCCCTGAGAGCCGTTCCTTGGTTCGCTTGTATTTTCATTATTATTTGCCGATCTAGCAAGATTTTGTTGTTTGTTGTGTCTACTTCTTTTGGTAGACTAAATAATAAATTGGGTTTTCTTGTTGCTATGTGGGGCTGATTCATACATACAGGTTCCTTGTACGTATGGCAATTCAATTATTTCATTCCCAATAGGCTATGTCGCCAATCCCGAGGCAATTTTGTATAGATATTTAATTCAATTAATTAATAATTTATATTTAATTATGAAATAAATGTACCACATATGATACCATGTTGTGAGCGCGTATAGTTTTTCCATATACTGGGGGGGGCCGGAGAAAAATTTGTATGTTATAGATCAAAATTTTTTGATAAACTGTGTAAACATGTAAATGGATCAAAAGAATGAAGTAGAAATTTAGGAAGAGAGGTTACTCAAGACCTATTTAAATATTAAAGTTCAAGAGGCCAACTTCTCAAGTTTAGTTAAAGTTATGTCAATCAGTTTGACTCCCTTTAGGTATAGGAAATTTATGGGATTAAAGTAAAGTTATTAAGCATTTTAACTTTGCTCAGTTTGTGTAAGTTTTATAAGTCACCAGTCTTAATTTTTTCTTGTAAAAGTTGTCTGGCTTTCAAAGCAGTCTTTCTTTGAGGCCTGTCTGGTTTAGTCTGAGTTACATCAGGCACATTGAGAGATTCCTCCCCAATAGTATCCTGATCCATCCTTTGGGGTAATGGTTCTAATTTAGCCCCACACTCCAAAGGATATAGTAATGTGATATCTCTGGTGGTTTCACCAGTTGCTGTTTTCAGTTTTACAACCCTGGTAACTTCGTCTTCACCAGTTTTGAGTTCCAAGACTTTTCCCATTGACCAATGTTGTCTTGGTGTCTTGTCATGTATCAACACAATGTCCCCAATTTTGACTGAATCATTCCAACTTTGTTTTGTTAATTGTTTATGTCTTTCTCTAAGACTTGTTAAGTATTCTTCTCTCCATTTTGTTATAAATTGAGTCTTGATTTGTGTCAAATGTTTGTATTTTTGTTGAGTTCTTTGTGTCCTATTTCCCAATCTGGATCCTCTGTACTGTTATGTTCAGATTCTGGTAACATGTTTACTGTTTCTCCCTTAATTAGGTGGTTTGGTGTGAGAGGTTCTGGCTCATTAATACCATCTCCCACATAAGTTAATGGTCTGTTGTTGACAACATTTTCAATTTCTGACAGAATAGTCATGAGTTCAAAAAGTTGTAGATGTTTTGTCCCAATAGTCTTTTTAAGGCAGTTCTTTACAGTTTGTATGTTTCTTTCCCAAATTGAACCATACCATGGTGTATTAACAGGAATGTACTTCCAGGTTATGTTGTGTTTGGTTAAATGAGTTTGTACTGTTTCATTGTCACAAATCTGATGAATAATTCTTTCACCAGATTTGAAGTATGTGGCATTGTCTGACCATATAGTTTTGGGTACAGAATTGTGTGCACAAAATCGTCTGAAAGCAGCAATAAAAGCTTCTGCTGTCAGATCTTCTACTATGTCTAGACATATGGCACGTGTGGCAGCACAGGTGAAGAGTACAATGTACACTTTGTATTCCTTTGAATCCATTTTGTCTCCAAAACTCACATTTACCGCTCCAGTGTAGTCAATACCCGTGGTTTCAAATGGCCGAGTAAATGTTACTCGTTCCACAGGTAGGTCTGGAGGGCTTGGGGTCTTAAAGGGTCGTGAATGGATACGTTTACAAGGAATGCATGTGTTTAGAATTTTCTTTGTTTCAGTTCTACCCTTTGGTAGCCAGTAAGTCTTTCTCAGCTCTGTCAGGGTTTGTGGGACTCCCATGTGGTGTATTTTGTTGTGGGTATCCCTGATGATGAGTTTTGTGAAGTGATTTCTCCTTGGAAGAAGAATTGGGTGCTTAGAGTTGTAAGTCAAAGTTGACTTGTTAAGCCTTCCTTTACACCTTATCAGACCCTCTGTATCCAGGTACAGATTTAGATCCATGACAAGTGAAGGAATACCTTTGTTTAATGTGCTACTGGACCTAAGATACTTCAACTCCTTGTCAAATTCTGAAGCTTGTATCTGTTTGAGCCAGTATTTTGTTGCAGTTTCTGTTAAGTTAGAAAAGGCTTTCTGAGGACAGTGTTTGAGAAGGTAGCTATTGACAAACTTGCAGCAATAGACTGTAATTCTCAAGAGTTTGTTTAGGTCTGAATAAAGGTGATAGTCAAATATAGGTTTGTCCTCAGTGATCTTTTCAGTTGTTGTAGAGTTGAGTGTGAGGTTAACTACTTTGGCTGGCCAAAGATCCTCACATGTTAGCCATTCGGGCCCTTCATACCAGATTTTATTTGTTTTCAACAGCTTGTAAGAGAGCCCTCTTGTCAAAAAGTCTGCAGGATTCTCCTTTGTTTTTATGTACCTAAATTTGATACCAAGGTTTGTGTTTGCAGTTTTGATTTCTGTTAGTCTGTTTTTCACAAATATATTTTTGCAAGAAGTTGTATCTGTGTTGGTCACCCATGTTAGACAAATTTGACTGTCTGTCCATAAGTAAATGTTTGTTATGTCAACTTCTTTATACACTTGTGAAAGAAAGTTTGCTGTTTTAACTCCCAATGAGACAGCTAATAATTCAAGTTGTGGTACAGTTTTCTTTTGGTTTAAGGGTGCCACTTTTGCCTTTGAATAAACCAAGTTACTTTCATTTTCACTTGTTAAATAGGCACAACACCCATAAGCTTGTGTGCTGGCATCTGTAAAAATGTGTAGTGTTTGCGATTTCAATCTGTAGCCAGCACATCTTGGTACGTAGATGTCTTGAACTTTGTTCAAGTCTGTGGCTAATTTTTTCCAATGAAGTTGGTCTTCCACTGAAAGTGGTTCATCCCAATCAATTTTCTTTTTCCATAAGTCTTGCAAAAGGATTTTGGATCTTATGGTTGCTGGTAAATATAATCCAATGGGGTCAAAAATTTTGGATGATTCTGAAAGCACTTGTCTTTTTGTATTGGCATTTGGATTTAAGTTATAACTCTTCGTGCAAAGAGTGTCATCGTGTTCAGAATTCTGTTTTAAAAACCAAAGCATTCCAAGTGTTTTCGTGTAATTGTTTGGTTCAATGTTCCCATTGTTGTCTTTTGTTATTTGTTCATTTAATTTAGGAGAATTAGAAACCCATTCTCTCAATCCAAAATTTCCTTGCTTCATTATGGGTTGTGACATTTGGTAAATTTCAAGCAATTCCTCTTCAGTTACAGTGGAACCAATGAGGTTATCCACATAAAAGTTTTGTTTTAAAAACTGAACTGTTAAGTCCTCTTGAAATAAGTTTAGGTGGTTTCTAATTGTTAAAGCAAGAATACTTGGAGAGCAATTTGCTCCAAAAATAATTACTTTAAATCTGTAGGTTTTGAAACCTTTGTTAAGGTCATGTGGATCATTCAACCACAAAAACCTGAGATGATTTTTATCATACTCAAGCTTCAAATTTATACAGAGGAATGCTTTTTCTATGTCACTTTGTACTGCATAATTGTCTAAACGGAAGCAAAGGAGAATTTTTACAAGATCTGAGACAAGGTTTGGGCCTTCCATGAGACAATCATTTAAACTAACAGAATTTGTGTCTTTTAAACTACAGTTGTATACTACTCTTAGTTTAGTTGTGGATGAGTCTTCTCTGTAAACTCCCCTGTGTGTTAAATAATGACAACCTCGTTTTTTAAGTGGTTCATCAGTAACTTCTTCAATGAAGCCCCTTTCTATTTGTTCCTTGAATATGTTGTTGTATTGTTCTAAAAGATTGTCATTTTTTAGTTTTCTGTAATTTTTATACAGATGTGCCTTAGCTACTTTCAAATTGTCCATTATTTCTGGACAAGGTGTTTTCCAAGGCAGCTCCACATAGTATTGATTGTCTCTGTGTTGTAATGTATCCTTAAATTGTTCTGTCATCAATTGGTCTTCATGTGTAATAGTACTGTCCTTTATGCCAACTGATTCTAATAGTCATAACTGCTGTAACCCTTCATCCAATGTGGAATCATTTTCATTCAAATGATGTGGATTATGACTGTGTTTTTGTAGTTCGAGTTTGTCACATAGTCAGAAATTTGTGACTGTGGTGATTTTGTTTTGCGTAAATTTTGTTCATGTTCTGTGTTTTCTGTGTCAGTAGTAAGATGGTATTTAGTTATGTCACCCAAAAGAGCAATACCTGTGGGAGTTTGTATGGCTATTCCATCTCCAATTTTAATGATGCCTCTATGGACCAGATGAAGATAGTCAGCCCCCATGAGCATATATATCATCAACTACATCTGCATTAAGGGTTTTATCAGCTATCGTGTATTGTTTTGAAGTTGGAGCAAAGCTTGTTTTAACCCAGCTATTTGTATTTTTTCTTGTTCTACTTTGTCCACAACAACAACCTTAAGGGTTTTAAATGTTTCATCAAGAGTTAAAGTTATATTTGCAGTTTTAAAACTGGCTTGTACTGGGTTTTTATTGATAAATGATGAAATAGAGAGATCTTCATCTCCTTGTTGGTTTTGAAGTCCCAATTTTTCTATCAGTTGTTTAGTTACAAATGTTTGTTGTGAGCAGGTATCTAAAAGACACCTAACCTGTACTATTTGTCCTCTTTTGTTTTGGATTTCCAAAGTTGTGGTTGGTAAAAGAATTTTTGAATTGTGGTTAATGCTAGATGAACTGATATGTCCATTCATAGCATTTTTGGTTTGTTTCTGTTTGTTTTGGTTTTTTCTTGTTCTGTGTTAAATTTTGGGTGTGTGTAACTTGATTTGTAAAGTGCTAGTACAGTTGGGAAATCTTCTCTTAGTTTATTAAGGCTAGGGTATATGTCAGTTGTCCTCTGATGAAATATCTCTTTGACTTTAGAAGGGAGCTTTTCAAAAACAACAGCTTGAATGATCCAAGCTGTTTCTGCAATGTTTAAATTATTGTTGTTAAGTTGTCCCATGAGACATTCAAACTCACAGTAAAAATCAAAGAGGTCACCATAGTTGTCTTTTGGGGTTCGCATGTTCATGACTTAAGAGCCAAATCATGTATAATTTCATCCTTATTCATGTAATTTCTGTTGAGTAATTCTATTGCTACTGAATAAGAAGCACCTATGGCTGGTAGTGATTCCACTAATCTTAAGGCTGGGCCTTTCAGATAGTTCACTAAATAACTAAATTTATCAACATCTGTAATGTAGTTTTTATTACCTATAAGGCTGTGAAATTTTTCAATAAAAGATTGAAATTTGGCTCTGTCACCCTCAAAAGTGGGTACTGCAAGTGTAGGCAATTTTGATCTTAGCTCATTGCCCTCAGCCACATTGGGAGGGCTAAATGATGCATTTCTTGTAGCTTCTAAGAAGCTTTCGTATGGTTTCTTTTTTGCACTCATCAAGTTGGTTTTGAATTTCAGAAATATAGTTGTTAATTTTTGTAATGTAATTTTCATTGTCAAGTAGGAGAGTAGAATACTCATCATCTGTTAGTTCAATTGTGTCATCAATTTCTGTAATTATGTCTTCATCTAGTATGAAAATGTCTTGTTTGTAACGAGTAATAGAATTTAATGTTGTTTCAAGATCATATCTTGTAGGTTCCTTTTGTTTGAAATCATTGTACAGTTTGGTGATGACACCATTACGTGCTGATTTTTCCTCATTAATTTTTTGTGATTTTGAGATGGTGCCGTAGCCCAAGGTCTGTGTTTTGTTTTCTTGGTCTGGGTTTCTTACCCTTTTGTCCAAGTCTTCCATAATTGTTGTTAGTGTTAAAGTTCTGAGTTTAATTTTTATGATGTTGAGCAAGTTAAATTACTGTACAGTAATAAGTTTTTTATATAACCTGCGCCACAGGTTAAATTAAAAATTCACAATGTTTTTAGTTAGGATAGGCCTTGAGTGTAAAGAGTAAGGCCTACTTTAAGAGGTAGGCCTATTATGTAAGGTAAAGTTAGGTGGGCCTACTAAATGGGCCTATTTGTTGGGCCTACCAAGTAGGCTTATGTTTGGGCCTATTATTTTATAGGACCTCAAATGAGTTAAGCCTGTTAAATTAACAAGGCTTAGTTTTGAATTTGAAGAGTAGGACCTATTAAATAGGCTTAATGTTGCGGGCCTATTATTTTTAGGACCTAAAATAAGTTATGCCTGTTAAATGAACAAGCCTTTGTTTTCGATTAGTGTAAAGGTAAAGGAATCGGTTCCCAGTTGCTTAGGCCACCATATGAAAACTATAGTGGGGTTACGGTTGAAATTAGGGTTAGGCCTACTGAGTTAAGCCTAGCCACTACGTGTGTCAGTGTAAATTTTAGAGGGGTTAGTTCCCCTTCACAGGGCCACCATTTGAACAAACTATATAGGGCTATGGGTTGATTGCCTGTGCCCTCATCCGTTGGAAATTTCCAACAGACGTCAGTGGAGGGTTACCGACAAAAGCCCTATGCTTTTTCGTTAGAGAGTTATAAATATGTAGGTCTTTAAAGGACCTCTTTATATTTATATTGATTACGGTAATTCTAGCATCGGGAGTTGGGAAAGCTTATGGTATTGAAAAACTGAACTTGCTCACCTTATTTTTGCTGGGTCTTTGTTTGTTTCGATGTAGGACGTGACGGTCATTTTCGGTGTAGGGCCGCCACGATGGGGTTACTCGGCTAATTTACTTAAGGTAATTAATATAGGCAGTCACTATATAAACCCCTGAAGGAATAGGCCTATCCTTTTTTAGTCATTAGGTTTTAAATTATAAGGAATTCACTCAGGACTTGAGGGAAAATTTAGACACGTTTTCCCAGTTTAAAGCGTTTGCTTGGAATAAACAGCCCTGAGAGCCGTTCCTTGGTTCGCTTGTATTTTCATTATTATTTGCCGATCTAGCAAGATTTTGTTGTTTGTTGTGTCTACTTCTTTTTGGTAGACTAAATAATAAATTGGGTTTTCTTGTTGCTATGTGGGGCTGATTCATACATACAGGTTCCTTGTACGTATGGCAATTCAATTATTTCATTCCCAATAGGCTATGTCGCCAATCCCGAGGCAATTTTGTATAGATATTTAATTCAATTAATTAATAATTTATATTTAATTATGAAATAAATGTACCACATATGATACCATGTTGTGAGCGCGTATAGTTTTTCCATACTCACTATTCACTAAGTCCAAAGTAATAGTTGGTAAAAGAATCTCAGTGTTTCTTGTTACATTGTTTGAACAAGCAGAATGTCCCATGAAAGTGGCATTTTCTTGATTACCTTTGTTTGGACACTTTGGTGAATCACACATTGATGAGACATGTCGTAAACTTTTACAAAACTTACACTTGAATCTTAACCTAGATTTACAGTCTTTCTTATAATGTCCCTGGCCAGTACACTTTTTACACAGGTTCAACTGTTCACATCTTTTAGCCCTTTGGTTAAAGTCTGAATATTTGTCACACCCAGTACTACTGTGTTCATTACTTGCACAAAATTTGCAATGTGGTGTGTAAGTTGAGGCAGCAGTTACATTAAAGTTCTGTAATGTAGGTGTTCGTGTATTATAGTTGGTCACATTTGATTCTCCAGTATCAAGTTTTGTCTGTTTGGCTGTAGCTAGTTGGTCTCTGGGAACAGTCTTTGGTTTATCCATAGTCTGGGTCTTATGTGTTGGAAAATCTCTCAAGTTGTAATTAATTAGGATATTGGGGAAGTTTTCTCTTATTTGTTCTAAATTAGGATAATTTTCTCCCATCTTTAGAATTAAATTATCTTTAACCCTCGAAGGAAGGCACCTAAGTACTATGCTTTGTATAAGCCAAGATGAAGTTTTAATATCTATCTCATTGCTAACCAGTTGTCCTATAATAGCTTCTAATTTTGTATAAAAATTTTCCATATCACTATGGTTATATTTTATGGGTGCAAATTCAAAAATTTGTTGAGATAATTCATATACAATCATATCTTTATTAATGTAATTACGTTTTAAAAGATCAATAGCTACTTCATATGAATCCCCTACGGCTGGTAAATAGGCTATTAGGTTATAGGCTGGGCCTTTAAGGGAACTAGTTAAGTAACTAAACTTTTCAACAGTTGAAATATAAGGTTTATTACCTATTAAATTCTCAAATTTGTCAATGAAAGATGGGAATTGTACCGTGTCCCCTTCAAATGTTGGTACTAGCAAAATGGGTAACTGAGCCCTCAATTCTTGTGACTCAGGATTTTGCATGCCACTTAAATTTTGTTGAAGGTTAGCCCTACTTTGATTAAAATCAGAATTAGGTTTTTTTGGTGTTAAGTCAGTCAACCGAGACCGTAGTTCCCTTATTTGCTGTTCAATTGAGCTTACCTGATCATCATCATCAGCGTAAAGGTCTATCAATTGTTCTTCAGCCATTTCGGATTCAACTAACTCTGAAATACTCTCATTAATGGCTATTATTTCCTTCTTTTTAATTTCTAATTTAATAATTACACTCTCTATATTTTTCTTACCTGGTTGTGTAATATTGTTAAAAGTGTTCACAGCCTTTGTAACAGCTCCCAACTTTGCCCCCCTTTTCTTTGTTAACTTTTTCAATTCTGCACTGTCCATGTCTAAGTCAAAATTGTTTAACTGGGGATCGTAATGAAATAGAGGACAAGAAGAAATTACCAGAGAAGAGAGAGAACAGACAAAACAGTCAAGTTTAAATTTGGTTTAATCCCCCCCAAGTACTTGTGTGTCACTCAGGTCTAAGCTTATAAGAGAATGAGACTCCTTAAATGTAAATGTTTCCTAGTTAGGCCCTAGGTTGTAGACCTAATTAGGCTTGCTCAGGTTAGGCTTAGGCTAGACCATTTAGCCTAATTCTGCAATTTTTGTTAAGTAAGGTTAAGGTTTGTAAATTCCCCACACACGGACCACCAATGCGAAAAATGCTCTGTTTGAATTGGTCCACAATTAACCCACCCCTTATTTCTCCAGTCTAACTATAGAGTAGATCAAGTCTAGCCTAGAGGGGTCAGCCTAGAGATTCCGGAAATGGTCCAGAGCGGGCAGATAAATTGAGGTCCACAGTAGGATTCCTCACAAGATTAGGTTAGGGCAATCTACCTTCACCTTTGTTAAGCTATGAGTTGATGCTGGGTCTTAGGCCACAATGTAGGCCTAACTTGTCTGACCCAGCTTAATTTAATGTAATTAACTGTTTGGTGTAAAAACTCAATTAGTCACTTACTTTTAGTTATTACAGTCTCTCCCTTCTCCGGTTGTCTCATTCGAGAGCGTACTTTGCTGGTACGTCCTCTCGCCCCGTTTTCGTTTTCGTTCTCCCTTTGTTCTCCTCTTCGCGGGGCTTCTCGTACCAGTGTTGTCTTGGTTTATTCCTCGGTTGGTTGAGCGGTAATGTATCTCCATTACCGAGCACGCTCCTCCCACACAGTATATAAATACTAGTGTGGAGAATAAATCTGGTGAGCAACCAATTGGTTTCTTCCACCCAGTTATTGACATAAAAGGAATTTAATAATTGTTAGATTAACTACCTACCTACTCAGTGAACCATTTTCGTTACCTCCCAACTACCCACTCATCGGTTTTCCATAGCTGGAGGCTAATAACTTTTCATGAGTTTGTTCCTGAAAGAAGGCTTACTTTGGAACTGAAGCAGTTTTCACATTTTCAATGGTTTTATTATATAGTCACAAATATGTTGTATTGCTTTGTTAATCAAAATCATCATGAGAAATTGGGATTGTGGAAATGTTTGTTTTATAAGAACAGCTCTAGATCTGTTTAAGGATGGATTACCATAATATTTCATAATTATATTTTTATGTACACATGGTGCAATTCAGTTTGTTAATAATGCAGACCGATAGTGACATGTCTTGTATGTGTACCTTTATATGTGAGAACGTGTTGAGGGACTATTTGACTTATTGAGGAACAAGAGTGAAGATTACACTGTCTTGATTTTCCAGTGTTTCATGTTGGACTTTTCGGTGAACCTTTGTGATAATCGGACGTGCCTCGAATTGCTTCTTAGTAAAAAGTTCAAATTCTTTATTACTGAAACCAGGGGTGTGGTGTTGAAAAATTTTCCAGGGCTGCAGTTGAGATTGATCCTGCGTTTTGGAATTATTTTTTAACTCGTATAAGATCACTCCAGTGTTTCCTATACTTGTTTGTTAAAAGATATTGGCAAGGCATAGGCCTTGTCTAGGGTTTGTTTTTGGTAACGACTGTGGCCTAGCCCATCTCATTGGGCTAGGCCTGGCCTTAGTGTGTCCTATACCCTAAGCCCTAGAGTATAGGTTATATTTACTTTCCTAAATCCAATCATGAGTAAAAGAGTAACTTCTAAAAGTACTAAAAAGTTACGGGTAGATGATTCTAAGGACCTTGAGTCGGCTCGCAGTGATGATGGATTTGAGTAAGATCATTAAGCAAACTGACCATGCTATCACTTCTGTTTGCAAAAAAAGTTCCAATGAAGTTGCTCAAAGATTAGATACTCAGGAACCATCTAGTCTTACTCAGCCCTTGAATTGTCCTACATCTCCTGCTAGACCTGCTACCAATAGTCCTGCACCTAATATTCCTATTGAGCATGTGTCTTATATTTTTTTGAATAGCAAAGATTTGTCAGTTCCCTTAATCAAACTTAGTCCTTTTGGTGTTAAGATGTCTATAAAGCTTATTTGTGGTGGACCAGTGAAATCTGTCACCTATTTTAGGTCTGGCTCATTACTCGTGAATACCATCAACTCGAGACAGTCTCAGGCTCTCTTGGATACTAAATCAATTATAAATGGTTTTTATGAAGTTGAGGCTAAGATTGCTTATAATTTGAATAAAATTCAGGGTATTATTTTTGCCCCGGAACTCCTTAATTTATCAACTGAGGAAATTTTGACTGAATTAAAGTCTTCTACCAATTCTGTTCTTGGTATAAAACGATTAAATAAAGGTCGAGAGAAGATTCCTACTTCTCTTTTAGTATGTACTTTTGGTAGGACTACTCTTCCTAGTAAACTATTCTGTGGATATTTAGCGTATGATGTCAAGCGATATTACCCTAATCCTTTACTTTGTTTTAAGTGTTGGAGGTATGGACAATGGACATGGGACAAGAACCTGCACAAATAGTAACAGATGTCTTAAATGTGGACAAGATCATGATAAAGAGACCTGTGTATTACTTGACAGAGATGTTTCTTGTATTAATTGTAAAGCTTCTCATTTTTTTAATTCTCGTCAGTGTCCCCATTGGATCAGAGAGAGTGAGATTATTCATATCAAAATTGATGATAATTTGTCTTTTCCTGAAGCTAGACGTAAGTACTTTTCTCAGTTATCTCCTCAGATCTCCTCTGCGTCTTATGCTCGAGTGGGTACCCAGAATTTGTCTAAATCTCTTACATATGTGTCAGTTGGAACTCAGTGTGAATTACATCCAGCCAGTAATGCATCTTCCAAGGCTACAACAAGTAATACTTCTTCTAACACTACCATTCCTCCTATAAAGAGTTTACTCGGCTCATCCAATGACATCCCAAACTTTTCTATTTGGGATATAATTAATGAATATAAGAAACTTTCCGAATTGAATATTCAATCTAAGGCAATTGTTACCAAATTGCCCCTCATGTTTGGGAAACAAGGAATACCAAAGAGTCAAATAGATACTAGGGATGGTTTCAGGATTCTCTTTGGAGATTAATTTCTTTTTACCACTTTTACTCATCATGTTTGTTAAGTAATGTCAGTGGAATTTGAGGGGCTTTCATAAAAGATATCCATTCTTTCAGACCTTGATAAGTGATCATAAACCTACTATCCTTGCTTTGCAAAAAACATATCTTTGTCAGGATGCTACTATTGGATTGAAGGGATATACTTGTGTTCGTAAAGATAGGACTAGGCAGGGTGGTGGTGTCCTTCTTGGGATACACAATTCCATCCCTTTTTCTCCTGTTGAAATTTGTTCGGATTTTGAGATTGTGGCAGCCAGAATTCACCTTAGGTCAGTGTCTTTTACTGTCTGTTCCATCTGAATCTTACAAGAAAAGAATTTGAGAGTGTCCTCTTGAAAGTGCCACAACCAGTACTACTGATGGGAGATTTCAATAGCCATCATGTCTCCTGGGGTTCACATAATAGTTGTATTAAGGGTAACTGACTGGCAGAACTGTTTACTGATCTAGACTTATATGTTTTGAACTCTCCAGTCCCAACTTCTTGTGCTAAATTTAGGGGACACTTTTCAAGCATTGACTTAACAGTTGCCTCTTCTGGTTTATTTTAGCAACTATCTTGGACTGTGTTACCAGACTTGTATGACAGTGATCACTTCCCTATTATTCTTGACACTTTTGAGGAGTTGTTGGTTTTTAAGAGGCCAAAATGGAAGATCGGTAGTTCTTTATTAACCTTTGAAGCCAATCTCTCTCTTCCTCCAATTGATTTTTGTAGAAGTGCTGATGAAAATTGTTGTAATATAACAAACTCACTCATTGCTTGTGCATCTAAATATATTCCCCACTCTTCAGCAACAGTGGACTTTAAATATAGCAAATACTGGTGGAATGATACCTGTGCTAAAGCTCTTAGAGTTAAAAAGAGAGCATTTAGACTTTTTGTTGGTAATCCCATCCAAGAAACATTGGTCATCTATCAAAAAGAAAAAGCATTGGCTCGTAGGGTTGTCAGACTATCTAAGAGGAACTCAAGAAGGGATTTTGTACAGTCTATATCGTCACATTCCACAGTGAGTGAGGTTTGGAATAAAATACAGCGTTTAAATGCCAATAGGGGATCGAGGGGTTCTTTGGTTTTAAAGTCTGAAGGTGTTTTATATGCTGATCCAGTTGACACTGCCCAGATTTTAGGCAGCAGTTTTGCAAACACCAGTAGCCTCTCCTTTTATATTGAACCTTTTATCTATCATATGGTGGAATCTGAGTTTGTCCTATTCATTTTGAATCAAGTGATACTAATTACAACTCTCCATTTACCATATATGAACTGGAAAGAATTCTTAAGAATACTAAACTAACAACTCCTGCAAAAAACTTCACTTTTTCCTACGTAAAGGTTAAAATATGATAATAAAAACCCACTCTAATAGACAGCGTTTATTTCCAGTTTCGATGCCCACTGGCATCCTCTTCGGGTGGATACAGGAAAACGAATGAAACAAAAACAAGAGGGAAAAACAGTCCAGGGACCATTAAGAAATTCGCACTTAGGTTAGATCCCGTTCTCCCGACACTGGAAGGACATTTTTATTAAAGGGATCCGCTTATAAGTACATTCGCACAAATTTAAAACTATCTTCTTGTTCTATACATACAGATACAGATTATATTATTTTTTTATATAATTATTACATTTATTATTAAATTTATTGCATTTAATATTGCATTATTATTTATTACAGAAATTATAAATTTATTATTACATTGATTATTACATTGTTGTTTATTATACAGAAATTATAAACCGAAAAACGAATGAAAAAAGGCGATAAGGAAACAATCCAGAGACCATTAAGAAATTCGCACCTAGGCTAGATCCCGTTCCCCCGACCCCAGAAGGGCCTTTTTATTAAAGGGTCCCGCTTATAAGTACATTCGCACAAATTAAAACTATCTTCTTGTTCTATACATACAGATTCTATTATTTTGACATAATTACTTCATTTATTATTGCATTTACATTTTTTTAACATTTATTATTATTACCTTTACACTAATTATTACACTTATTTTATTACCTTTATTGTTACATTTACTGCATTTATATTTATTTCCATATTTATTACTTCCATTATTACATTTATATTTACGTTTATTATTCCATTTACATTTTACCGGGAAAAAAAACCCGAATGAACCAAATGCGAGTAAGGAAACAATCCAGAGACCTTTAAGAAATTCACACTTAGGTTAGAACCCGTTCACCCGACTCCGTAAGGGATTTTTTTTACCAAGAATCTCATTAAAGGGTCCAACTTATAAGTACCTTCGCACAAATTAAAATTATCTTCTTGTTCTATACATACAGATTCTATTATTTTTCTTTTGACATTATTACATATATAAAATACCTTACTTGATTCCCAATCTGTAGCATGATTATTTTGGCTGGCGTGATAAAAAATGGCATTATTAATATTACAATTTTTGAAGGCATATTTGTATTCTTTAATACGGGTTTCAATATTTCTTCCAGTTTCTCCTACGTATACTAAATCACAACTTTTACAGGGAATGCTGTAGACACAGGCTTGTTCCTGTTTTGCAACGTTATTCCTAACCAATTTACTTTTCACGGTAGACGAATATTTGAACGCCAAAGCAAACTTAAAATCTTTCGTCAACGGTTTTACTCTTTCTAAGCCGGCAATGTAAGGCAAACGCACATATTGTTTTTGGTTAACTGAAGGTTCCCGAGGGGCATCAAAAGATTTTCTGGCTTTAAAATACGCCTTTCTGATAAACCACTCAGGATATTTTAAATCCTTAAAAATGTTCCAAATCTTTGAATTTTCCGGGTCCAGCAAATGTGGGCTACAAATCCTGAGTGCTCTTAGAAACATGGAAGAAATAACTGAGCTTTTAACCCCCTCATCATGATATGAAAAATAATGAATGTACGAATTACAATGAGTAGGTTTTCTATAGACCGTGAAATTGGGCTTTCCGCTTTCGTTAATAACCAAAACATCTAGAAAAGGTAATTGTTTGTCGTTCTCCCATTCATATTTAAATTTAATAGAGGGAACAAGATTATTTAATGATTGAAAGAAAGTGTCAAAGTTGTTCCAGTGGTCAGGCCAAAATGAGAAAATATCATCTACGTAACGAAACCAAATTAGATTCCTGGGACATATTGTTTGCAACAATTCCGACTCATAATATTCCATGTATAATGTACTCAGTATTGGGATAAATGGGACCCCATTCCCATACCAAAACGTGCAAATAAAATTCTTCACCGAAGGAGAAGGCATTATTGGTAAGACAGAGTTTTATCAGTTCTAAAAATACAAATGTGGGCATGTCTAGTTCTACGTTACATGTTGGCAATTTTCTATCTAAAAAACTGAATACATCATCAATGGGAACTTTCGTAAACAAGGACTCAACGTCAAAACTGATCATTCTTCCCAATTTTAAATCTAAGGACATAACTTTGTTAATAAAGTCACAGGAATTAGTGATGTGCGAGCCTGAAAATTTACCAACTAATGGGGCAATTTATCTGCAAGAAATTTAGATAACCTGTAACTAAAGGAACCCCTGTGTGAAATAATGGGACGGAGTGGTATATTAATCTTATGGGTTTTGGGTAAGCCGTAAATGTGGGGGAGTTTGGGGCTAATCTGTAAAAGTCTTTTCGGGTCAATCGCCGGGACATCTTTTAATAAGTTCCTGATAGTTTTGTTGAATTCAGTAGAAAGACGCTTTATGGGGGACGATCTCACTTTGGTGTAGGTGAATTCATCACTAAGTAACGCTTCCATTTTTTGTTTATAATCACACTTGTCCAAAATAACCACAGTGTTACTTTTGTCCGCTTTAGTGACAAATATTGCTTCGTTCTTCCTGAGCTTGTCTAAAGCTAACCGGAATCTTTTGGGAGTCGAGTCCATTGAGTTGAAATGTTCCAGAAACTTGCTCAGAATCAAACCATTTAAACACAGAATATCCACTCTGGAATTAACTACCGAAGACAAAATCTAAAACAATGTTTTTATCGGGCTTAAGAGCAGAGGACAGCCCTAAATTAAGAACTTCCTTTTCGGATTTGGATAAGACATATGTCGATAAATTTAAAACGGAACCTTCCACCGCACACTTTGACCAAGCACTTTCATCACATAAATTGGATAGCTTTCTGTTAAGTCGTTGTTCAGTGCGTTTAGTCTCCACATCGTATTTATAATCTGCAGTTTCAAACAGCGCCACAAGTAGTTCACACGACACATGCGATTTAAGGACGCGTAGACAATTTCTTAGTTTGAAATATGCATGGTCAATCTCTCTTTTAACACACGGAATAAGTTCCTTCAAAATTTCCCTGGCAAAATTCGGAAACGGTGTATGGTCCTTCCTGAAGGTAAACGGTGTCAAGGACTTCGGGCACAATTGCTCCACTAAACACTCTTGCAGGAACTTGAGTTGCAGCTTCTTGGTCTTCACAGCCATTGGGTTTTTTCATATAGACGATAGGAAGATAAAAGTTGGGGAAAGGTAACTAAGAAGAAGGCGAGTAGATGGCGTCTGATCGTGGGATCCATAATAAATGCAAAAAACTTCACTTTTTCCTCCGTGAAGGTCAAAATATGATAATAAAAACCCACTCTATTAGACAGAGTTTATTTCCACAACAGTTTCGATGCCAACTGGCATCCTCTTCGGGTGGATGCAGAAAAACGAATGAACCAAAAACAAGAGGGAAAAACAGTACAGGGACCATTAAGAAATTCGCACCTAGGTTAGCTCCCGTTCTCCCGATGCTGGAAGGGCATTTTTATTAAAGGGACCCGCTTATAAGTACGGGGCTCCAATAAACCTTAGCCCCCCCCGCCCATGGCCTAAACCATTAGAGGTACAGTAAAACTAAACATACCTTACAAAAGAGAATTTAATCCTGCATTTAATGAGAAACAATCAAAACTTGGTGTTCCCGCCATTGGCTTCCAAGACAGCCTGAATTCGTTTTGGGTAGCTTGCCAAAAGTGACGTGAATAGATCTTGATCGTTACGCAAATTTGCTAAAACAGTCTCAATGTGTTCCGTCATTGTATCCTTCGAAAATCGATTTGCTGCAGGTTCTTGAAACAAGAGACATTCAACCTTGTCCTTTATAACTGATCCAATGTGTTCACAGACGTTCAGGTGAGGAGAATTTCCTGGCCATTCTTCATTTCCAAAGAAATCGATCTCATGGTTCCGCAACAACTGTTGAGTGGCTAATGCCTTAAAGCAGGGGGCCTTATCGTGCGGAAGTGTGACCTGATCGACATCCATTACATTGTTTGGGTTTCTTAGAAAGGAATGACATGCTGGGATAGAATAATATTATGAAAATACTGTCCATCCCAACTCTGACCATTTGGCTTCAGCACCTACATGAGCTTCTTTGCAGTGAACAAAACAAACACACCAACACAGTCTGGACTTTTTAATAATTCGCGATAATGTTGTCAACACTTCGATCTCTCTAGAAAGTTTAGCACAGCTGTTTTTCCGCTTACGCGTACCGCTTTCAATGATGTCCTTTGTTTCCTGAGAGAGTGGCAAATTTGGGAGCCCAGATTTGGTTGTATCCATTTCACATTCATCCAAAGTTTTATTCCAATTTCTTTTGACGAAGTCCTCACTTCGCAACTTTTTGGCAACCCATGAACGTGTTATAAAGGTGGCTCCAGCATCACGAGCTTCCCGAAATGTTATTGCTGGTATGCGATCTATCACACGTTGCCTCTCCGAATCACCAATTAATTGAGAAGCCATTATATTATCACTTTATCAGATAGAGTAATTTTAATACCTGCAATAAATAAAGAATTTCATATATTTTTATAATCACTAAAAACTATTTCGATATAAGTAAACATGTAAGCTACAAATGGGGGGGGGGCTAAGGTTTTTTGGAACCCCCCTTATATTCGCACAAATTTAAAACTATCTACTTGTTCTATACATACAGATTCTATTATTATTTTTTTTATATAGTTATTACATTTATTATTAAATTTATTACATTTAATATTGCATTATTATTTATTACAGAAATTATAAATTTATCATTACATTGATTATTACATTGGTGTTTATTATACAGAAATTATAAACCGAAAAACGAATGAAAAAAGGCGATAAGGGAACAATCCAGAGATCATTAAGAAATTCGCACCTAGGCTAGATCCCGTTCCCCCGACCCCAGAAGGGCCTTTTTATTAAAGGGTCCCGCTTATAAGTACATTCGCACAAATTAAAACTATCTCCTTGTTCTATACATACAGATTCTATTATTTTGACATAATTACTGCATTTATTATTTCATTTACATTTTTCTAACATTTATTATTATTACCTTTACACTAATTACTACATTTATTTTATTACCTTTATTATTGCATTTATTGCATTTATATTTATTTCCACATTTATTATTTCCATTATTACATTTACATTTACGTTTATTATTAAGAGCACTCAGGATTTGTAGCCCACATTTGTTGGACCCGGAAAATTCAAAGATTTGGAACATTTTTAATGATTTAAAATATCCTGAGTGGTTTATCAGAAAGGCGTATTTTAAAGCCAGAAAATCTTTTTATGCCCCTCGGGAACCTTCAGTTAACCAAAAACAATATGTGAGTTTGCCTTACATTGCCGGCTTAGAAAGAGTAAAACCGTTGACGAAAGATTTTAAGTTTGCTTTGGCGTTCAAATATTCGTCTACCGTGAAAAGTAAATTGGTTAGGAATAACGTTGCAAAACAGGAACAAGTCTGTGTCTACAGCATTCCCTGTAAAAGTTGTAATTTAGTATACGTAGGAGAAACTGGAAGAAATATTGAAACCCGTATTAAAGAATACAAATATGGCTTCAGAAGTTGTAATACTAATAATGCCATTTTTTATCACGCCAGCCAAAATAATCATGCTACAGATTGGGAATCAAGTAAGGTACTTTATATATGTAATAATTATGTCAAAAGAAAAATAATAGAATCTGTATCTATAGAACAAGAAGGTAGTTTTAAATTTGTGCGAATATACTTATAAGCGGGTCTCTTTAATAAAAATGCCCTTCCAGTGTCGGGAGAACGGGATCTAACCTTGGTGCGAATTTCTTAATGGTCCCTGGACTGTTTTTCCCTCTTGTTTTTGGTTCATTCGTTTTTCTTTATCCACCCGAAGAGGATGCCAGTGGGCATCGAAACTGTTGTGGAAATAAACTCTGTCTATTAGAGTGTGTTTTTATTATCATAACAGCTCCTGGTAGAGATAATATTGTATATCCTTTTCTATCTTATATGACTCCACAAAATAAATAAATTTTACTAAAGTTTTATAATTTTTTATGGTTACGAGATGTCTTCCCAGATTGCTGGAAAGAGAGTATTTCAGTCCCTCTGTATAAGCTAGGTAGACCTTCTACTGACCCTGCATTTTTTAGGCCTATAGCATTAACAAGCTGTCTGTGTAAAGTTATGGAGAAAATGGTATCTTTTAGATTTATGAAATTTTTAGAAGAAAAGAATGTTTTGTCGCAGTTTCAGAGTGGGTTCAGGCATAGATTTTGAACAATAGATAGCCTTGTTCGATTAGAAAAGGATATAAGGGAGTCCTTTTGAGAAATGAATATGTCTTGACTGTGTTCCTTGATACTGAAAAGGCTTATGATACTGTCTGGTATCATGGTTTACTTCAAAAACTATATAAATCTGGGTTAAAAGGCCATCTCCCAAGATTTATCCAAAATTTTATTTCTCACCGCCGTATTAGAGTTTTAGTTGGAAATCACATTTCAAATAGCTTTAATGTTGAAATTGGCCTCCCACAGGGAAGTATCCTAATTCGAACCCTATTTTCCTTGATGATTAATGATTTATTTGAAGGAATCGATGAAAGTGTCAGTTATTCCATGTATGCTGATGACTGTGCCTTGTGGGTGGCTGGGGATGATTTGAATTTTCTGACATGTGATGCAAGGTGTCCTAAATCATATTAGTGAATGGTCAGAGGAATGGGGCTTAAAATTTTCATCTTCCAAATCAAAATGTATGATTTTCTCAAAGAGACCATGGAGAAATGATGATTTAACATTATATTTATCAGGAAATCCTGTTCAGTATACAGGGTGTCCGAGAATTATCTGTACAATGTTTGGCTGTTATTAAAAGTCAACCATGAAGTGTAGAAATTCCAGTGTTGTCCCATTTTACAGAGAATCTCATTAAGTTTTTTCTGATACCAAGTTTTGACAAGTTTTTTAGAAATTCCAGTGTGTCCGAACATTATCTGTACAATTTCATCTTTTAATAAAATTCTTGATAACACACGTAAAATTCTTAAACAAGATTATTTAGAATCTCTATTTTCAAAAGTTTCTTTTATTAAAGTAACGTTGTTACAAACATTCGATATGTGCACCATCAGTGATTCGCAAAACATCCAATCGATAATCCAAATGTTGCCATGTACGCTGCAGCATATCCACATCAATTCGCTCAATAGCAGCTGTGATTCTTGCTTTTAAATCATCAATGTCTGTCACCCGCGTACATTTCTAAAAAACTTGTCAAAACGTGGTATCCGAAAAAACTTAATGAGATTCTCTGTAAAATGGGACAAAACTGGAATTTCTACACTTCATGGTTGACTTTTAATAACAGCCAAAAATTGTACAGATAATTCCCGGACACCCTGTATTTCAAGTTATAGATATCTGGGAATAGTTTTGGATCAGGGTTTGACTTGGTCTAATCATATTCAATACCTGGAGGAAGCTTGTGTGAAAGCTATTTCTATATTAAAATTTTTTTCTAATTCAGTTTGGGATTTAAGTAGATCAATTTTGTTGATGTTGTATAAATCCTTGGTACGTAGTAAATTAGACTATAGGTGTTTTTTGTACCATACCTGTTCTAAAACCAATTTACTGAAACTAGATAGAATACAGTATAAATGTATTAGACTGGCTTTGGGAGCTCTCAAATGTACAAGAGTTGATTATTTAGAAGCTGAAGCAAACATTATGCCCTTGCATTATAGAAAGAAACTGTTAGGTGCTAGGTATGCTACTAAAATGTTAAGTTTTGATTCACAGCCAACTAAAAGTGGGTTTAACTTTTGATTTGCTATCATCTCAGCCAAGTTCATATTTAATTTATCACCCTGTAACAGTGAGTTTTGACTTTTCTATTCATATCACTAACAACAAATTGGCTTTTGCAAATGTGCTCCAAAGAAGTTTTCTGGAAAGAGTAGAAACTTACAAAGAAAGAGGATACTTATCCGTATATACTGATGGATTTAAATCAGAAAGTGGCACTGGATGTGCATTTCTTTGGGATGGGGTGATTAAGGGTTTTTGCCTTCCAGAGCACTGTTCTATATTTACTGCTATACTACAGGCTTTAATATATATTTGTCACAATTCAGACCTTACTAAGTTTGTTGTTTGTTCTGATTCCCTTTCTTCCCTGAAAGCTATAGAATCCTCTTCTGGGCATCATATAGTCATTCAGATTATTGAATTACTCAATCAGTATAATCTCGATGTTGTCTTTTTATGGACTCCTGGTCATGTTGGTATCCGGGGAAATGATACTGTTGATGAAGCAGCACACATGGCTTGTAGTCTTGATGAAGTTCAGACCATCCCTCACTCTGTTGATGAATTTATGAAGCCCATTTCACATTTCATTCTCTCTGAGTGGCAACAGGAATGGTCCCGATGCAATGGACTCCTTCCTCAGATGGAACCTGTCCTTTGGAAAAGGATGCCAGAAAAGAATCGCAGGAGTGATGTCATATTGACCAGGCTTAGGTTGAATTGCTCTAAACTGTCCCATGGACACTTTTTTGATGCAACTTTATTTAAAAGGTGTGGTACTTGTAATGTTCAATTCACCCCAGAACATACGATCGTTCATTGCCCTACTTGTAATTTTCTTAGAACTGATTTGATAAATTATTGTAATAGTAAAGGAATTTGTTTTTCTTATGAAAGTGTTTTGGGAAATGAATTTCCATCATCCTTACTCTTGACCTTCTTAAAGAAAGCCAATTTATCTAACCTGATCTAGGTGTTTATTGTTTGATAGTCCTTTTGTAGTGCTATACTATTACTCTTTTACTAACAGGTTCCTTTTTCTTTTCCATCCTATGTGTTGTAGAGTGGAACCCTACAACTGAAGTGGTAGAGGTCTTTTTTCATTTCCTTTTTAGTCTTGGTGCCGATAATCCAGCAGGGTTGTAGTACCTTAAACAGAAATAAAATAGAATAAAGTGTTTCATGTTCATTTGAGTCATGCTGTACTCTATTGACATTTTATTTTAATTCAAGAGCAGTAGCAAAGGTCATAGTACTTGCATGTTTTGCACTATAACACTGAAGCAGGCTTTCAGGGTCAGTAAAAGATAAGCATTAATGATGCGTTGGAGGGGAACACTCCTAAAAAATTCCTGGATCCGCCCATGTTAAACCGTAGATCTGGCATATCAAATAGGACCTAATTACTGTTGTGTTTGGACTTTGATTGCGATGGAAAAACTATACTTGCCTGTCATACACTTTACATTACAGTTCACAACAAAGCCTAATTCAAACCCAGGCCTACAGTATGGTATCGTATAGGGTACCTTTATTTCATAATAATTAAATACAAATTATTAATTTATTGTATTAAATAACTACAAAATTGCCTCCGGATTGGAGACAAAACCTATTGGGAATGGAAAAAATTGCCATACGTAGAACCCAATATGTAGGCATTGGACCTACATGACAAGAAGAAAAACGTATTTTTTCGAATCAAAATTTTCCATCGCTGATTCATGAAAATTACTTCAAGCGAAGAAATAATGAAAATAAAAAATTAAACGTCTGGAGACTGCAAAGTAAGCGAATTTAAGACAAAAATTTATATTACTTCAGCCACAGTTGCCTAGTAACGAGCATTGCTGTAGACAAGGAAGATGTGTTTAATCTTCCTACAAGTTCTGAGTAGGGATGAAATAATACCGACAATTTTTAATACCGGTATTTGAACAATTATTTTACTGATACCGGTTTTATGCAGAGAATAACACTGTGTAACACTGATTCTGTTTATATAGAATTTTTTATGTTTTTATATGCATTTGTGGGCGCTGAGTCCAAATCTGGCCTTGGTTTGTGTGTATCATCAATGGTTTCAGAGATAATCCATTTTTCATGTTTTACCAGTATAATGTTATTATGGGCGCAGCAATATCAGAATAATCAGGAATTGTTGAGAACAATCCGGATGTTCGTTGACAGTTTCTTGCTCTAGAAATTGCCCGAAACTTCCACTGTGCTATATAAAGAAGAGCGCAGAGTCTGAGAAGTCAGTAAGTGTGAGCACACAAAGAAAGCAGGTTGTTTGTCTGATGGTTACCAGCACTGAGGTACTGTGTTTCTGTGCTTCTCTGTGCTGACGATTTGAGTGTTATCGATCAGTTTTTATTGCGAACATTATTTCAGTGTTGTGAATACATCTTTTTTCTGGAATCTGTAATCTGTTGCAGATTTAATAACTCCTCTCTATATCTGCAGGTTATGATTAATGTAGTACAGTTTGGTAAAGAGAATGGCAACTAGAGCTTGTAAACACTCGCCGGATATATTCTGCTACGTTTGTGGGTATTACATAGGCCCCAAGCAAGTATCGCACAAGATTGTGAAAGGCACCAAGTTCTGGATCGCGTATCGGCTCTATTTTGGTATGCCTATGGGTGACCAAGATAAGCCCTGGGCACCTCATGTGATCTGTGGAAGCTGCCGCTCCACACTTGAAGGGTGGCTGCGGGTACCCAGAATATGGAGAGAACCAAAGAGCCACCACGACGATTGCTACAACTGCATGGTAGATGTTTCTGAGTACAGGAAAGTTAAAGGAAGGCAGACGCTTCAGTATCCAAGCATAGCGTCGTCCATAGCTCGTGTACCACATGGCGAAGGTCTTCCAATACCACGTCCACCAGAACAGGTATCTATCCATTACTTTACCTTCTGTATTTACAGAGTGTGGGTCATTATGTGTCGATTTTTCTTAGTGCTGATGCTCTTCTGCACATATAGCTATGCCTATATTGTGTTTCTTTGCTTTGCAGGTTGAAAATGAGGATGCAGCTAGCTCATCTGAGATGTCGGCTGGTGAGGACAGTCATGATGAAGAATATACAGTAACTTTCAGTACAAACCCTCACTTTCCAAATCAGAGGGAATTGGACGACTTAATTAGAGATTTGGATCTGAAGAAATCAGGGTCTGAGCTTCTGACTTCCAAACTCAAAGACTCGAGTTTAAAAGCTGTTCTACTCCACAATGGGAACAAATATCCATCTATACCAGTTGCACATTCTGTTCAAATGAAAGAGGACTATGAAAATGTCAAACAATTGCTCACTCAAATCAGGTATGAACAATATAACTGGGACGTGTGTGGTGATTTCAAAATGATTGGTTTCCTGTTAGGTTTACAAGGAGGGTTTACTAAATATTCATGTTTTCTTTGCCTGTGCTGTGGGATAGCAGGGCTTCAACTGAGCACTATAAAACAGTTCAGTGGCCTCCACGTGAAGGACTGCAACCAAGAAAGTACAATGTACTCAGGGAACCTCCTGTGAAGCCTGACATAGTTCTGCTACCACCTCTCCATATTAAGTTGGGTCTAATTAAGAAGTTGGTAACTGCGTTAGATTTTGGAGGGGAAGTTTTCCAACAGATTCGGGTCATGTTCCCTAAACTCTCTGAGGCCAAAGTCAAGGCTGGCATCTTTGTAGGACCACAAGTCAAGGCGCTGTTGAATTCAAAGAACCTTGAAGCCAAGATGACTCCGATCGAAAAAGAGGCTTGGTGTGCTTTTCGTGATGTGGTTCGTGGGTTTTTAGGCAACCATAAAGTACCAAACTATAAGGAGTTAGTGTCAAACTTGATTAAGTGCTATGGCAAAATGGGGTGCCGTATGTCTTTAAAATTACATTATCTGCATTCACATCTAGACTTTTTTCGTAATAACCTGAGCGATGTGAGTGAATAACATGGCGAAAGATTCCATCAAGATATTCAAACGATGGAGAAAAGGTACCAGGGCCATTGGGATACTTCCATGATGGGAGACTACGTATGGTCGCTGATCAGAAAGGATAAGAATGTTCATACGCGGACGTCGCATTCTTCAGTGCATTTTTAAGGAACGCACACTGCATAGCGAGGCTTGTTATTCTCTTATTGGTTCTCCTCATGATATATATTAAATCCTTTGCACCATTTTGGGTTTGTCAAACAATTTTGGTTCAATAAACATTAATTTCCAATAGTGTTATTATTTTCATAAAATATTTATGTTAGCCTTCTTTATATACTTTTCCATATGAAAAGTGTGATAACCTATATTTTTGAAACGGTTGATGATAGAGCAAAACCAATATCATTTTTGGAATCAGAGCCCCGAAATCATAAAGAAACGACAGAAAAATCACAATAAATAATTTTTTTTTCAAATTTTGTTACCCAGTGTAATTTATAATGACTTTTTTAGTGTCACCCTGCCAAGTGCCAACCCTCCCACAAGCCTGCAAGACCTGTAGTACTCACCACATTAACGACAATAAAAACTGAAGTTACTTTTTAAATTCTGTCACCGACACCAAAGGGAAAATACCATTGATTGAAAAAAGTTTGAATAGCAGCTCCTAGGGAACGGCAGGAAAAAGGAAGGACTATTTATAATGATTAAGTATATCAGATAACCAAAGGTAAAAGGGAAAAATAACAATTTAAAAAAAAAAGTTTATTAATAATTTTGTATATTTCTTATTTTGGTTTTGGAAGTAAGTTTTGAGGAAACAAAGACTATCTAATGATTGTTCAGAGAGATTTGATCTTAGCTTGGTCAGAAATAAGCCAGCAGCAGAAAAGGCTCTTTCTGATTCTAAATACACTAGTGGGTTTAATGGAAAGTGATGCCTTGTACAGCTTTTCTAAATTTTCACTTCTTTGTGAAGAAACTTCGAAACTCTTAAATTCATTAGTAGGATCAAAGTTAGTTGCATTGCTTCTCAATGGTACCTTTTCTAATTTCTCTATTTCTTTCATGTATTCGCACATCAATGGATCATCTACTTCATTCTTGTCTTCAGTAACATTCTCTGAGTAGTTATATGCTTGTAAGTCTTGGTCTTCGCTTTCTTCCTCGAAACCAACTAAATTTTCATCATTCTTAGGAAAAAGCCTTTTAAAAAATATTTTTGAACGTTTCAATACGTATTTATACGATTTCAAATGTTTAAGGCGAGAGTTCTGGATGATAGTTTCCCTTTTCAGAAAAACGGACACATCATATAACGTCAATAACATAATATTATAACTAATGATAAATTGTGACATACACTAATGACGCCCCTCAAAGATATACTGCATGTGTAAGTTATATATGAAGATAAATCATTATTTCTACTCACATTGACCACAAAATCCTACAAAAAACAAATCTTTGTTAACTTGACATTTGCTGATTGCTCCCACAATAAAGACAATAGGCAGTTCTTCAATACCGAAAACCCGGTATCGATAATCACGATATCGGTATCGTGTCTCTTGTCCAATACCGGTATAAATACCGGTTTTTCAATACCGGCTTTCATCACTACTTCTGAGTGAAAAACTAATAACACAAGAGGATAGGCCTATTCCTTCAGGTATTGAGGCAGAGTGAATTGCCTGTATTAATTAAACTAAATAAACTCCTTGCGTAACCCTATCGCAACCCTATCGCCTACATCGAAAGAGAGTCGCGATAAGCAGCCGCGCGCCCTACAACCAGAAGCGATGTCCAACGAAATAATAAGGTATCGTAGTTTCCGTTTTAACCATTAGGCAGCACTAAATACCGAAGGCAAATAAATTTAACATAAACCCCCCAAAAAACCTATTTAACAAGGTCTTTTGAAGACCTCCACAAACACAATGTTTTTTACGAAGAGACCTAGGGTTTTTGCCGTCAACTCAGCATGAAGATCTGATGGAAATTTTCATCGGAACGCCAAGTTGGTAGCAATCAACCCATAACCTTATATAGGTTTTTTCATATGGTGGCTCGTGTGGGGACCCGACCCCCCTAAAATTTATAACAACACTAACAGAGGCTAGGCTTAGCTCGTTAGGCCTAACCCTAACTCTACCTTACCGTACCTAACGTAATAATCGGCGAAGACTAAGGCCGATGATAACAGTAACCAAGCCTCATTTCTTTAATAGGCTTAACTGACTTTAGGTTCTATACAAAATAAGCCAATTTCACCCTGGGCATATTTAGTAGACCTGCTTCAGCTAAGTATATTTAGTAGGCACTACTCTTTAAACTCAAAACAAAGCCTCATTTAACAGGCTTAACTCACTTTAGGTCCCATACGAAATAGGCCCACTTCACTCTAAGCCTACTTAGTAGGCCCATCGTCATACGCCTATTTAGTAGGTCCACTTTGCTTTACCTTAATGGACCTAACACTCATACACTAAAGGCCTACTTCAAGCATTACAATTTAAACCTACTAGAAGCCTACCCTTCAAAGTAGGCCCTACTCTTGAAACGCAAGGCCTATCCTAACTAAAAAATTAAATTTTTAATTTAACTTGTGGTGTAGGTTATATAAAACTTCTTATAGCAATTTAACTCGCTCATAAGACTCTTTAACATCATAAAATTAAATTCAGAACTTTAAAATTAACAACAATTATTGAAGAGAGAAAAAAGGGTAAAAAACCCAGACCAAGAAGACAAAAACACAGACCTTGGAGTCATCACAAAACTGTACAATGATTACAAACAGAAAGAACCTACAAGATATGAGCTTGAAACAACATTAAATTCTATTACTCGTTACAAACAAGAAATTCTCACATCAGATGAGGAAATAATTACAGAAATTGATGACACAATTGGGTGACAGGACAATTGCGTCCTGGTCAAGTGCGTCCCGGACAAATGCGTCCCGGTCATTGGCGTCCCTGGACAATTGCGTCCGGTTTTATTTCGTCCCGGACAATTGCGTCCCGGACAATTGCGCACTTCCCCAACTACTACATGAAGTTTATTTATTAGAGAAGTGAATAGAAAGTTCATTGTGACTTCACCTACGCAATTGTCCAGGGACGCCAATGACGAGGGACGAGTATGTTTGTTATTGTAATTTTGTATGGGATATATTGACCGGTTAGATTAATTGAATGCCCAGTTAGGTCAACTGTATGCCCTTGACTATTGGTTAGGTTAAGTTGTGATATTTTCGTTAAAACTAACGAAACTAACTTTATCTTAAGTGGACGTAACCCATAAAATTTGACAATGATGTTGCTGATGATGGATAAAGTTTTAGAGAACAGTTTCGAACAGAACTTATGAATATATAACACGTTTAATAGGTTAAAATGAAAAGTATATTTGAAATTCCGATACTAACTTTCTATTCACTTCTCTAATAAATAAACTTCATATAGTAGTTGGAGAAGTGCGCAATTGTCCGGGACGCAATTGTCCGGGACGCAATTGTCCAGGGACGCCAATGACCGGGACGCATTTGTCCGAGACGCACTTGACCAGAACGCAATTGCCCTAGTACCACACGGCGCTAGGACAGTTTGCCTACGGACAGTTTGCCTACGGACAGTTTGCCTACTGGACAGTTTGCCTACTGGACAGTTTGCCTACTGGACAGTTTGCCTACTGGACACCATGCCTATGTGGTATATTTATCCTTACCTTATTTAACTTATTTAACTTATTTAACTTCAGATTCATGCAAAAGAATTAATTCAAAATTAAAATGTGTTGTTGCCCTTAGTAGCATAAATGTCTGAAAATATATCAAGTAAGAAAGGGAAACAGAAGTTTTCACATAATGGATATTTGTATGTGTTTGATAAATGTAGCAAGCGCGACCCTTCGGTACTTTTTTGGCGGTGCGAGCAAAAGAGTCAGTGTATTATAAGGTGTGTATATATAATATGGGTACTTTTCCGTTATCTGCCCCCTTGACGATTGGTTAGGTTAAGTCGTGATATTTTCGTTAAAACTAACGAAAATATCACGACTTAACCTAACCAATCGTCAAGGGCGTACAGTTGACCTAACCTGGCAGTGACGATTGGTTAGGTTAAGTTGTGATATTTTTGATAGTTTTAATGAAAATATCATGACTGAACCTAACCAATCGTCAATGGGGCAGATAACGGAAAAGTACCCATATTATATATACACCTTATAATACACTGACTCTTTTGCTCGCACCGCCAAAAAAGTAACGAAGGGTCGCGCTTGCTACATTTATCAAACACATACAAATATCCATTATGTGAAAACTTCTGTTTCCCTTTCTTACTTGATATATTTTCAGACATTTATGCTATTAAGGGCAACAACACATTTTAATTTTGAATTAATTCTTTTGCATGAATCTGAAGTTAAATAAGTTAAATAAGGTAAGGATAAATATACCACATAGGCATGGTGTCCATAGGCATAATGTCCAGTAGGCAAACTGTCCAGTAGGCAAACTGTCCGTAGGCAAACTGTCCGTAGGCAAACTGTCCGGCCACGGTACCACACAATTGAACTAACAGATGATGAGTATTCTACTCTCCTATTTGGCAGTGAAAATTATATTCAAAAAGTTGATTCCTATATTTCTGAAATTCAAAACCAACTTGATGAGTACAAAAAACAAAACACCAATGAAAGTTTTTTGGAAGCTATCCGAAATGCTTCACTTAGCTCTCCCAACAACGCTGAGGGCAATGAACTAAAATCTAAACTGCCTACACTTGAAGTACCCACTTTTGAGGGTGACGGAGCTAAATTTCAATCTTTTATTGACAAATTTCATAGCCTTATAGGCAGTGGTGGGCACCGTTAACCAAAAAGTTAACTTCGATAACGATAATCCGTTAACCCCAATTTTTAACTCCGATAACGATAATCTGATAATTTTACTACAAAGTTAACGGAAGTTAACGATAATCCGTTAACGATAACTATTTCTTTACTAACATTTAAAAAAATCAAGGGAAAAAGCTTTAAAACCCATTTAACTGTATTTTTATCAAGTTTTGCAACTTTTTTGCTTAATAACTTTTTTTTTTATTTTTAATAAAAAATGTACTGATTACATGTTTTGAAACCCTTGTAACCACTAACCATTAACTAAATTTTAATTTACCAGAGAATTATTATGGCGGGAACTGAAAGGTAAAATTAAATTTTAGGCACATTTATTAAAGACTATGACACAATGTGCTGGTTGCCCTTCAGAAAGACCAACTTCTCAAAGTTAGGCCCAACTCCCAGTCTTGACCTCTTGGGCCTCAGGATGTCCTTGCCGAGAGAGAAGAGCCGTTCCACTGCGGCAGAGGACGGAATTTGCGTATTGTACTTCAGGAAGAGGTTGATGAAGATCTGCTCCCCCATGAAGTCAGAGTCGACTTTTACTAACGTTAAAAGAACCTTCTTACCTTCAATAAAAAGCGCACAACCTCCCCTTGCGAGATCTGGAAGCAGACTGAAGTTATGGCGGTTTGAATTCATTCGCGGAGCGGTGATCTTCCGTGGATGACTCCTCGCAGTTAACATGTTAACGGACTTTAACAGACTAAATATCGAGTTATCGGAAGTTAACTGGTCCGATAACGATAAATGGAAATTAACTTCCGTTAATAGTCCGTTAAAAAAGTTAACTTCGTTAATTAACTGTTATCGGATTAACGCTTTAGTGCCCAACACTGCTTATAGGTAATAAAAAGTACATTACAGATGTTAATAAATTTAGTTATTTACTGAACTATCTGAAAGGCACTGCCTTAAGATTAGTGGAATCACTGCCAGCCATAGGTACTTCTTATTCTGTGCCAATAGAATTACTCAACAGAAATTACATGAATAAGGATGAAATTGTACATGAATTGGGGCTCTTAAAGTAATGAACACGCGAACCCCAAAAGACAACTATGATGATCTCTTTGACTTTTACTGCGAGTTTGAATGTCTCATGAGACAACTTAAAAACAATGATTTAAACCAGTGGTTCTTAACCGGGGGGTCGCGCCCCCCTAGAAACAGGAATTTCTCTAATTGTATTTGTTATTCTCTTAACGAGAGCATGGGCTAATATTGAGAAGTTATTGAGAATGTTATTTTGATTGAAGGGGGGCGTGGAGGGAAGGACCAATTCCTAGAGGGGGCATGGTAGTAAAAAGGTTAAGAACCACTGATTTAAACATTACAGAGTCAACTTGCGTCATTCAAGCTGTTGTTTATAAAAAACTCCCTTCTAGGGTCAAAGAGATATTTCATCAGAGACCAGCTGACATATACTCTAGCCTTAATAAGCTAAGAGAACATTTCCCAACTGTACTTGCACTTTACAGATCCAGGTAGACTCCCCCAAAATTTAACATAACACAAGAAAAACCCAACAATTCAGAAAACCAAAAACCTAACAAAAAATTTTAACACTTACCACCGACATTCAAACACAAACGCAAAACCCAATTTGCAGAAAATAAAGTTACAGGAAAAGACTCAAAGACCTCCACTCTAGAAAACTTTAATGTAACTTCTACTGAGCCTGATCTTATAACACGCAAATTTTGTTTTAACAATGAACATAGTACTACATATTGTTCCAAATACACAGACTTTACAGTAAGGTCAAAAAGTTGTGAACAAGTAAACTTATGCAAAAAATTCACTGGATCAGAGCGTAATAAGTTAGACTGAAAATTAAAGTTGAAATACAAATGTAAGATTTGCAGTAGTTTTGACCATGTTACATCCGTGTAAACCTACAAGCATTCTGAACAAACACCTAAATCAAACCAAAACAAACAGACAGTGGCGTAGCGAGTGGGGGGAAAGGGGTAGTCGTGCCCTGGGCGCCAAATCGGCCGAGCGAGCAATTTTTTTAGCATGACATTTGCATTTTTTACATCCGCGGCCGGGAGGCAAGTTTGGATATGTATCATAACCACAGACAGGGGTATTAATAATAGTAATAATAATAACAGTGTTTATTTCTGGTAAAAAAAAATTAAATTTAAAATTTGATTTATTGATAAAAACTGGTACATATATAGAAACAAATTGATACATACATGCTACTATAGTAAATGTATCAAAAGAAGTGTATTAAATAAAATGGTGACAAAAATAAAGAAATATGATGTGCATTGCCACAAATTTTAATCAATTGAGCCAACAGTCTAGCAGTTAACCACTGCCTTAAGTGTGCTATATAAACTATTGTGGTTGTGACAGATTGTAATGTATTCACATAGTTAGTGAATGACAAATATTTAAATAACCACTACTGTAATTTTGATGCCGAAAATTCATTTCGTTTCTGCTATCATCGGATAGCCTTCAAACAGAATGAGTGAAATATGTATCATTTGAACACACAAATAGCGATGAAAAACTAGACACCGACCGGTTCTCCTCAGATATCACAAGCTTTAACCAATTTTGTTCGAGGATGTATACAAGTACATTATTGGAAAGACTAATTGTAGGTAAATAAGACAACCCACTCCCTTCTTCTGTCGCATCTACTCCCCGACAGAAACATCATCTCCTCCTTCAGTCACACTGTTACACAATGTGAGTAACACACCCGTACTGGTCAGGAACAGGTACAGCGTTAGGGTTGATCCACGGATCGGTTATGCTGAGGGCTTCGAACATGGGCTTCGCAACATAGTTCGGCTCATCGTCGCATACGCCCTTCAATGTAATGAGGGGCGGGAGGCACGGGTGAAATTGGCACTTGGATTTCAGCCTAATAATGAGGATTGTGAGTTGTTCTGGGTAGTTATACCATACAGACGCCTGGTTAAGGAGGATATGGATTACATCCTCTCACGTATTGAGAAATCAATGCAGAGTGGTTCAAAATTCAACCTGGCGAATTTCATGATCGATATTGATCACGTCTTCCGTGTTGAGGGTCATGACGCTATACCGTACAGTTTAAATTTTAAATTCGATAAAATTTACAGACAACCCAGAAATATCGGTCGTAGTTGCGGTTTTATGGTTGTTTTATGGCTGGTTGAAAGGACCTAGGAAGGGGTCATCGAAAAGAAGAATCAGAAGATGAAGAGAACAAAAGTTGCCTGCTTTCTTGGGCCCCAGGAAGAGAGAGCTGCAGACCTGAGGTTTGCATTGCTTTATACTGAAGTTCTGGTTTTGCGTGCATTCTATACAAAAAATAAACGGCCACTGCAAACCCTGCCGTAGCATTGGCGGCTACCTAGATTCAGACTTATAAGAAGGGTAATGAAATTGATGTTGTTCTTTGTAGTTATATTTCATCAGGATTTACATTGCCTTAGCCTAATAATTAAGCTAGGCCTAGGCTTATATGACATGAAATTGTATTAGGTACCCTAACCTACTCAAGTTAAATAATGTAGGGCTAACCGTAAAGTGTAAGGCAACCTAAGTGGTCGTCATTATAAGGTGGAGCGAAATGTGGGGGTCAAAATAAAAACTTCCGATTTTGAATTTCTCCTTGGGCACAAAAGTTGCATAATGATAGCAGTAATCCACTGTTAAAATGTTTTCCTTCAAAGCTTTTATCTTCTGCTTTGTAATTTTTTCATAAAAATTACGTTAATTTTTTAAACCTTTTTTAGCACTTTTGTGCAACTCTCTGCTATATTCCGCTTATTTAAAGCTGAAAATACCCAGAACCCACCACGAGAAGGTAATTGCACGTCGGGTTCCACCCTATCCACCCCAACCACCCTACCTTAATCGATATTAGATTATTATATTCACACCTGTAATCTGATTTCATGATGAAGTATGGTACGATCTATCTTGATTTTAAATGTGCGCGAATGAATCCGTCTTGGCTTTCAGGCCCACAAAAGCTTCAGTAACAAGGCGTAGTCCTCGCTCAGCCACTTGAGTATAATAAGGAAGTCTATCAAACGGAAACTTAGGTGCAGTTTCTTCTTGATTTAGGAATTGCAACAAGTCTTCATCACTAATATGCCGGAGGAGGTTCCAGCCTCCCATCCTTTTACCAGTCATCAATCAAATCGATGTAGTTACAAGCACTGAAATTTAGTTTCGGAATTTTGAAGTATCTGATGCCCGTGTGTTCTACAGTTCGAGCAGGCCTTATTGTTCGAAGTGCAAGCTTTCTTACATGCACACGGTCATCTACAAGCACAGCAATCAGCAAATTTTCAAGGTGACCGTACTATGAATTTCTTTGGATAACGGGGTCAACAATTTGGAGGAGGAAATTGTAGACACCAATCGACCAGGGAAGTACTCGGGGAGGACGTTAGACAGAAGATAGAGGGGTGCTGGAACTCTCGTTTCTCCTGTCACTGTCCTCCTTAGCTGATCTTTTTCAGTGTCTCATCTACCCTGTGAGCAGTCCAGCATGCTCTCAAACATACATTTCTCTCCCTATTCCTCACTACATAGTCATACATTTTACACACTACACAATCTTCACAAAATTAAAAAAAAAATGGCATCAACTTCAAGAGACTCGAAGTCCCCTGAGGAAGGAACTATAAATGTCCCCACTTCTGGCTCCCCACTGCCGATACCGGGAATGCAGACCCAGGTACAGGGGCTGGATCTGCTACCGTTCCTTCGAGATATTCTGGACCTCTGCTTGATTCACTTTTCATTAATTTCTGCAGCATTCGTGGGCATTTCTCAAATTTTCAATCTGTTCAACACCACCTCTCTTCTTCTAAACCTCATCTCCTTTTCTCACTTAAACTCAGGTGTCTGAGATGACTGAGAGCAACCCCTTTCCTGTACCCTTTTACTTTCTCTGGACTCAATTTCACTCCAAAGGTGGATGTTGCGTATATGTACGCAATGACCTAACTTGTTCTCGTATTCCCGAACTCGAATCTTCCGAATTCTATACCCTCTGGCTACGGCTTACATGCCAATTTCAAACTAAATACATCTGCGCTGTTTACCTTTCCCCTAATTCTACTGACTATTCAAAACTCTTTGACTACCTCACTTCCAAAGTGGAGTACATTCTATCCCGCTCTCCCTTTGCTGAAACCTCCATTTTAGTGAATTTCAATGTTCACCACCACCTTTGGCTTTCCTCCCATTTCACAAACATCCCTCGTGAACTACCTCACAACTTTCCTATCCTAAATGACCTAGAGCAGATTGTCCAGTACCCTACTCGTATCCTCGATCGCCTTGGAGAAAGGCCCAACATTCTAGATTTATTTCTTACCTCTCACCCTTCTTCTTACTCTGTGAAACTTTTTTCTTCGTTGGGCTCCTCCGACCACAATCTTATATCTGTTTCCAGTCCTATCGCTCCAATCCGGCATTTGGATCCTCCCAAGAGGAAACGCCTTTGGCACTTTAGCGCCACTGACTGGGAGGTTCTTAGCCAGTACTACGGTGATTTCCCATGGAATGATTACTGCTTCCGTGGCCGGGCCCCTTCCGAGTGTGCTGAACGCATCATGGAAGTGATTCTGTCGGACATGGAGACGTACATTCCATATTCTATTCCTACTACAAATGCAAAAAATAACACCTTGGTTTAACGTTACTTTTTCTAATGGTATCCGCAACAGAGAGGGGGCTTTCAGAAGGTACCGTCGCCAGCCAAATCCTGACTCTCACTCATCTTATATTTCTGCGCGGAATCGTGGAAAATCTGTTCTTGGACTCCCCCAAAATTCCTTCATCAAACAAAAATGTGAAAACCTATCCAATTCTAATTCTTTTCGTTCTTTCTTGGCATCTAGCTAAGAACCTCTTCAACAACTTTACGTCCTCTCCTTTCCCTCCTCTTTTCCATTTGGACGGCTCAGTTGCCGTCTCTTCTTCTTATAAAGCTGAACTCTTCGCTCAAACTTTAGCCTCCAACTCAACCCTGGACGATTCCGGTGCTGTTCCTCCATCTCCTCCTCCCTCTGACTTTATTATGTCTGAAATTAGAATCTCTTCCAAAAATATTCTTTCTGCCCTATTTTTGCTCAACTCTAGAAAGGCGTAGGGTGCTGATGGTGTTCCTCCTAGTGTTCTTAAGAACTGTGCTTCTGTGTTGACACTGCCGAGGCAAACACTTTCGTCTTCGTCTTTCATCTGGTACTTTTCCTTCTTGCTGGAAGTTCGCTTTCATTCAGCTTGTCTCAAAGAAGGATGACCGCTCTCAACCCTTCAACTATCGTCCAATTACTTTGATTTCTTGCCTTTCTAAAGTTTTTGAATCTGTACTTTAACGGAAGATTCTTAAACACTTTTCTTTTCACAATCTTCATCAGATTGTCAGTATGGGTTCCGCCCTCCTTCCGTTTCTATCCTTCAGCCACTCTGTACTGAACGGACGCATTTCCTGAGCTCTCTGATATTGCTTCTACTTTTGCATATTGCGAATAATTTTACTTTTGGAAAGTTTTGAATTTTATATACTTGTGTTTATATTCACATTGCTATAGTTAAGTAATTGAATATTAGTGGTTTTTAGCGATTTAGAAGTTTTCATAGCGAGCCGGCTTAATTTAACTTAAACTTGTGACGGTTATAAACTAATTTTAACTGCGCGATGCCGTCGCAGAAAGCGTCGGTGTTAGGTGTGGGGTAAACCGGTGGTATTCGGATTTTAAAGATTATAACGGCGGTCCTATGGCGATTACCGAGATATCAGTTTGTTTCTTTTGTGAGTTAAGAGAGGAAATAGTTGACATAAAACGCAGTGTACGTGAGGTAACGGAAAGATTTGCAACGCTTGATGAGGGCAGGGGTAGGGCTACGGTTGACGAAAGCCGAACCAATACTAACGTTGAAGACGTTAGTAATTTGAAGGGTGAGGTGCGTAACCTAGTTTCAAGTTTAGGTAGCTTATCGGGAAGGTTGGATAGAGTTGAGGAAGGGGTTAAGGTTGGTCCGAGAGTAGTAGATGGGGAGGGATTTAGAGAAGTTAAGGGTGGAGCTAGGCCGCGTACGTTAGGTGATAGGCATCCCCCACTATCGAGGTTTCGAACCCTTTCGCCCATTTTGAAAGGGACGTGAATGAGGGGGAAACTATTTTAATTGGGGACTCTTTAGTGCGCCATATGGACACAAAGTTCGTTGAACGGCATCCAACCAAGAGGAGGAGGATCTGTCTCCCAGGGGCCAGGGTTGACAGAGTTAGAGACGAAGTGGATAGGATTGACGTTGCCTCCCGTCACTCGATGTTGGTGACGATGGTAGGGGGCAATGACTCGTATAGGCCCGATACGAGAGTGCCTGACCTTTTGGAGAGATATAGGGGGTTAATTAGGTCCCTGAAGACGAGGTCAGATAGGTCTTTAGTTCTAGGTATTACCCCTAGGCACGGTTTGGGTCTTAGGATTACGTCTGAAACGATATTTTTGAATACTAAATTAGAAGAGATTTGTGCTGAGAAAAAAGTACCCTTCGTAAAGCTGTGGTCCGAATTCAGTGGTCCTAGCCTTTTTATAAAAGATGGGGGTGCACTTTAATGAAATAGGTAATGCTAGGCTAGCTAGGTTAATTAACGAAAACGTACGAAAGCTGTATATGTCGAAGCCTTCTTTAAACGTTGTGGGTCCAGGAACGCGGGCCGACGTGAAAAATAGTTTAAAACGCTAGCCCGTGATAAAAAATAACTTAAACGTCTTTTATTTTAATGCGCGTAGTATTAGAAATAAATTAAACGAATTTAAGGCGATAATTTATTCCGACAACTACGATATAGTTGCTATCACTGAAACGTGGTTAAATATCGTGACTCGGGACTTGTTGGGGGAACTTGATATACCGGGTTTTAAACTCTTTACTAATGATAGGTTATATACATGTAGGATTGGTGCGCGTTTTGCTGTACATTCGTAATTCCCTTAGGGCTATCGAGGTTAAGATAGATTTTCCGGCAGCAATTAATGCGATATGCGTTGAAGTTAGGGCGTGTAGTATTAGTTTTATTTTTGTTATTTTACCTCCCGTTCAACCCCTCGATACCGATACTAGATTTTACTCACTTCTTGGTAACTTTTTTGACAATCGGAATAGTATAATTGTCGGAGACTTTAACTGCCCTAATGTTAATTACGAGACTTTTACTGGTAATTAGGAGGGTTTGAGATTGATTGAGTTCATGGAAGATAAATTTTACGACAGATGGTTACCGAACCAACGCGCGGTGACAATATTTTAGATTTGATGACGAACGGCGAAAATATAGTCGAAGGTTTAGAAGTAGGCGAGCGTTTAGGATGTAGTGATCATCAAATTCTTAGGTTTAAGTTATTGATAGAAAACACTAAGGATAGTAACGTAATAGAAGTCCCTGATTTTCGTAGGGCTAATTTTGATAGTTCTGCGGATAGGATGAGAGTAGTGGACTGGGATAACTTATTTATGGGTAATGACACAAATTTGCATTGGGATGGCGTTTAAAGAAAGTTTTATGAATACTGAAAGGGAGTTTATTCTTCGTAGGCCTACTCGCGCTAGAAATCATGGTAGGCCCAAGTGGTGGACTAATGAAATAGGGGAGTTCATAAACGAGCGTAACAGAGCGTATGAACTTAATAAGCGCAATGGCAAGGCAGCTAACTTTAATAGATATATCGAGCTTAGACGTCAGGTTAAAAGATCAGTTAGGAATGCTAAGCGTAATTTAGAGATACTTATAGCTGCGGATAATAAACATAATCCAAAAAAGTTTTTTGAATACGTCAATAATCGTAAGCCGATAAAAGATAACATAGGCCCTCTAGTGGATGTTAACGGCGCTTTGGCTTCTGACGCTCAGGCGATGGCGGGTATTTTCAATAACTTTTTTGCGACAGTTTTTAACGTAGAAGACGTAAATAATGTCCCCGACGTGGACGATATCGTTCCATTTAGTAGCGAGACTGTTTTGGATGAAATAACTGTTTACGAGGGTGAGATTGCGCATTATATCGATAGGCTAAAAGTTAGCAAGGTTCCAGGCCCTGACGCTTTTTATCCCAGACATTTGAAAGATTTGAAAGACGTTATTGTAGGCCCGTTAACGAAGATGTTTAATCAGTCACTAGAAACGGGGATTATTCCTGAAGATTCCAAATTAGCTAACGTCACGCCCATTTTTAAAAAAGGCGACCGCACACAGTAGCTAGCAATTATAGGCCCATTAGCTTAACGTCAATTGTCGGTAAACTATTGGAATCCGTAAATGGTAGTGAATCGGGGTGGTTGGATGAAGGTAGCGGTGTCCCACAGGGTTCAGTGTTAGGCCCATTGCTATTCATAATTTACATTAACGACATAGATGTAGGATTGACTAGTAACGTGTCAAAATTCGCGGACGATACTAAAATATGCGGTAAGGTTGTTAACGAGGACGATAGAAATAGGCTCCAAGACGATGTAAATAGGATTATGGAGTGGACGGATAAGTGGCAGATGCAATTTAACGTAGAGAAATGTAAAGTTTTGCATATAGGTTCTCGTAACAATAATTACTGTACACGTACACGATGGATGATAGAGAGTTAGGGAGCGTTGACGAGGAAGTAGATTTAGGTGTACGCGTATCTAAGGATTTAAAAGTTAGGAACCAGTGCCTGGAGTCTTCCGCAAAAACTAATAGGATGTTAGGCTTCATAGCGCGTAATTTCGAATTTAAGGACAGTATTGTATCATGCTTCGATGACACAAAGACATGGAAGGAAATATTGAACGAAGGTGACATAAGAAAATTACAAAACGACATTGAAACATTATTTCAGTGGGCAGAAAACAACAATATGAAGTTCAACGAAGAAAAATTCCAACTTCTAAGATATGGTAATAACAAAGAGCTACAGAAAAAAGGGCACAAAACTCCGCAAGCCAAACAGATAACACCAAATCCACAAGTCAGGGGTCTTGGAGTAATAATGTCGTCGGACGCAGAATTCAGAGAGCAATATAAAATCAAAATCACAACGGCTAGAAAAATAATGGGAATTATCTGGAGGAGCTTCCGCAGCAGAAAAGCAAACATCATGCTCAAATTATGGAAGAATCTAGTCCTACCAATAATTGAGTATTGCTCAGTACTCACAAGCCCACACAGAAAAAGAGGCATTGCGAGCATTGAAGTTATACAAAGGACTTTTACTTCTAAGATAGAGGAAATGGAAGGTGAAGACTACTGGCCTCGACTACAATCCCTGGAACTCTACTCTCTTGAAAGAAGGCGCGAGAGGTACACAATAATATACGTATGGAAAATACTTGAGGGCTCTGTCCAGAGCTGGGCAATAAATACATTGAATGTATTTAAATACTAAATACTAAATACATGGGAGAAATGTATTTAAATACTAAATACTAAATACATTTTACGAATGTATTTAGATACTAAATACAAAATACATCAATTGTATTTAAATACATTTGTAAATACATTTTAAATACATACAATTTTAACATATGCATTCACTAATTCATGAGTAACAACAATATAAAATGCTTGATAAAGGATAAAGAAATAGTACAATCTAATTTCCGATTATATATTTCCCTTTTTAGAACAAAACAAAAACAAAAGAACTTAGAACTTACGATGTTCAACCAGTGACATATTATACTCATTATATCATTGCAAAATGAGTAACAATTAATGAGTAGATGAGACATAAACGTAAACATAAGACGTAAACATAAACATAAGGCACCTTACGAATTCTCTTTTATTTCACGGTTGCTGCGGATCAAAACCAATCTTTCAAAAGTTTTGTCTGAAAGAGTTTCTTTTGGGAGTTTACACAGCAAGAAGGTGCACTTTACCTTATTACCGTCTTTAGATTTAATTTTAAAGTATTTTCCATCAAACAGAGGGTGCACTAAATTGTTATCTGCAGATATCACTGTTTGATTCACCGGATTTGCTTGTTGAAGCCATGACACGCACACGATAAAGAAATCAACCGCTTTCGACTAAGAGTGGCACACAACTGATTGAACTGACACGTTGAAACATGAACCATGCTGTACTACACTGTCGACGCGTCGTACTGTGCTAGTACAGAACGTGTATTAAACCAGTAAAAGTATTTACATTTTTATATTTTGAGTATTTAAATACTCATTAAAGTATTTAAATACATGAAAAACAATGTATTTATAAATACAGTTCTAAATACACAAATGTATTTAAATATGTATTTAAATACAAATGTATTTAAATACTGCCAGCTCTGGCTCTGTCCCTAACCTCAGAAATGAAATAGAAACAAACTGGAATGAGAGAAGAGGCAGATTTTGTACGGTCCCAGCTGCTGTGGGACAAGGGGCCATGAAAACGAGGATGGAAAATACCCTTAGAATATGGGGCCCAAAGCTTTTCAATGTCCTTCCAAAAGAAGTGAGGAATCTCCAGCACACCGACCTGAATAACTTCAAGAACCAGCTGGACAGATTCCTCTGCAAAGTCCCTGACCAGCCATGCGTGGCTGGCTACGAGGGCAGGAGGAGGCGGGATGCTGCAGAGGGTCGACCGCAGGTCGATCCTGAACCGTCGTTCAAACTCAACAAAATTAAGTATAGTGTATATATATATATGTATATATATATATATATATGTAAAAAGTGAACAATGAACAATCAATTCCTACACCATCATTATATGGATTCATTGTCTTCATGCAGAACTTATGTTCGTATAGTTTTATGTTCGAATGTCCATTTTTACATAAGAAACCAAAATCGCATAAGCGAGTTTTGGATAGAATTTCGATTTGTACGTCTTTATTCATTCCTGTATTTTTCTAATTCATCTTTTCTAATAATGACTTATGCACTATGACGTCATAAAATAACTTTATTCTCTTTACGTTTCCCATACTTTGTACACTGAATCACGTTCTTAGTATTTGGACATCTTCCGTATTCAATGTATGATAAATTCTTTAGTAATAATGTTGTGGTGTTATGTAGTATAAATATAACTATTATTCGACCATATACCCCGCCCCCATACGTCCATATCTTATCTTAATCATTATCCTACATAAATTTTATTAAATATTCATTTTTACTCGTGTCAATCTATGAAACGCAAAACTTTTGCCTTCGTTCGAAAACGTTCAAATACGTTCTCGTATTGCTTTTTTTATTATTTTTTTTCAAGTGCGTTCACCCCTCAAGATATTCAAAAATGCTGAGGTTAAAGTGATCGAATTCCGCTGACTAGCAGATTCGAGCGCCTCAAGGATAAAATATCTCCGTTCGCTCTGATTTCAAATTCATAACATATTATAGCATATTATTTCGTAAATAAATTATCTCGTATGTGCCATGTACTTTGTATTATATTTCTAACATCTAAATTGTCTATTAATATGAAACACTGTAAAAAAACAAAACAAAGTTATAGTAACTGTTTAATTGTAATTAACTGTAATACTTTAATTTAATATAACGTAATGTACTTTAATGAAACTGTAATTAATAATAACTTGTAATGTACTTCAATGAAACTGTAATTAAATGTAATGATTTAATTTATAATGTAAGAATGTACTTTAATAGAACTGTAATGAACAATCATAAGCGAATGTGAAGTAATCCATAATTGTAATCGTAATTGTAATGAACCAAAATTAATACGTACTCAGTCGTGTACTTAATTTGTACTTATGTGTACTATTACGAAATGATATCGCCTTCATAAATGTAGACTCGGCGAAAAATACAAATTAGTTTTTTTTTTTTTTAGTTGAAATCTTTCAAAACATCTGATCATGTGTTTAAAAAGGGGGGAATTTAACCTTCAACTGTCCTCCCCCAAAACATTTAAGTTTATATTATACATGTACTTGTAAAATTACAGCACTTCTTCATTGGACTTCTTCATTAGACTTCTTGATTAAGTCACTTCAAGACTCCTTGTTAGCAGCCTTGCTGCGGTGAGGGGGCAGAGGCCCCTTGCCTTAATATTTTTAGATTCCGGCCTGAGCCATGGTCGAAAGAGGTCGAACCTCTACCCCTGTAAATTCAGAGCAGTACCTGTATATTTTTGAGAAGTAAACCAAAGTAAAAGAAGTTTTTATCTTTTCCTTCGAGCCTTGTTCTCTTCAGGAACTCAGTCAGTAAAATCGATAAGTCATAAAAGAAAAATCGATAAGTTTAGTACCAAGAGAAAGTATCAGAGTATTATAGCGAGAGAAAGAGACAACCCAAGCACCATAGAAGATATTGGCATAACAGTCTGGCGAGTCTGTAGCCAAGAGTTTAACAGAGTGGCGACCCACCATTTAAGGCGACCGAAAAGAATTAGAATGTTATAGAAGAAATATCCGTTGCAGCCTCCTAACCAGAACCCCCGTCGATTCCGAACCGACTCAGGGCCATAGACGGAGGGGTTAACATATATATATATATATATATATATATACACACCTCGGTGATGGAGCGGGCGCCTCGGTGGTGTAGTGGTTAGTGTCGCTGACTGCGAATCCATCGGCCCCGGGTTCGAGACCCGACGGCAGCCGGGACGCAGCAAAACCCAGCTGTTGATCCTTCCACACAATAAAGAAAGTGGTTGGTAGATAAATGGGTACCCTAGGTGGCCTAGTGGTTAAGACGCTGAGCTGCTGATGGGGCGTGGTTTGGATTCCACGTTTAACTGTAGGTTTAAGGTGGAGTGAAAAGCTTGACCTTCGTCAGAATGAACAATTTGGGCGGAAGCTAACCAAATGTTATATATATATATATATATTATATAGTATATAGTATATATATATATATGTATATATATATATACACAGTGTATATATATATATATATATATATATATATATATATATATATATATATATGATGAATAAACCACGAAGGGAAAAGAAACACAAAGTGGTGCTCAAGCGCTTTCGTCTAATGACATCCTCAGGAACACTCCTCAGTGTTCCTGAGGATGTCATTAGACGAAAGCGCTTGAGCACCACTTTGTGTTTCTTTTCCCTTCGTGTTTTTATTCATCATAATTATTTTTCACGTGTTACTTTCGTGAAATAATTTGAATATATATATATATATGGTTCCATGTATATTCCCCCCATGAAAATTCCACCCACGAAAATTCCCCCCAGTAAATTCCACCCAAGGAAAATTCCACCCACAGAAAATTCCACCCACGAAAATTGCACCCACCCAAAGAAAATTAGTTTAAGTTTAAAATGTGTATTATTATTTATAAATTTATAAAAAATTTATTACAGTAAAAAGTAAAAGATTTATTTCAAATTTAATTTATTACAGTAAAAAGTAAAAGATTTATAAGTAAAAGATATATTAAAAAACAATTATTCGACGTTTAATGAAGATTGTATGCAATGCTCTTGAGGAACTCTAAACTATCTGTATTATTATAGCGCTCCACTAGTCTCTTCAGTCTTTCATTTCTGATCTGATAGGTTTTTCGTGCGGGTCGCGGGTAGCAAAAATTAACCAAACTATCACGACTTAACCTAACCAATCGTCAAGGGCGTACAATTAACCTAAAAAAATAAATAAAACACAATAAATTTTTTTTCATTTATTTATTTTTATATATTAAGAGAAGAGGATTCTTTATACTGTACGGCATTGACGATTGGTTAAACTAATTTTCTTTGGGTGGGTGCAATTTTCGTGGGTGCAATTTTCTGTGGGTGGAATTTTCCTTGGGTGGAATTTACTGGGGGGAATTTTCGTGGGTGGAATTTTCATGGGTGGAATTTTCATGGGTGGAATTTTCTATACACCAAACATATATATATATATACAGTATGTCCCACAAAAAAGTACACCCAACTTTAGATTGTAATAACTCCTCCAAAAATTGAGATATTTTGGATCTGTTTGTTTGATTTAATATAGCAAATTATTCTTTGTTAACGTTCAAACTTATTCATGTTTAAACGAATTAGTGTTTAAGCATCTGCTTTTAACTGAAGGGTACAAAAAAATGGATTGCGCAAAATTGGTCAATGAAAAAATAATGTGTGTGCTATCGATGTAATGAAAAGACAAATACATAATAATAGATACTCTAACATAATTTTAATAAGATACAGAGCAGATTTTTCTTTATTCCTTATTACAAAAGTTATGCTTAGTTTCGTTTTCTTTCAACATGACCGCCATTCCTATCGATACAAATCTGGAGTCGAGCTCTCATCTTCCCCATCACTCTTTTGATAAGATCTGGATTGTCTTTTAACAAGTTGATTTCAGCTGTGATGCGAGTCCTCAAATCATCTAAATTGATAGGTTGTGATGCAAATACTCTATTTTTCAAATGACCCCATAAAAAGTAATCACACGGATCAAGTCAGGGCTTCGGGAGGCCATTCAATGTCATGGCCTGTAGCATTACTCTTTGGTGGAAGACTTCCTGCACCCACCAAATACGATTAAATCGGTTTCCATAAGCCTTATGGAAACCGATTTAATCGTATTTGGTGGGTGCAAGACGGAGCTCCTGCTCACAGGAGAGTTATTGTGAAGGAACGCTTGCAGGAAGTCTTCCACCAAAGAGTAATTGCTACAGGCCATGACATTGAATGGCCTCCCAGAAGCCCTGACTTGATCCCGTGTGATTACTTTTTATGGGGTCATTTGAAAAATAGAGTATTTGCATCACAACCTATCAATTTAGATGATTTGAGGACTCGCATCACAGCTGAAATCAACTTGTTAAAAGACAATCCAGATCTTATCAAAAGAGTGATGGAGAAGATGAGAGCTGGACTCCAGATTTGTATCGATAGGAATGGCGGTCATGTTGAAAGAAAACGAAACTAAGCATAACTTTTGTAATAAGGAATAAAGAAAAATCTTCTTTGTATCTTATTAAAATTATGTTAAAGTATCTATTATTATGTATTTGTCTTTTCATTACATCGATAGCACACACATTATTTTTTCATTGACCAATTTTGCGCAATCCATTTTTTTGTACCCTTCAGTTAAAAGCAGATGCTTAAACACTAATTCGTTAATTCGTTTAAACCTGAATAAATTTGAACGTTAACAAATAATAATTTGCTATATTAAATCAAACAAACATATCCAAAATATCTCAATTTTTGGAGGAGTAGTAGTACAATCTAAAGTTGGGTGTACTTTTTTGTGGGACATACTGTATATATATATATATATATATATATATATATATATATATATATATATATATATATATATATAATGTTTCAGACCAACAAAGACCCTAGGATCCATTCATGGCTGGTCTACCCAACTGTGTTTGTAATTGTGTATTGTGCATGTCCTCCTTCGTGGCGGAGAGGACCCTCAATTTTACTTGGGTTCCGAACCACGAAGCCTTAATTTTGCTACCTTAAGCTATACCCATTCTATAAACATATGCGTCTAATCGATTTTTAATCATGTTTATAGACGTGCTACACTATTCCACCTACAGTATTTATTATTCTATGCTTAAAAAAAGTTTTTGGCTACTGCTGTCTCGAACCTTCAACTTGTCAACTTACACCCGTTATTTCTTGTCCTATTATATTGACATTTCGAAAAAACTATCTCTATCTACGTTATCGAACCCATTCATAACTTTGAAAACCTGGATTAGATCACCCCTTAACCTAGTCTCGAGTGTAGTCAACTTTAACTCCTTAAGCCTATCCTCGTACGACTTTGACCTAAGCGACGGAATCATCTCAGTTGCTCGTTTTTGAACTCTTTCGATCTTGTCTATATCTTTTCGCATATGCGGATTCCAAAATTGGATCGCGTACTCCAAATGGGGTCTAACTAATGATTTATAAAGAGGAACAATAATATCGTGCGATTTGTACTCAAAATTCCGAGCTCTAAGACCTAGCACTTTTGTTGCTTTATTGACCGCTGCTGTACTTTGTTTCGTTACTTTTAAATCACCAGTGACTATAACTCCTAAATCTTTTTCCTGCTCTAAGCTTGTCCCTGACATATTATACGCAAAATTACCGTTACGCGAACCTGTATGTAAAATTTTGCACTTATCGACGTTGAATCTCATTTGCCATGTGACTGACCAATCAACGATTCTATTCAGATCTTTCTGGATTTTACCTCTATCTTCATCATTAATGGCCCTACCACCCAACTTCGTGTCATCCGCAAACTTTGAAAATGTACGGACTAGGCCGATATCTAAATCGTTAATATATATAAGAAAAAGACAAGAGGCCCAATACAGAACACTGAGGAATGCCTCTCGCTACATTAGCCCAAGACGACTCCGCTCCATCAACGACCACCCTCTGTTTCTTATGTCGCAATCACTCTTTTATCCAATTTATTACTACACCCCTGATTCCATGAGCCTTAGTTTTTTTCAATGAGTCTTTTGTGCGGTACGATGTCAAACGCTTTTTGAAAATCTAAATACACTACATAAACCGCCCGATGACTATCGTAAACTTCAACCACGCTTTGAAAAAATTCTAAAAGATTAGTTAAGCAAGATTTGTTTGGCTTAAAACCGTGCTGCGTATTTCTAACCAAGTTATGCAATTCTAGGTGTTAGACTATACGATCCCTAATTATTGATTCCAGTAGCTTACCTACAAGAGACGTTAAACTGATTGGCCTATAATTTCCCTCCGCACGTTTATCGCCTTTCTTAAAGATAGGTGTTACATTTGCTAACTTGAAATTATCTGGAACGCACCCCTCAGAAATAGACGCATTAAAAATCTTTGTTAGCGGAACAACAATGTTTTCTTTAATTCTTTTAGTTGTATGGGATATATGGAATCCGGCTTCGGTGATTTACGCATTTTCATTTTATCAATATAGCGCATTACCTTCCTTTCACTGACCACAATATTAACTAAAATATTACCATTATCAAAGGGTATTATGTTTATGACCGTAGGGATATTCGTTACATCTTCTATACTAAAATCTGACGTAAAAAATTCGTTTAGCAAGGAATCTATTTACTTGTTTTCAGAAACTAGCTCTCCGTCAACATTTTTCAATGGCCCCCAAGACACTTTTTACTGGATTCCTATTGTTGACGTATTGAAAGAATCGCTTGGGGTTTTCTTTGCCGTCACGAGCTATGGAGATTATTCGCGCTTGGACTTTTTTTATTACACTTTTCGCTTCACGCCTTAGAGATATGTAGTTGTTTCGTAACCACAAATTGTCTTTATCGCACTTATGTAGCCTATAAGCACTATCTCTACTCTTTATAATATCTCCTACTCTAGAAGTAAACCACAAAGGCTTGTTGCTTACTTCCGCACGCTTAATTTTGTACGGTACACATTCCTCATTTATAGACCTAAATACTGTTTCAAACGATTCCCACATTAGTTTTGCGTTGGAGATCCCCATTACATTTTCCCAATTAATGTGTGACAATTCATTTCGAAATTTACAAAAGTCTGCGTGCTGGAAGTTAGGAATTTTAGTCGAGTTAGCTGGTTTCGAGTGAGTTACTGAGAGGACAAACTCTACCATATTGTGATCGCTATTGCTTAACGGTTCTATTACTTGAAGATCCGTGATTAGCCTATCATCCGTAGTTATTACTAAGTCCAAAATACTGTCCAATCTCGTAGGTTCCCCAACCTTTTGAATAAGAAAGCTATCCTCGAGAAAATTAACTAAACGATTACCTTCCGCGTCTCCCTGCATTGTATCGTAATTCACGTTGGCGCAATTAAAGTCACTCATAACTAAGGCCTGCTCACTATCTATTATTCTCTTTCGTTCACGATATAACGCTTCGACCGTATCAGCTGTTTGATTAAGGGGGCCTATATATAACCCCAACAACAAGTTTGAAATCGTTCAATTTAAGTTCTGCTATAGTCGAATTTATCGGGTCTGGAATTCTTGCTTTACTTCTATAACTTTCGCAATATTATCTTTGATATACAACATAACATCGTCTCCTCGCCTACCTATTCTGTTTTTAACAAAAAGTCTATAACCTCTAATTTGATACTCCCCTACAAAGTCACGTGTTTCAGTGCTAAGCCACGATTCATTTATCGCAATTAAATCATAGTCTTTACAAGCAATTAAAGAAAGAAAAAATTCGTTTATTTTATTTCGTAGGCTACGAACATTTATGGATAGAACCTTCAAATTGTTTGTAATTGCGACACCTTCGCGAGCGCAAGGGAAATTTGAGGAAATTACGCCTGGACCGTTCGAGTTACGGCAGCCTGACAAGAAGAGACAGTATTATGAAATAGTCTTCCTAAACGCGCAGCTCCAACGTCATTAAGATGAAGTCCATCTCCGAGGAACAAGTCCCTCCTGCCGTAGAAACTGTTCCAAAAATTCTCAAAATGCACTCCTTCCTGTTGGCAAAGAGACTTTAGGTTATTGTTGATATAGGTCGCCTTGCTGTAGAAATCGCTACGTTGGATAACACGGTATGCATCAATTTTGCTGTCAAGGGTTTTGTAAGGATTCTTATAGTGTTTTTCCTGCTGATTTCGAATCTGCATCCGTTTTCTCAATCAGCTCAGGTTATCCGGCTATGGCCTCATAAGTAAATAGAATTTTTCGTGATTGTCAAAGCGGAATTGGAACAGTAACATATCATCACTTGTTTACTTGTATAATATCTTTTTTACTTTTCAGCAGAGCTGGGCACCGCAAAACTCAAAATCACTTTCCGCAATCGCAAATCCGCAAACTCAAACCTTACCTTCCGCAACCAAATCCGCAAACTGCTTGCCATTTTTGGTGCCGCAAACGCAAATCCGCAAACGCAAACCATATTCCAATTTTTACAGTGCTGGGCACTTCGCAAACACTTCAGCAAACCGCAAATTCCGCAATCGCAATTTTAACTATAAAAAAGTATCCAAAACATTAAAGAGGTATAAAAAGTTTTTTATCTTTTAATGTTTAATGTTTTAGCCTTGTTTTTATTAAAAACAAGGCTAAATAATTTATTACAAATAAATCACTATTGTAGAAGAAATAAATACTACATATATGATATATTATATTGAACAAAAACACCCTCCTGCAAGTAAATAGTAAATAAATTAAATAATAAATTTAATCATTTGAATTTCATAAATTTTGAGACTTAGACACGTTAGAGAAGACTGTACTGTAACTGTAGTAACTGTACACACATTACATTACACAAGTTAAATAAGTTAACACTGTGACTGTACACAACTTGAAACTCACTGTACAACTCAACCCCTCTAGCCTTACAAGTGTACGCCTCTGGCTTTGTCAACAAGTTCAGTCGTCCTCCTCCAGTAACTGAGCCAAATCAGTTTTAATAAGTCCATGTTCCCCTTCATGAACACGAGACGTTCGAAGTTGTCAGAGGTCAGGCTGGCCAATTGGCGGCCAGTGACAGCAAGCGTCACAGCACTAGGCGGGCTTGGCCAGTGGCCACGTGGGAAATTTGCGGAAAGATTTGCGTTTGCGGTCTTAGTTCCGCAACGCAAATTCACTAATTTGCGATGACTTGCCGCAAAACGCAAATCCGCAAAACGAAAAACATACTTCCGCAATTGCGGAATTTGCGGTTTGCGGAAGTGTTTGCGGAAGGCCAGCTCTGCTTTCAGGCATATAGATAAATATTTCATAATGAATAGAGCGTGTAAAAATTATCCCAATAGATCTGCTACATATGTGGGACGGTTACCATGCCAAATAACCAGTCCCAAATCACTAAATTTGTGAAGACAATGTATAGAGCATACTTTGGAATTAAGCTAGGGGACCAGGACAAATTTCGCCCCTCATATGTGCTGCAAGACGTGCATTGAAAATTGAGAAGATGGAGCAAAGCAGAGCGAAATCTTTGCCTTTTGGAATTCCCATGATTTGGAGAGAAGGAAAGGATCACGTGACAGATTGCTATTTCTGCATGACAAACCTCCAAGGTGGGCTTATAAATTTATTTTTCTTAATATTTTGAAATCCTCGTATGAAATTGACATAATATTCACCATAATGTAATATTCACCATATATAGCATAATATTCACCATAATGGTAATCATACATTTACATATACATATTGTTATAGAAAATACATTTACACATACATTATGTTATACAAGTTACATTTACATGTACAATGATTGTATATTTTCTTTCTTTTTCATTCATATTGTCCCCGAATGGACAATATGAATGAAAAAGAAAAAATATACAGACTCCATCGACGGATTTCATATCTTACAGACCGCAGCCTTCCCTCACGAGCCGCCACTGTCTGAATGCTTCTTCTATTTCATATGCAAGTTTTATATCCATGTTTGTGTTTCTATTTTCAGGAGTTAACAAGAAGAATAAACACATTGTTGTATACCCTGACATTCCTTCTGCTATGAGACCTGTACCCCATGGTCCTGGAATCCAATACCCGACCCACCTCAAACCCTGGATTCGATGATTCTGATGATGAATCAATGACCAATGCCAAGACCAGTCCCAGTCGTATATACCTACAAATACCGCTTCAAATGAGCGGAGGCCTCTCAAACCATGCCAAACGTAATGATCTTACCAGGGATTTAGGACTTTGCAAATTAGCTGCCGAGATTTGGGCTCACGACTTCGAGAGGACAACTTGCTGGCTCCGGGAAACAACATTCTCCTGGTATAGGAACGAGAGGAAGAATTCCGCAAGTTTTTTGCAGTGCACGAAAATACCTCTTCCTTAGTGTACTGCTGCAATGTTGAGGGGCTAATCGAATCCTTGGGCCTGCCATATAACGCATCAGAATGGAGGCTATTTATAGACTCGTCTAAACGAAGTTTGAAAGCAGTACTTCTCAACAGGGAATAGGGTTGCATCAGTCCCATGTAGCACATTCCGTACAACTTACTGAGAGCTACGTAACATGAAAATTTTACTGGATGCTCTATCGTATACGACCAACATAACTGGAGGATCTGTGGAGATTGAAGGTAATACTAATATCATAAGTAAACTATTGCTATTGACTATGTTGTTTTCCAAAGGTTATTTGAGAGCGTATAAGAACACTTAACTTCCCCACAGAAGTGATACAGTCCAATGCATAGATTTTTTTATCTGATAGAACAAATTCTCTAAATTCTTTAAATATTCTTTTTTTTTCAGATTGTGGCATTTGTATTGGGAATGCAAGGGGGATACACGAAATACCCATGTTTCCTCTGCAAATGGGATAGCCGAGCGGATGAGAAGCACTATGCACAGCGTGAATGGGCATATAGAGAGAATTTTGAACCTGGGTCGCATAATGTCGTTTCAGTGCCCCTTGTACCACCAACAAACATTTTGCTCCCACCACCTCATATTAAGCTGGGCTTGATGAAAAATTTCATCAAATCAATGAATAAGGAGGGTTCAGCATTCCGATATCTCTAGAGTAAATTTCCTCATATATCTGATGCTAAACTAAATGCTGGGGTTTTTGATGGTCCTCAAATTCGAACTTTGATCAAGGATACTCAGTTCGAAAACGCAATGACTCCAACTGAGAAGAATGTCTGGCAGGCATTCAAATCAGTTGTCACTGATTTTCTTGGCAAGCGTAGAAGTCCAGAATACGAGTCCGTTGTCGAAAACTTGATGCACTTTTTGTGGTCCCACTTGGACTATTTTCCTGAAAATTGCGGGGATTATAGTGAGGAACAGGGTGAACGATTTCACCAAGATATCAAAATAATGGAAGAGAGGTACCAGGGAAACTGGGATATCAATATGCTGGCGGACTATTGCTGGTGTTTGAAGCGAGACGTGCCCGAAGAAAAACACAGACGGAAAGCCAAAAAAACTTCCTTCCTTCCTCAATAAACTTTTTTCCATATTCATTGTATGAATAAAAGTATTTATTCACACAATGTTTTCATTTTCACGAGTGTTCTTATAATATTACTCGTATCTACAGTGTTTAAGCTAAAAAAATCAATAAATTTGGGGATAAATTGGACTTATAATAAATGGCCAATAGAGAAAAACCTGACCTGATTGAGGAAAACCAATGTCATTTTCGAATTCAGCATGGTCGAATTATATAATATGTGTTGAAAAAACCCTCACAGCAGACAAAAAAATTTCATATGCATACCAGTGTAATTAATTCGAGGAAGTATACCTGTTAAAATAATCTTATTAGTTTTTTCATTTAGTCGCTCTAGTAAGTCCCTGTACCTAGCCAGCAGCTCTTCCGATCTAGAATTTAAAACGTTATTAGTACCGACATGAATAACATACATTGTGTCCTCAAAGGTTCCGTCTGTAAGATGGTAAACACTATTAGTTATATCTTCCACCCTTGCACCATGGTAGCAGTAACGGCGCCTACGACGAGGGTTTCTCCCACAGAATTCCTCGAGCTGCCCTCGAACAATGGAATCGCCAACGAGTCGTATTTCGGGTTTATCAGCATCTTAGAAACCTAAAACAGAAAACTTATTGTTTGTTATTACTGGTAGACAAGTCTTACGTTATCTCAATGGGGCTCCATTACCACTCGAACGAAGGGTTGGGAACTAGGGAAAGAGAGAGGGCTATTAGTACTATTTATATTATTAGTAGAAACTGAGGCAGTAGGGGTCGTAACTGGAGTCTCAAGGGATTCTAATTTGCAGTCAGGAGCACCACCCTTTCTTCAAGCCTCACTCTGGCCTCTCTCTCACGTTCTAACTCGTTCCTCAGCACTTCCATGCCTGAGCACCATCTGCAAAATAACTGTTCATTATTATTAGCCAAAGTAAACGCGTAAGCGGCAAATTTCGCTTCACAGCGACTGCAAGTACTTGACTGGGTGCCATGCTATTAATTAATAAAAAAAACAAAAAAAACGAGTGTTTGAAAATTAATAAATTACAACGTAGTTCTACCGCGTGCATACTGCGCAGTCACTTACGCAAACCCGCAAAAATGTTCTTGAAATGCAGAAACAGGTTCTTTTAACACAGATTTATACTAAATGGATATATACTTAATTAAGCTACCGACGAAGGATCTGTAAAAGAAAAAGTATTAATAAAACTTATCTGTCCGTTATTCGACCGACTGTTTTCGTTCTTTTTTTCCTTTTTCCACTGAGGGTGACCACACTCTACTTGATGAGCCCGTAACAAGGCAAAATGAACTTTATGAAACCTCGTTTTCTAATAGATTCGAAAAACAAACAAGGCAAAATGAACCTTATTAAATCTCGTTTTCTAATAGATTCGAAAAACAAACAAGGCAAGCCACTTACACGAGTCTTGGTTTAATCAAATAATATAGTAACGAATAAAGTCAATAAATGAAATATATTCGTTAATGAATGATTAGTAACACGACGTAATTTAGTTAAGAATGCACCAAACACTATTTTTTTAAAGACACTTCAACGAAAACCACTTATTCAATTGGTAACACTGGACACTCGATAAAACACGTCTGTTCACAAAGAAAGACTGATCACTTCTCTCTCTCTCTCTCTCTCTCTCTTTGTATTTCCGAACATTCTTCAAAATTGTATGTTTAGTTGGAGAAGCTCTATCGGGAAATTGCAGTTCGAAGGTATTCTGAACTTGTTTTAAGCTTTTAGTTTGCAGATAAGTTGTGACCATGAGAACGCGCTGCCTTCGTGTAAACTGCATGATAAGGGTTTCAAAGTTATTTATAAATTTAGTAATTCAGATTCTTCATTTATATGTATGACTCGTATCTTAGATACAAAAGTTCGAATTATTTAAAAAAATATTTGCAATATCCTTCGACGTAAAAAGTAGCACATTGGTTAAAGCAAGAGGAGCTATCTGGCTGGGAGAAATGATAATTCCGCGCAACCCATTTTGCTGTACCCTTCAGTTAAAAGCAGATGCTTAAACACTAAATCGTTTAAACATGAATAAATTTGAACGTTAACAAAGAATAACTTGCTATATTAAATCAAACAAACAGATCCAAAGTATCTCAATTTTTGGAGGAGTTAGTACAATCTAAAGTTGGGTGTACTTTTTTGTGGGAAATATGGTATAGTATATATATATATATATACATATAGAGGGTGATTCAGCAAAGAGTACATTAAATTGGAGGATGCAATCCTTGGATAATTCTAAACCACAATGTCTCTATGGTAAAATGTCAGATTCTGCACAGTTTCCATGTTACAATACATTTAAGATGCTGTATTAATGAGAGTGAATGTGAAGTGAAATCCCCGTAGGTTTTTGTAATCATTTATTCACAGATCCCTACAGTGCGACCCCTCTTGGTTACAACCTAAAGGAAATGTTCAAAGTTGCCCCCTTCTGCCTCAATGCAGGCCTGTACACGTCGTACCATTGAATTCTGACGCGTTCCAGAATGCTTGGACTATGTTTAATTTGCTCGCACCTGTCACGAACACGTGGCCATAAGTCCTCTCTTGTTTGACCCCCCCTAGGGAGGGGGAGGAGGAGGAGAGGTAATGTGGACTAGCTAGTGTGCGCCCCAGTCCACTCGCATCGTTGCCACAGGACGGGGCGGACCCATATCACCATCCACTGTGTGGGAGGATACGTCGTATTACAGGTTTTCACTGATTTGATTGTCAAATTTGTAGATCATACAATTATTCCTGAATTGGCTATTGTTTACATGTTATGTCAATCTGTACTGAAGTGATAAGGTAATGTTGTGGTATTTCCTAACATCGTAACTGCACCTCGTAATTGTATCTATCACTATCTGTTATCTTACTTCTGTAGGTCACGGTCAGGTGCCGTATGAGAGTGCACTACAACATGGAGCAGTACACAGATGGTGAATATGCTGATATGCACCTTATGTTAGGGGCAGCAGGTGGAAATGCTGCACAGGCTGTACGACTGTATGAAGAACGGTATCCAAACCGAAGGCTGCCAAACCCCCGAACATTCATCGCTGTTGATCGGAGGCTGAGGGAAAGGGGATCCTTCCGTCGATTTACAGCAAATATTGGAGGACATAACCGACCCAGGGACGCCACAGACGAGCAAATTCTGAACCTGGTAGAAGATGATCCATCTACTAGTACACGAACAGTTGGAGCTGTTTTGCATGTGCCACAGTCAGCCGTTTGGAGGTGCCTGCATACAAACCTCCTGTACCCATATCATCATCAAAAGGTCCAAGGGCTGGATTCTGACGACTATCCACGACGGATCGAATTCTGTCAGTGTGGTTTTTACGACACCATGCTGTTGATCCTCGGTTAACTAGTAATGTTTTATTCACAGATGAGGCAACATTCGCAAGAGATGGTACTTTCAACACTCACAACATGCATACATGGGCGGAGGATAACCCTCACTCAACAGTGCGTAGAGCACACCAGGGGAGGTTTTCAATAAACGTATGGGCTGGCATTATTGGAGATAACATTCTCGGCCCTTATCTGCTACCACAGTGGCTGACCGGAGACGTTTACAGGCATTTCCTCGAGGAGACACTGCCAGTGCTACTTGAAGATGTGCCACTGCAAGTACGACGTCGCACGTGGTTCATGCATGATGGTGCACCTGCCCATTTTGCCCTTGTATCAAGGGAATATCTGGATACTGTTTATCCCAATAGGTGGATAGGACGTGGTGGCCCCGTTCCCTGGCCACCCCGCTCTACAGATCTTAACCCTTTGGATTTCTATCTGTGGGGCCATTTAAAGACGTTGGTGTATGATACAGAGGTTCAAACAAGAGAGGAATTATGGCCACGTGTTCGTGACAGGTGCAAGCAAATTAAACATAGTCCAAGCATTCTGGAACGCGTCAGACATTCAATGGTACGACGTGTACAGTAGGGTGGATCGACTTTACATTTTTTTCGATTTCCATATTCTAATAGAGACGAAAAACTTGCGCATGCATGAGAAAATAGCCTCTGCAAAATCTTAGCTTAATAGGTAATCATCTTCTTCCCCCGGCAGTGCGATGAAAATCATATTTTAGTAGTCAAAAACGTATTTTTCTTATAATTTTTAAAATATTTCAATATGCATCAAAATTATTCCTAATAACTATAAAGTCGATGAAAAAGATCTCATATGATCGTTTTTCCAAGCGCGTTGTCCTACGTTAATATCTTTTGCCCCCGGCAACAACGTCAAATGTGTTGAAAAAATAGGTAATTTATATACATATTTTCAGATCGGCTCTTTGTCTTAAATAATGCATTTACATATTTCCAATAGCATTTATATCGTTGCTTAGGCATGAAATACACACGCAAAATTTTATGACTCTAGAGTAATATCTTCTGTCCCCGAGAAAAGTCTAAATGTGGATTATAATTACGTTAATGCGATGTTATAAGTACGATAAGTACTAAGTACAGCTCCTCGCTTGCTAATTTTATAAAATTAGCAACCCAGAACTCACCACGAGGAGGTGGCTGTACGTCGAGTTCCACCCTATCCAGCCCCAACCACCCTTCCTTTGGCTGCATGTCGATTTACATACAGTAATCTTTCTTAGAATCAAATCGTGGAATTTTTGTTCGGGAGTGAAGACGGGAGCGGATGAATCCGTCCCTCTCTTCTATTCCACTTACACTGGCAGAGGCTTCGGTTACTAATTTGATGAGTCTCTCGACCGCTTGAGTATGACAAGGGAATAGTGGGATCAGTCCATCAGGCTGGTCTCCCGTCTCAACAAACTCTTTTATTCGGGTATCAGGTATTGTTTTTGTAACGGGGGGTTCGGTCACCTCAGCCGTTTGCCAGTTGATCATTTCGTAATAGTTTTAACTATCGTAGAGCAGCTCAGGCATGGCGAAGGCTCGAATTTTCCCCGCTGGTGATTGTTTTGATCGTGCTTTTAATATTCTTCTCCATCCCAATTCTCTTATGTGTTGCTCATCGGCATGTAGCAGCTACATGCCGATGAGCAACACATAAGAGAATTGGGATGGAGAAGAATATTAAAAGCAGATCAAAACAATCACCAGCGGGGGAAATTCGAGCCTTCGCCATGCCTGAGCTGCTCTACGATAGTCAAAACTATTACGAAATGATCAACTGGCAAACGGCTGAGGTGACCGAACCCCCCGTTACAAAAACAATACCTGATACCCGAATAAAAGAGTTTGTTGAGACGGGAGACCAGCCTGATGGACTGATCCCACTATTCCCTTGTCATACTCAAGCGGTCGAGAGACTCATCAAATTAGTAACCGAAGCCTCTGCCAGTGTAAGTGGAATAGAAGAGAGGGACGGATGAATCCGCTCCCGTCTTCACTCCCGAACAAAAATTCCACGATTTGATTCTAAGAAAGATTACCGTATGTAAATCGACATGTAGCCAAAGGAAGGGTGGTTGGGGCTGGATAGGGTGGAACTCGACGTACAGCCACCTCCTCGTGGTGAGTTCTGGGTTGCTAATTTTATAAAATTAGCAAGCGAGGAGCTGTACTTAGTACTTATCGTACTTATAACATCGCATTAACGTAATTATAATCCACATTTAGACTTTTCTCGGGGACAGAAGATATTACTCTAGAGTCATAAAATTTTGCGTGTGTGTTATTTCATGCCTAAGCAACGATATAAATGCTATTGGAAATATGTAAATGCATCATTTAAGACAAAGAGCCGATCTGAAAATATGTATATAAATTACCTATTTTTTCAACATTTGACGTTGTTGCCGGGGGCAAAAGATATTAACGTAGGACAACGCGCTTGGAAAAACGATCATATGAGGTCTTTTTCATCGACTTTATAGTTATTAGGAATAATTTTGATGCATATTGAAATATTTTTAAAATTATAAGAAAAATACGTTTTTGACTACTAAAATATGATTTTCATCGCTCTACCGGGGGCAGAAGATGATTACCTATTAAGCTAAGATTTTGCAGAGGCTATTTTCTCATACATGCGCAAGTGTTTGTCTCTATTAGAATATGGAAATCGAAAAAATGTAAAATCGATCCACCCTAGTGTACAGGCCTGCATTGAGGCAGAAGGGGGCAACTTTGAACATTTCCTTTAAGTTGTGACAAAGAGAGGTCACACTGTAGAGATCTGTGAATAAATGATTACAAAAACCTACGGTGGTTTCACTTCACATTCACTCTCATTAATACAGCATCTTAAATGTATTGTAACATGGAAACTATGCAGAATCTGACATTTTACCATAGATACATTGTGGTTTAGAATTATCCAAGGATTGCATCCTCCAATTTAATGTACTATTTGCTGAATCACCCTGTGTATATATATATATTAGGTCGGGTCTAAAATCGGAAATTTTTTATTTCTTAAAAAGTACACTATGTGAGAGTTTCATTTTATCATAACAAAATATTAAAATATCAAGCATGTGCTATCCCTGCTACCCCTAGCACACGCCCCCCTTTTTTTTACCCTCATATTTGCATGTATTTAAATGGGAAAAAATGTTATTCCTTAAAAAGTACACTATGTGAGGTTTTTTATCACTTTAACAAAATATTTAAAAAATCAAGCATGTGCTACCCTACTACTAAGGGTGTGCGATTCGGATATTTGTATTTCGATTCAATTTTCGATTCGATTCGGCCACTTGTTTTCGATTACTATTTCGATTCGATTCGACTGCGACTGTGCACTGCACTCACCTATACTTTACAATTTACATGCACCGGCACCAACAGAACAACATACATGCATCATCAACAACATACTGAAAAGCGTAATAAACAATTGAACCCAAAGAACTGGTCCAAACTTGACACACCGCAAGGCGCGCGTACATGATTCTGTGACATCACAAAATCAAAAGCTGACCATGCGCACTGAGTGCACTCAGATCTTTATAAAAGCGTAATCTCTCAAATATCCAACTATTTTATAACGTTATTATATTATTATATTATATATAATAATATATATATATATATATATATATACACACACATTTTTTTTCAATTGTTATTCCACGGTTTCGACATTCCATGGTTTTGGGGTAGTGCCAGTTTATCGTCTCGACAGGTTACAATTAGCGAATCGAAGAATCGAAATTTTTTAGCTCTAAGTCGGGTCGGGTTTCGATTCTTTTACTGAATCGACCCGAATCGACATTTTCGATTAATCGCACAGGCCTACCTACTACCCCTATCACATGCCCCTCCTCCCTTTTTTACCTTCATATTTGCATATATTTAAATGGAAAAAAATGTTATTTCTTAAAAAGTACACTATGTGAGAAGGTTTTTTTATCACTTTAACAAAATATTAAAAAATCAAGCATGTGCTACTCTACTACCCCTATCACATGCCCCTCCTCCCTTTTTTACCTTCATATTTACATATGTTTAATGTTGTTATATGTTACATGATAAGTTGTTTGTTTAATGTTTGATATTTTTATGTTTCAGATAAATAGAAATAAATTTTTTAAATAATTTGCATTTGCTTTAATTATAATTTGAATTATCATAAATTATAAATTACATATAATTTGATTTTACTTCTGAATATAAACTATGACTACTAGAAGCAAGTCCTCAAATGCAGCATTTGGAGATCCTACGGAATTCCCAGCAGCCATGACTTCTTCAAAAGCAGATGTTGTGAAACTACCTTTTTGTACGCCGTCGTGAAGAAGCTAAATTAAAAGGATCAACAACTGCTAATGATTGTTACAGGGTTATTGTAAAAGATACTGAAGATATTTGGATGAAATTTTCTTTTCCTACAGACTCGAACAGCACAGATACTATCAAAGCTTTACTCTGTGATGGTACTCCTGTAAATACAGGAAAAATTGGTGGAACCATAAAACTGGTTGAAATTCATCTTAACAGACCAGTGCAGTGGTTGGTGTGCCTCTTGCATTTGAATGAGCTGCCTTTTATGCACGTCTAGAAAGCCATTGATGGTAAAACAACAGGTCCAAATACTTTTGTGGGTTCAATTGGGAATAAACTGAAAACAGATTTAACAAAATTGGAGGTCGTCAAATATTCTTGCAAAAAGGGAAACATTAAAGAAATTCCAGCAAATGTTGTGAAGGAGTTAACCAGTGATCAAAGATATCTCTATGATATGTGCCTGGCAGCAAACTGGAGACACTTCTCAAGATCTGTCCCCTCGATCCCCAGGTACCCTTCACCATGCTCGCTGGCTAACTTTAGTTAACAGGGTCCTTCGATTATATATCTCAACGCCAAATCCCGATAAAAACCTTCAAGATATAGTCAAGATTATTATGGAGTGCTATGCTTAATGTGCATTTAATGTGCTTGCTTCGAAATTTAGATGAACAACATAGCTCAATCATGGAACCAGTATTAAAGAATAACGCCTACTTTGCCCACCCAGAAAATATAGTCATATCAATGGTAACTGACAAGAGGCTAGAAATTGGGGAGCAAGCTATTCAGAAAATCATCCTTTCAAGAACAGGATTTTCAGGTAAAAGAAACTTTGAGTTGCCTCAAACCCTCAATTTCCAATCTACTGATTACACCGAGATGATCGATTGGCAAAAAGAGATTACTACTCCTCCACCGCTGCTAAACAATTTTAGTGACGATGAGCTACTACAGGCTCGCTGTAAGCCACTGGAGATAGCTTCTTTTCCATGCCACAGTCAAAGTGTGGAAAGGGCAGTGAACCTAGTAACAAAGGCATGTCAGGAAAGAATAGGATATGAAACCGTCAAAAGTTTATCTTAAACTCATTAGAATCAAGGCAAAAGCTGCCCAAGTTTGAATGGAAGGCCCTTTGGAATGAGTAAGAAACATGAAATAAAATTTCCTAATGATATTGAAAATTTCTTCCCTTTTGATATGATAAGGAACAATGAAAAAGTGAATTGAATTTTAGCACATTTATTATGCCTCTAATTTTTTCTTCTGAATATATTGTTGTACGTAATTAATTTTCCTAATACTGTACATTATTAAATAAAATATCATACGTTAATAAAGATTTATGTCATCAGTATAGGTCAAAAAGTGAAAAATTGTGCCAGGGGTAGGAGGCTTTAAACAGCGAAAATAATTTATGAGGGGGTTCCTGTGTTCCATTCAAACCCCCTCACAATATGTACCTTTTCAATATAAAATTTCGACCCGGCCTAATATATATATATATATATATATATATATACATTCAACTGCAAAGAACACGCAGTATAAATAACGTAAAGAACGACGCTTGTATAGGAGATATTCCGCGCAAGACGAGAGAGAGAGAACGGAACAAATGAAAAAATGAAAAAATGAGGTAACCACCTGGGAAACGAACCCGGGATCTTCCGATTGCCGGTCAGACCTCATTTTTTCATTTGTTCCGTTCTCTCTCTCTCGTCTTGCGTGGAATATCTCCTATACAAGCGTCGTTCTTTACGTTATATATATATATATATATAGTATATTACATATATATATTATATATATATATATATATACACAAATTCAGAATGGTTCCCTGAGACAATTATATGTTAAACACAGACCGTGCATGGAACAAGGAACTCTTCTGGGAAAATTAAATCCACTATAGTCCGAATAAGTAATGGTAAATGACAAATACCATAGTTTTTCTTTTTCATGATTTTAGCCCGACGTGGGCAACGGGTCTCTCGCAAAGAGATCCCATAAATATAGCTTCCCTCACCAGCTATCTGCAAAGCAGACAGGATCCAGCTTTGGGACATGGATCTAGGGTTTAAAGCAAGCCTAGATCCCTACATTCAGAACCTCTATATAAGTAAAAGACTCGTTGCATTCACGTCGGGTTGAATAAATCAAAGAAAAAGGGGGTAACTATTGTATTTTTAGCCAAAAAAAACCAAAACTTAAACCTCAACCGGGACATTGAGCGTCCACTTTTCAAGGCACGTAACACGTCCGTTTAATATACACAAATTCAGAATGGTTCCCTGAGACAATTATATGTTAAACACAGACCGTGCATGGAACAAGGAACTCTTCTGGGAAAATTAAATCCACTATAGTCCGAATAAGTAATGGTAAATGACAAATACCATAGTTTTTCTTTTTCATGATTTTAGCCCGACGTGGGCAACGGGTCTCTCGCAAAGAGATCCCATAAATATAGCTTCCCTCACCAGCTATCTGCAAAGCAGACAGGATCCAGCTTTGGGACATGGATCTAGGGTTTAAAGCAAGCCTAGATCCCTACATTCAGAACCTCTATATAAGTAAAAGACTCGTTGCATTCACGTCGGGTTGAATAAATCAAAGAAAAAGGGGGTAACTATTGTATTTTTAGCCAAAAAAAACAAAACTTAAACCTCAACCGGGACATTGAGCGTCCACTTTTCAAGGCACGTAACACGTCCGTTTAATATACACAAATTCAGAATGGTTCCCTGAGACAATTATATGTTAAACACAGACCGTGCATGGAACAAGGAACTCTTCTGGGAAAATTAAATCCACTATACTCCGAATAAGTAATGGTAAATGACAAATACCATAGTTTTTCTTTTTCATGATTTTAGCCCGACGTGGGCAACGGGTCTCTCGCAAAGAGATCCCATAAATATAGCTTCCCTCACCAGCTATCTGCAAAGCAGACAGGATCCAGCTTTGGGACATGGATCTAGGGTTTAAAGCAAGCCTAGATCCCTACATTCAGAACCTCTATATAAGTAAAAGACTCGTTGCATTCACGTCGGGTTGAATAAATCAAAGAAAAAGGGGGTAACTATTGTATTTTTAGCCAAAAAAAACCAAAACTTAAACCTCAACCGGGACATTGAGCGTCCACTTTTCAAGGCACGTAACACGTCCGTTTAATATACACAAATTCAGAATGGTTCCTGAGACAATTATATGTTAAACACAGACCGTGCATGGAACAAGGAACTCTTCTGGGAAAATTAAATCCACTATAGTCCGAATAAGTAATGGTAAATGACAAATACCATAGTTTTTCTTTTTCATGATTTTAGCCCGACGTGGGCAACGGGTCTCTCGCAAAGAGATCCCATAAATATAGCTTCCCTCACCAGCTATCTGCAAAGCAGACAGGATCCAGCTTTGGGACATGGATCTAGGGTTTAAAGCAAGCCTAGATCCCTACATTCAGAACCTCTATATAAGTAAAAGACTCGTTGCATTCACGTCGGGTTGAATTTGTGTATATTAAACGGACGTGTTACGTGCCTTGAAAAGTGGACGCTCAATGTCCCGGTTGAGGTTTAAGTTTTGGTTTTTTTTGGCTAAAAATACAATAGTTACCCCCTTTTTCTTTGATTTATTCAACCCGACGTGAATGCAACGAGTCTTTTACTTATATAGAGGTTCTGAATGTAGGGATCTAGGCTTGCTTTAAACCCTAGATCCATGTCCCAAAGCTGGATCCTGTCTGCTTTGCAGATAGCTGGTGAGGGAAGCTATATTTATGGGATCTCTTTGCGAGAGACCCGTTGCCCACGTCGGGCTAAAATCATGAAAAAGAAAAACTATGGTATTTGTCATTTACCATTACTTATTCGGACTATAGTGGATTTAATTTTCCCAGAAGAGTTCCTTGTTCCATGCACGGTCTGTGTTTAACATATAATTGTCTCAGGGAACCATTCTGAATTTGTGTATATTAAACGGACGTGTTACGTGCCTTGAAAAGTGGACGCTCAATGTCCCGGTTGAGGTTTAAGTTTTGGTTTTTTTTGGCTAAAAATACAATAGTTACCCCCTTTTTCTTTGATTTATTCAACCCGACGTGAATGCAACGAGTCTTTTACTTATATAGAGGTTCTGAATGTAGGGATCTAGGCTTGCTTTAAACCCTAGATCCATGTCCCAAAGCTGGATCCTGTCTGCTTTGCAGATAGCTGGTGAGGGAAGCTATATTTATGGGATCTCTTTGCCTTTGCGAGAGACCCGTTGCCCACGTCGGGCTAAAATCATGAAAAAGAAAAACTATGGTATTTGTCATTTACCATTACTTATTCGGACTATAGTGGATTTAATTTTCCCAGAAGAGTTCCATGCACGGTCTGTGTTTAACATATATATATATATATATATATATATATATAGTATATAAATATTTATAGTATACATATACTGTATATATGTTAACCCCTCCCTCTATGGCCTGGGCTGGTTCAGAGTCGACGGAGGTTCTGGTTAAGTGGTAGCAACGGATTTGTTACTTGCGGTAGTTTCTCCTATACTACTCTCCGAGTTCTTCTATATTTGGTTCTGAGGATTCTGGAAGGCTTACTAAATTCTCTGAAGGTTCCCTGATTCTTCTTATAACGTATCGGGAAATGTTAATGACTAAGTTCTCTGAAGAGAGCAAGGCTCGAAGGAGAAGATAAAGACTGTACAGGTAGTGCTCAGCCTCGAAGTCTAATTCTGAATGAACATGGAAGAATTTTTGTGGGTTTATATACCCATAATTTGCTAACATCATTGTTATTAAATGTTGAAAAGGCTGCATTATTTGAAAATAAAGTAAATGTTTTAGCTGTGGTAATGTTTAAACTGATAAACAAGATACTTGAAGATGAAGCCATATTTTTTATTTTAAATCGCGTATTTTCAGATCCGATGTTATCATGATCTGCAGAGTTAACTGAAAGTGGAAATTGAACAAAGTAAATGTTTTAGCTGTGGTAATGTTTAAACGGATAAACAAAATATTTGAAGATGAAGCCATATTTTTTATTTTAAATCGCGTATTTTCAGATCCGATGTTATCATGATCTGCAGAGTTAACTGAAAGTGGAAATTGAACTATGTATCTTTACACTGAAATATGCATATGAGCAAAAATTAAAGGTTTAAGATTTACAATTAAATGCTTAGGCAAGACATGACTTCATCTTTTATAACGAAAAGAGAATGTACACAAAACATGAACATTGCAAAACTTAATCAGGGTTCATTATGAAGCTAAATCTAAAAAAATGATTAAGAATTTTAAAAAGAACAAGTCACCAGTTATTTGGCAAAATAGAAAGCGAATAAATTTTTTTATCCAAACTCGCGTTAGGCGATTTTGGTCCTTATGTAAAAATGAATACATACGTACATACATATGAGTATAGGTATTATATGAAGTTAAATATATACGAATATATAGGATTATATAAATACATGAACCATATAAACACATAAATTTTACAAATGGATACAAGAACTATATAAATGAATATAAGAATTACACGAATGAATAAGATAGTATAGGAATATAGGAATTATTCATGGTTCATTTTTACAGGGCTATCCCCTCTAGAATGTTATTAATACAATAATATAACATCCTAACTAATGCTAACTAGATGATAACTATGGGTTTTATAATACAGATTTATATACACAACATAAGTCGGGTGGTTAAGTCTAGTTCACGTGGTCTGGGTACGCACTCTTGGTCGTGCATAAATAGTTTCACGTTGTTCGGTGTCTCTTGTTTTCCTTTGTTCCCAGAACGATCTTTTCACCACAAATATACCAAGGATAATAGCACATACAATAATGATACTAACGGCAGATGTTGAAAAAATTGTTACAGGTTGTAGTATTTGTAAGAGGTTATTCTGGTTATCATCTGAAATTTTAAAACGACTCAATTGATCATTTCATTTAGGGGCATGGAGTTCGGGTAGGATGGTTACAGGTTTCATGAGAGATTTAAGATTTCTACGACGGGTTTAAATTTAATTTGCGACGGGAAGGGGTACGAGTCATTAATGGTAACCTTGTAAGGGTTGTATATTTGGAAGGTTTTCGAACGCAAGGAACAACCAAATGGTAGCCGAATAACCATAGGTATTGTGATGAGGGAATAATTTGACGGGCACTCAAAGGTTGCGGTAGTCCTTTTCGCGAAAGAAACCCAGATGTCTGGTCCAATTCGAAGTTGGACGGTTTTAGAGGAATGAAATTTTGTAAACGAACATACGGGGAATGACGGTCACGAATTAAGTTGATAAAGCAAGACCTAGTAGTTGGAAGAATGACTGGTTTGAGTGGAGGGCAAACGAGTTGTTTATTTGTTTGCCTGAATCTGCAGTGCCGGACGTCGCTATCTGACATCATAGAATATGCTAACAGGTCTTTCGTGAGGAAAAGGTAAGGTGGTACTGTGGGTAGATACAATCGATAGACAATATAATTGTTTTGATAAGGTGTTGGGAAAGGTTGAAATTTATATACGTCATAAGTGAGGACATCGAAAAATGGTACAATTATGAGGTACGTGTAGGGGCGTGGTCCATGTATAGTCCAGGTGTATTCTAGAAGTTGGAGGTAATTAGTATGGTTGAGTAGGAATATGGGTGATAATTTTAATTGTCTGGGCGGTGTGAATCAAAGACTGAAGTGTATCCTATGGTATTAGTGTGGAATGAGTGATTTTTCTATGGGCTAGCTGGGTTGCACGCAAAACCTTGGTATGAATCGTAATTATTTGCTGTAAATATTTATCGATTAGGGTTACTTGTAGGTTAATTATTTCTATTAATTCTAGATATCTTTTGTGCTCTTTGTATTGAGCTAACAAGGATTCAAGGTATGTGAATCTGTCCGAAAGGGCGTGGAGGAAGCGATTGTTTTCGTGTAGTGACCTAATAGTTTGTTCTAACATGTGTCCATTATATTGCCGATTTCGCGCGAAGAGATTCAATTTGAGTTCAATTCTTTTAATATCTTCTTCGGTTGCTAATCCGAATAAACCCTTGAATATTTTTCCTCCTATATCTATCAGTCCCCTTTTATTTCTTTGATTAAATTTTTCTAAGTTTTGAGTTCCAGTTTGTATCCATGGTAATGCTAATATTTCTGATAGGGTGCGTGCTGTAGTTTGAATATTTTCGAATGTATTTTCTAACAGAACGCGACTAATCTGGTCTGTTCCCGGGATATTTTTAACAGAACCCTGAACTTTACTTTCAAACGTTTTTAATTGGGTTTTTATCTGAAGGAGATTGATTTTAATTCTAGCAGGGGGTTGCAAATTGATAAAAGAGTCCGCGTGTCCTTTCAAAAATTTACCTTCTGCAAGCTTTTCTATAACAACTCCGGTAGAAATTTTAATGCTAGGGCTACAAGAGTAGATAATTTGGAAAATTATAAGGGGGACAATTTTATTCATTTCTACGTCTTAGATTATACGGAGCTGCTGGGGGTGACCGTGTGGATACTTGTGTTTGTGGGCGAAGTGGTCAGCCTCGTTTTGGTGGCAATGGGGGTCGACCGTTAAGCTCGGATTCTGAGCGGGTTCGTTTCTTATGCGAAGGTTGTAGTTCACGTGGTTGATGCATTTGTGGGCGGTATGTAGGGTCCGTGCGTCGATCATCGATCGGTGAGGGTGGTGACAGAGGAGTTGGTGGAGTTGGAGGAGATGGTGGAGCTGCACTGAGTGATCCTCTAGAAGGGGTTTCTCCAGGGTCTGGGTCCGATGGGACTCTTGGTTCTGGGACTTCTTCTTGTTCAGAGATTGGCTCGAGTACTGGTGGTATTACGAGGTACCAATCTTCGTCACGGATAGTGGTTCCCGCGGTGACCACTTCAGATTTTTTATCCCTGCTGGATTTGTTAATACCTTGATCTTTCGGAGGATAGGTGGCTCAAACGACTGGCAGATGTTTTTTGGGAAGGTGTTGTTCGGCAGCTATCTTCAAATTATCAGGGTGAATGATCTTTAGTTTGGAATGATCCCAGAGGTCGAGGATTTCGTAACGGTTCTTTCCGAGATTTTTCATAATCCTATATGGGCCATTCCATTTTGGGCATAATTTGCGATGAGCACTTAACGGTTTCACGCTCTTTAGGTAACATCGCATATTGACGATTATAGTCCGTTGACGGGGATGACGTCTATGTTGCTCTTGCTCCATCTGTTGGTTTCGTTGGTTTAGGGCAGTGCTCTTCAACCTTTTTATGCTTACCGCCCACTTTTGTAACTTTTGAATCTCCGTATCGCCCACCAAAATAAAAAATGCAAAAACTCAAACTAAAAGTTATATACCCTGCATAAAACAATAAAATTAATTGCAATTACCTTTAGATTAATGAGATCCTTCGCCCACTAGTGGGCGGTACCGCCCAGGTTGAAGAGCACTGGTCTAGGGCATAGCGGATTATGTCAAAAATTTTGAAAGATCGTTCAGCTAGTTGCTGATTTGCTTCTGCCATCTCGGAAGATGTTAGAACTGCCGGTCGATTTGGTCGGGCAAATAAAAGGTAGACGCTTGTCGTAGTGATATAGCACGAAATGAGGGGTGTCCCCGATAGACACGTTATAGCCGTTGTTGATGGCTGTTTGCACCATGGGGAGGGAATCATCATCCCATGTACGGGAGGATGCATCGACAACGTGGCGAAGGGCTTCTAAGATCTTCCGATTGTGCCTTTCCACTAAGCCGTTTGCCTGCGGATGGTATGCCACAATGTGTTTGTTTTTAATTTTACACATGTTACAGAGTGACTCGAACAGTTTGGAAGTGAAACTAAGGGCGTTATCCGAAATTAGGATGGAAATGGAAGGAGTTGTATGGTTTTGGATGACGCGTTCCACTAAGGCGCTTGCCACAGTTTCCGAGGTCTGGTTTGGAATGGCAACTACTTCGCTGTAACGCGAGAAGTGGTCCGTAAACAAAATGATGTTCTGGTTTCTCTTTGATGTTTTGGGGAATGGTGCCAGTATGTCCATTCCAGTTCTTTGCCAGGGCCGTTGGCATACCGGATATTTATGCATGGGAGCTGTGGACGGTACGTTGCCTTTATGTTTTAAACAAGACGGGCATTCAGCGATGTATTCATGTACCTTTCTGTTCATTTCGGGAAAATGGTATCGCTCTAAAAGACTCTTGATGGTGCGATCCGGCCCCATGTGGCCATACAAAGGTGAGTCGTGCATTTTTCTGGTGCAGAGAGATCCTTTGGTATTTCCACGAGGTCGTTTCCATCTTCGTTCCTAAAGTGTACGAGCCCAGTTTTTAGGTTGTACTGTTCTTTTACCTTCGATGGTTCCTTTTGTTTCAGGCGCGCCCGAAGGTTCTGGGTGTGTTGGTCCTGTTGTTGGGAGTATTGCAGACATTCGTAGTCGAACACAGGAAGAATTTCGATCTTATTCACTTGGGTGTCGGGCTTGAGCCTCGACAATCCATCTGGAATAACTTGAAGTTTTCCTGGTTTGTATATGATTTTTGCCGCAAAGTCCTGAATCAACAGAGCCCATCTACTCAACCGTCCTTCAAGTAGCTTGTCCTTGAAGAGATACGTGAGTGGCTTATGGTCAGTTTTGATGGTTACATCGTAGCCATAGACGATATTTCGGAATTTTTTTAAAGCCCAATATACCGCTAGGGTCTCTCGGTCCGTAGTGGAATAATTCCGTTGAGGTGCAGGGAGAAACTGACTGGCATAAGCAATGGGTAATTCCACGCCATCTACGTCCTGTAATAGGACGGCACCTAATCCATAGGAGGAAGCATCTGTGGCTATGACAAAGGGTTTGGTGTAATCGGGATATTGAAGGATGGGATGACAGGTTAGTTTACCAATTAAAGTTTCAAAAGCATGTTGGTGATCAGATTCCCAGTTAAATTTAGCATTTTTCTGGAAAAAAATTAGTAATGGGTTTAGCAGTATTTGAAAATTGGGGGACAAACTTCCGATAGAATCCGACAAATCCAAGAAATGCACAAGCATCGTCGATAGTTTTGGGCACAAGGTACCTTTCCAGTGCTTCGAATTTGGCTGGATCAGGTTTAATTCCTGTGGATGATAGTAGAAATCCTAGGTATACCAGGGATTCCTGTAAAAAGTTGCACTTTGCAAGTTTCAGTTTAAGGTGTGCTTTTCTCAAGCGTGATAGCACATTCTGAAGACGTTGAAAGTGTGTTTTTATATCCGAACTATAAACGATAATATCGTCAAGATAGACGAGAGCTTCAACACCTAATAGGTCGGAAAGGACTATATTCCTCAACCAAGAGAAATTAGCAGGCCCATTTCGGACTCAGAAAGGTAAAACCTGGAGTTCGTAACGGCCTCGGTTAGTGGAGAAAGCAGTCAATGTCCGAGATTCGGGACATTGGAATAGGGAAACGGTCTGGGATGGTAATGTGGTTTAGGCGTCTAAAATCTATACAAGGGCGAGATGTTCCGTCCTTTTTTGAGACAAGAATCATAGGAGCGGACCAGGGACTAGCTGAAAGCTGAATGACATCCTGCTCCAACATGTCCGTGATGTGTTCCTCAATAGTGACTAATTGGGAATGTGGAACCCTATAAGGAGGAATGAAGATGGGTTTGGAATTGGGTTCCAGCTTGATTCCGAAAGGGACAAATTAGTTCGGCCCAGAGGATCTCCTTTTAGGGCAATCACATCTCTATTTCTTATCAGGAAATCGAGAAGTGATTCCAGTAGTTTGGGATCCTGTAACGCTGGTGACTCCTGAAGGGAGTGCTCCAGACATTTCTTATATTCTTCTTTCAATACTGAAGGGTTTGACTCTAAGGAACTGGAAACACGATTTATAGTAGCCTACTGGTGGGGAAATCTGAATTTATTTCTACTGTGGAAACAGTTCCTATTTTCTGAATTGAAGTTAATTCGATAGGGCTTTTTCCTTTGTTTAAACAAACAACAGGGATAGCTGAATTCTGACTCTGACTAAGGACTTGGGCAATAAGAACATCTCTTTTGAAATTACTTTTTTCTGTAATCAGAGTACGATCTGACTCTAATAGTTTTCCTTGACTGTTGACTACTCTTGCTAGGAAACAAATCGTCTCATAAGGTGCTACTGTTATATGCTCTGTAGGGCATATGAAAAACTGTGAACCTGACTCTGGTTCGGCGACTAAAATTTGCCTTATTGGCTGAAATGAAGCTGGCTGAACTGAAACTGGCTGACTGGAAACTGATTGACTGGAAACTGACTGTGTTGATCCTACTGGATTCAACAACTGGAACTGATTACTCTGGGAGATGATTTCTGGAGTGGCTGTCCCTCTGGATGCAACCGACTGACTTGAACTGCTATCAAATGGAGTGGGTTTCCTATTTCTTTCGGAAATCCGAACTGAACTGATTCTATTAGCATTAAGCTGTCTATTATTCTCATGGAGAGGGTGTGTCCTATTTCGACACTTCACTAACTTTCTGGCTGGGTAAATTTCCCATTGATTCCGGTTGAAAAAAATCCATACCTAGTAGGATATCTGTCTGAAAGGTGGCGACTTTGTCCATTATGCAACATTTAGTGGGGTGTACCGCATTTCCAACTTCTAAATATAATTCAATTTCTCCGTATGTAGGTATGGGTGTGCCTGTAACTCCTCTGAGGTGGCAGGAAGGTGCCTTATTTCATATTTGTAATCTGTACTCTCTATTATCCTGATGGGGAGTTTGTGTAATTGGGTTCATTACTGTTATTTAGGAGGGAGGATCTAAAAAAAGGGCTCGAATTGTCTTCTATGGGAGGACCTGGGTTATATTCTATGGGATCATCATACGCTGGAGGGTTTTCTTGAAAACTGTACTCTGGGAAAATTGATTCCTCCGCGGGTACTTCTACGTACCGAACTATCCGACCTTGCTGATTGTACTGGGGTTTGTACATTGGATAATAGTGTGATTGACCCTGTGGTCGTGATCTATTTGGTTGGTGGTTCGGTTGAGGCTGGGAATTTACTGGTTTCTGGGGATTGGAGGGCTTCTGGGAACGTTGGTGATTCGTTCTCTGGAAGTTGGGCCTATACCCTGCAGGTGCTTTATCAGCACATTTTTGTCGATCGACGCTGCGATGACCATGTTCATGACAGTAGGAGCAATAAGGGGGATAATTGCATTGACTTAGTATGTGCCCAAAGCTATCGCAGTTAAAACACTGTGGAGGAGGGCGTGCATTCTGAGTTTTGGGGTCTTGTTTCTGGGGTGGTGTTCCCTGCATCGGCCTCGATTTATACGGTTGTTGTTGTTGCTGTTGGTGTTGTGGTTGCTGCTGCTGAATGTAGTGTATGGGGGTTTCTCTACCCTTTCGGTAGTTCTGGTTTGCTAAATGTTCCCGTGTTTTATTTATGGCTACACTTACTGGTTTGTCAATATTTAGAAACTCTTGAAACTTCTTTTTAGGTACTACGGGTAGGTTTTGGTAAATGGTCGCTGCTACTATTAGGTTTCTTTGTTTTGAAGTGAAAGTAATGCCACACGCATTTTATGCTGCTCGGAGGGCTTCTCCTCCGAGTTTGTGTTCGTATAATAAAATTATTTAAATCTTCATATTCCTCTTTCTTCCATTTAGCTTGGAAGACAGCTTCTAACGTGGCTAAGGATTGTGCAAGTGTTATTTCTTTAAAAAATTGTAATAAGTTTTGTTTAAAATTGTCCCATGTTGTAGCTTCGCTAATGGATGGGACATAGGTGACTGTATCATGGGCATTCCCTTTTTTAGGGTCGATAAACCTTTTAGCTTCCCTAATCTTTATATCATCATCGGTGATGTTTTCGCGTAAGAAATGTTGTTCTAAAGACTCATCCAAGGCCTTACGCGTGGTTCAACAAAGTGATTATCTATGATTCCCTTAAAAATTAAGACAGTATGGGAAAGGTTTAGCAGTAGGGTGTGTCAATTATAGGGAGCAAAGTGAAATCTTTAGATTTTCAAAGACTACTAGTGACCAAATGATGCATTTTTGTGCTAAATCGAAATATGGCTTTAAAATCCAGATTTGACCACTCCTAGCTACTTACATTTGAAGTTGAAGTTTACAAAAATCAGCATTTTTGCAAGTATTTTCTTTATTGTGTATAACTACATTTTACATACATTGCATACAATTACAGACATTTCGATTGTATTTCACTATTAAAACTTAGAAATATAGAAAGGTTTCTTGAACTTTGCAAAGGATGCCATATATAACTACATTTTACATACATACAATTAAAGACATTTTGATTGCATTTCAATATTAAAACTTAGAAATAGAGATAGGTTTCTTGAACTTTGCCAAGGATGCCACGTCTGCCTTGCTCTTGTTCCTGGACATGAGCTCCCAACTGGCCACCTGGCCACTGATGTACGCCTCCCTCCTCTCTTATGAGTAAACATGTTGTGCTGCTTCAGTTGTCATCCTTACACACCTCTCTACTGACTGTGTGTGTGAGGGCCAAGCAGGAACTTCCATTGGTCTATCCAGAAACTCCTTGATTGCAGCAGTGGTGAGGGAGCAGGTCAGAGGAGGCTCAGTCACGCCAGAGTTCCAGTCAATAAGCTCCGAGAGTTTGGTGGCATCTGGGTTGATGTCAGGAGTCTTCCTGGGTCTGACACTGCAGTCTCCTACCTGTGTGTCCTCATCTCCTTCACCTCCGATTTCCAGTAGCATCTTCACTGCCTCCCTCCGCTCCTCCTCCACCTCACTACACAACATGGCCTGGAGCACAGCCTCAGAGTGTGCATACCAGGCTGATCTCTTCACTGTAGGCATCACTATTCCTATCACCTCCTTCTTCTGAATTCTGAGCAGCTCCAGCTGGTACAGTACATGCCTGGGACCCTCCACCCAGCTGTGATTTAACTTGATGTTGAACCAGTTTAGCATATAGACTCCCACTATGAATTCCACAATTATCCTCAGATTCTTCAGGTTCCTACCCTTCAACCCATGTTTGGAAATCCACAATCTGCAGAACCTTAGAGCCGTGGTGGCCCACCTACTGTGACAGACTGGCCCAATCTCCAGGAGAGCTAGACTCTGAGGTACCTCTCCCTATCCGATGGCAGTGATGATTCTGTAGCCATATGATTGGTCTGTGCTGAGGTCCTTGACTACCTCCTGACTGAGATGGGGTAGAGGAGGACCAACAGTGATGCTCGTGAAGTTTGGGTTGATCTCCAGCTCAGTGCAGTGTCTAACATCTTCCCTAGTGGCCCAGACCACTTGTTGTTGCTCAGTGTCTTGCCATCCAGTGCAGTCACCAGGTGTCTGAGACTCAGCTCCCCAGTGTGCAAGTCACAGACAATCCACACCAACTTCCTGCTAAGCTTGGCCTCCACATAATGCATTACTCCTCCCTCCCAGCCAGTATTCACATTAGTACTGTCACCTCCTATGGCCAAAAGGGTCTGGTCTGCTCCTCTCTCTCTTAGCCAGTTCACCAGATGATCAGCAATGACCTCAGTATGACTTCTCTCCTCTGCACCCTCCTCTGGTACAAAATGCCACAAATATTTCCCACCTGGTTCATTGCACACTGTGTAGGGTTCTTCCTTAATGAGGCCAGGAAACTACCTGTCACTGCCCTCAGCTTCCATCATCACTTTGGTGTCATCTCTTTTCCCATCAAAGAAGATACAGGTGATGACATTTTCCCTAATCTCTTCATCAAACTTCTTGACCAGCTCCTTAGTCACTCTCTCCTGAGCCCTCCTCACCTTGTTGTGGTCAATCACCAGTGCTGTGTCAAACTCTGTGATAAGACCAGCATAAATCCAGGCAGCAGTGGCAACCTCTGCAGTCTCTCTCAGCCCAGTGTGATGTCTCAAGCTAGCCAGAGCTATGTTGGTGATATCTTCAGTGTTGTATTTCTTCTTCTTAACCACAGGCAAGGAAGAAGTTGTCGCAGCCTCTTCTATGAAGTCTTCGTCCTTCTCTCTCTTCCCTGCCTCCTCCAGTATATCTCCAGTCTCCTCCAACTCCATCTCCAGCAGTGAGTCCTCCCTCAACTCCTCTTCTTTCTTGGCTGACTCCTCTGCCTTCCTCCTCCTCTTCTCCTCGGCCTTCCTTCTCTGCTCCTGTCTCTGCAGCACTGCTTCCTGTCTCCTGGTCTCAGGGTGATCAGCTAGACCCATCTGGTGTGCCCTCACACTGCCCACCTTTTCTCTCTGACCTTTAATGAAGGCAAGTTCCTGCACTGGTATCTTGTGCTCGCTCCTGCAGCTGCAGTCAATATGAACCTCACTGTTGCAGACAGGGTTGCACCCAAGCTCACTGCAGCTCCTGATCACACAGTGACAGGTCAGGATGTCCACCAATTTGTCCAGTTTCATCATGAACCTATCTCTGACCTCTAGCTTCACATTGCCAATGGACACCTTCACTGCCTCATCCCACAGTGCCTTCACTTTAGTCCTGATCCTGACCTCAGTGTTGATTACAGGTCCTGTGAATAGAGCGTTGGCCTTTCTCCACTGAGCCAGTAGCCCTGGAATAATGACGTTGTTAATCAGGTCATGAACTGGGTAATTCCTCCTGTCTTCCTCACTCATCTCTCTCCTCAATAAACCATACCTCAGTAGATCTCTGGCTGTGGGCAGCTCAGCAGGGGGAAGTTCCCTCTCAGTCCCCATCAAATGACTTAGGTGACAACTTGATTTGCTTCGGGTTCTGATTTCTTTCTGACGCATCCTGTGGACCTGTGAACAAAAGAAATGTCATTGAAATTTGGATAGGCCTACTGATTATGATTACATAAAATTAAGTTAATTGAAATTCTGAATATCTTCCCTCAAGCTCAGATAAAAGGTTGTGTTGTTATAGGTAAAAGACTTAATTATTCAAAGTAATGAAAATTTCATATATCTATCATATCAAAATATACAGAAAGTTTGGGTCACACATAACATTTCGAATAATTTGAATTACACAATATTTACATTACGAAGTAATCAAAATTGTCAAAAAGGAGGGAAAACACATGCATTCACAATCAAAATTCCAGCATTTGTGACTATGTGAAACTTAGGAACCATACTGCACACCAAAAATAACCAAAGTTGACCACACATATCAATGATATATTGGTATACGATGCTACAATCATATTTAGGTTATATTTCAAACCTTTCTGGTCAAATATAAGTAGGTCAATGGCTTTTTTAAACAACACTAAATATACTTCTAAGTTTGCTAGATAATATGACATCATTTGAGCATTAGTAGTTTTTGAATTGTTGACTTTACTAAAATTGACACACCCTACTCTACTATTTCCTATTAACTCCATTTCTACCCTTAGTATGAGTTGTCAATGAATTCTATTGTCAGTTCGTATTATTAATATTTGTCACATGAACTATGGTCTTGTCCCAATGTACAAATTCACATATTCAGCAAATCATAACATTGTTCAACAAAGTTTTTCTCCATTTGATAAATGTGGGTGATTCTCATGTTCTATTTTACGCTGATTACAAAAAAAAACATTTTTCTATCACCAACAGTGTTTGAGGGATCTGCAATTTATAACACTTTGAGTTCGAGATAGCATTCGTCAATTTGCTTCATAATATGAGATTTATTGTTTGTCACTTATTTGGTATAAAATCTTTTTATTATGCATATTTTTATATTTACATGTTTATATATAATACGCATATATTTATTTAAGTATACTGCATATATACATCAATAACATATAATATATATATATATATTATATACCCTTTCCCTGAAAGAGCCTGTGTGTGTGTGGTGTGTGTGTGAGTAGGCTGAAGGTGTGGGTCTCCATCTAAAAATTTGCACATTACATTATTTTAATCACTAGCTGGTAACTAGCTAACTAATTTTTAGGTAATACAGATAGGAATGTGTGATACAAAAGCATTGAGGAATTAACCAAACTGATAAAATTCGTATATTGTACTACATTTATATATCTGTATAGGTGCGCCCTCCTCATTTCTGTTAGTATGATGATGTTAGAAAGCGTTCGATGTAAAATAGTTTGGTGTGACTCCTGCTTCAGAGGAAAGACTAGAGGGTTTAGGACTGCTTTCTATAGAAAGAAGTTGTAATAAACAGGCGTAGGTTCGCATCGGTTTGGTGCGTTTTGCACAAAGCGGCCAGAATTTACAAAGAATGCAACTTTCAGGTTTGATTAAATAATTATAATCATCGCTGGGAAGCGCCCGTGTAGTGAAAGATCTTTGTTGCATGAACAATTATTATTGAAGATACATATTTACTTACTTTAGTGGTATTACTCATACCGGTTACACATCAAACACTGTTGAACAAAGATTGCTGGCTAAAAATATCGCACAATCATCATATATGGTCGCAAGCAATTCACCATAATACTTTTTTCTCCAAAAGATATTCTAATTGAACTATATAATATGCTTGAGGGATAGAAGGTGAAAGTATATAAAAACAACTCGTTTCATCAGAATCTGAGAATGGAATTAATGTCACAATGGTGGATTGGAAAATAACTTGTACTTCTGTTTGCTCGCTCCTCTGTTGTTTAATGTTTACAGTATAATATTGTTGGAATAACTGTTTCATTTAATGAGGTAAAAGCTAATTATTGTATAGTATAAATAGTACAAGGTTAAATAAATTAATGTTTACTGATGATGCAAAATGTAGTTGTATTAAAGTTGTTAGCTTTTGACCAAGTATTTTACAGTTGGATGTTGATAATTCGAAAAAATCATGAGTATGAGTTAAGGAGAGAAACTCTGGTTAGAAGTCGTGTCACACAAATACCAGAGTATCCTCCGTAAAACTCACTAACCATTTTCTTTAACTGTGTGGTATCCGATCGAAATTTAAGGCATACTTTCTTATTTATCTCACTGTTTTATATGAAAATGAAAATGAATACGTTTATTGGCAGACCATTATCCATATGACAAATATTAATAATACAATGACAATTCACATACTAAGGACAGAAATATATACAATTAATGAGAAATAATACAGTAATGTCGAGGTTAAGTGGAGTTACAAGCAGACGTTTTCACATCATGAATTCCATAGCTTAGAATACGTACGGCAGGACTGATAACTAGCTTGGCTAATCGGGTTGGTTGATTTTTTAATTCTTTGCATTAGACTGTATTGAGCACGTCTTGTTACCTCCGGGAAGCTCGGGACATTGTGGGTAGCAAACATTTGCGAAGCTGAGCATCTCGGAGTAATTTATGTACGAGTCTAAAAGATCTTTTGGACAACAAATTTAGGGTTCTGCCAGAACCTTTTCTATAAGCCACCCAGAGTTGCTGTCTGTATATATTACTGCAGAAAGTGCAAAGAGGGTTTCTTTAGCTTCACTTGTACAGAACCGGAAGTTCCTTATAGTCATATTCGCTTTAACACAAAGGCTTCAAGATTTTCTTATATCTAAGTCATCAGTCAAGGAGCTGGTGATTGTTTGACCCACATACTTAAATTCTTGTACTTCCTCATCGTATATTATATTATTATAAATTTAATATGCACAAGCGAACTTCCCTGTCTTCTAGTTTTGTAAATAAAATATTGTGGTTCATTCTATCATATGCCTTACTTATATCTAGGAAACAGCTATAAATAGTTGAATTACTGTCAGTGTATTTAAATATAATTTCCTTCAGTACATAGATACAGAGATCAGTTGAATGGGACTATGGAAAACCGATGAGTGGGTAGTTGGGAGGTAACGAAAATGGTTCACTGAGTAGGTAGGTAGTTAATCTAACAATTATTAAATTCCTTTTATGTCAATAACTGGGTGGAAGAAACCAATTGGTTGCTCACCAGAGTTATTCTCCACACTAGTATTTATATACTGTGTGGGAGGAGCGTGCTCGGTAATGGAGATACATTACCGCTCAACCAACCGAGGAAAACCAAGACAACGCTGGTGCAAGAAGCCCCGCGAAGAGGAGAAAAAGGGAGAACGAAAACGAAGAACGGGGCGAGAGGACGTACCAGCAAAGTACGCTCTCGACAATTAAACAACCGGAGAAGGGAGAGACTCCAATAACTAAAAGTAAGTGACTAATTGAGTTTTTACACCAGTAAGTTAATAACAATAAATTAAGCTGGGTCAGACAAGTTAGGCCTACATTGTGGCCTAAGACCCAGCATCAACTCATAGCTTAACAAAGGTGAAGGTAGATTGCCCTAACCTAATCTTGTGAGGAATCCTACTGTGGACCTCAATTTATCTGCCCGCTCTGGACCATTTCCGGAATCTCTAGGCTGACCCCTCTAGGCTAGACTTGATCTACTCTATAGTTAGACTGGAGATATAAGGGGTGGTTTAATTGTGGACCAATTCAGACAGAGCATTTTTCGCATTGGTGGTCCGTGTGTGGGGAATTTACAAACCTTAACCTTACTTAACAAAAATTGCAGAATTAGGCTAAATGGTCTAGCCTAAGCCTAAGCCTAAGCTAATCAAGCCTAATTAGGTCTACAACCTAGGGCCTAACTAGGAAACATTTACATTTAAGGAGTCTCATTCTCTTATAAGCTTAGACCTGAGTGACACATAAGTACTTGGTGGGGATTAAACCAAATTTAAACTTGACTGTTTTGTCTGTTCTCTCTCTTCTCTGGTAATTTCTTCTTGTCCTCTATTTCATTACGATCCCCAGTTAAACAATTTTGACTTAGACATGGACAGTGCGGAATTGAAAAAGTTAAAAAAGAAAAGGGGGCAAAGTTGGGAGCTGTTACAAAGGCTGTGAACACTTTTAACAATATTACACAACCAGGTAAGGAAAATTTAGAGTGTGTAATTATTAAATTGGAAATTAAAAAGAAGGAAATAATAGCCATTAATGAGAGTATTTCAGAGTTAGTTGAATCCGAAATGGCTGAAGAACAATTGATAGACCTTTACGCTGATGATGATGATCAGGTAAGCTCAATTGAACAGCAAATAAGGAGACTACGGTCTCGTTTGACTGACTTAACACCAAAAAAACCTAATTCTGATTTTAATCAAAGTAGGGCTAACCTTCAACAAAATTTAAGTGGCATGCTAAATCCTGAGTCACAAGAATTGAGGGCTCAGTTACCCATTTTGCTAGTACCAACATTTGAAGGGGACACGGTACAATTCCCATCTTTCATTGACAAATTTGAGAATTTAATAGGTAATAAACCTTATATTTCAACTGTTGAAAAGTTTAGTTACTTAACTAGTTCCCTTAAAGGCCCAGCCTATAACCTAATAGCCTATTTACCAGCCGTAGGGGATTCATATGAAGTAGCTATTGATCTTTTAAAACGTAATTACATTAATAAAGATGAGATTGTATATGAATTATCTCAACAAATTTTTGAATTTGCACCCATAAAAGATAACCATAGTGATATGGAAATTTTTTATACAAAATTAGAAGCTATTATAGGACATCTGGTTAGCAATGAGATAGATATTAAAGCTTCATCTTGGATTATAGAAAGCATAGTACTTAGGTGCCTTCCTTCGAGGGTTAAAGATATTTTAATTCTAAAGACGGGAGAAAATTATCCTAATTTAGAACAAATAAGAAAACACTTCCCCAATATCCTAATTAATTACAAATTGAGAGATTTTCCAACACATAAGACCCAGACTATGGATAAACCAAAGACTGTTCCCAGAGACCAACTAGCTACAGCCAAACAGACAAAACTTGATACTGGAGAATCAAATGTGACCAACTATAATACACGAACACCTACATTACAGAACTTTAATGTAACTGCTGCCTCAACTTACACACCACATTGCAAATTTTGTGCAAGTAATGAACACAGTAGTACTGGGTGTGACAAATATTCAGACTTTAACCAAAGGGCTAAAAGATGTGAACAGTTGAACCTGTGTAAAAAGTGTACTGGCCAGGGACATTATAAGAAAGACTGTAAATCTAGGTTAAGATTCAAGTGTAAGTTTTGTAAAAGTTTACGACATGTCTCATCAATGTGTGATTCACCAAAGTGTCCAAACAATAATACTCAAACTCAAAAGATACCTCCCCCAAACAAAGGTAATCAGAAAATGCCACTTTCATGGGACATTCTGCTTGTTCAAACAATGTAACAAGAAACACTGAGATTCTTTTACCAACTATTACTTTGGACTTAGTGAATAGTGAGGGTAGTACCACTCCAGTGAGATGTCTTATAGACTGTTGTTCTCAACAAACATTTGTTTCAAAAATGTAGTTAATAAATTGGGTTTGACACCAAACCCGAATGAACAAAACCTCAATATTGCATCCTTTGTTAAGGATAACTCGGACAAAAATAGCTATAAGACAATTGACCTGGAACTACATTTAGAAAGTAAATTCAAGAAAATTGAAGCAGTTATTATTTCTAAAGTAGGACAAAACAAACTGGTTATACCCAAACTAGAACAAACCATAAATCATTTGGGAAAACACTACAAAATAGCTGATAGACATATCACTAACAACACAGTAGCTGACATTGAAATGCTAATAGGGGCAGATTATATTAATCTTATTCATAAGGGCATAGTAGAGATAGGTAATGGTATAGCTATTCAGACTCCATCAGGGATAGCCCCTTTGGGTGACCTCTCAGAATACAACCTAGACCTAAACCAAAACAGTTCATGACCAACAAATACTATGTGCCTCAACTCAGTCCTACATAACACCTGTAAGAATAGCAACACTTTGAATAATATTATCTCAACTGAGAACATTAATTCATCATTATCAAATGAAACTTTGGATGAGGCAATTCAAACTTTATGGTTGCTAGAATCTGTGGGTATACATGACACAAATCAAACTTCAGAAGATCAGTTAATGGTAGAAAGATTTGAAGACACCATTTAGTGCAAAGACAATAGTTATTTTATTGAGTTACCTTGGAAAATAAATTGTCCAACTTTAAGAGACAATCTCAAAGTAGCTAAAGGACATTTATATAAAGTAATGAAAAAACTCAAACAAGATGATAATGTAAAATATATAATAATGTCTTCAAAGAACAGCTACAGAAAGGCTTCATTGAAGAAGTAACAAATAACCCTTTTAAAAAAGATGGTTGTCATTATTTAACCCACAGGGGGGTTTATCGACAAGATGCCCCAACAACAAAACTCAGAGTAGTATATAACTGTAGCCTCAAAGACAGTGATAAACACAGTTTGAATGATTGCTTGATTGAGGGTCCTAATCTCATTTCTGACCTTGTGAAGATCTTACTGAGGTTCAGGTTAGACAAATATGCCGTACAAAGTGACATTTCAAAGGCATTTTTGAGAATAAATCTTAAAAATGAATATGATAAGAACCAACTTAGGTTCTTATGGTTCAAGGATCCATTTGATTTGAATAAAGGGTTCATAACCTATAGATTTAATGTTGTGTTGTTTGGAGCCAATTGCTCACCTAGCCTATTAGCATTGACAATTAGACATCATTTAAACCAGTTTAATAACTCTTTAACATTGAACTTCCTTAAGGAACATTTTTACGTAGACAATCTAATAGGCTCAACGACAACAAAATCTGAATTATCTGAAGTCTATGAACACTCTCAAAACATTATGCAACAAGGTAACTTTGAACTTAGAGAGTGGATTTCAATGATGAGGATTTAAACAAAAAGATTTTAAAGGATAATAATGGTCTTACTGAGCCATTAGACAGAGTTAAAACTTTAGGTATGAACTGGTATTTGGATGCAACTTCTAACAGTCATGATTCAATCTGTACTAAAGGTTTTAAACTTGATGAGGAAGCAAATACTAAAAGACAAATATTATCAGAGGCTTCCAAAATTTTTGATCCTATGGGTCTATTCCTGCCTTCAACAATAAAATCAAAGATTCTCCTCCAAGAAATTTGGAGGACAAATGTTGGGTGGGATGATCCAATAACAAATGAAAATCAAAAATCTTGGAAGAAGTTAACTACTGATTTAACAAAAGTGCAGAACATTAAAATTCAAAGGTGCTGTGGGTTTAGGGATAAGCCCCAGAGACTTCATGTGTTTGCTGATGCAAGCACACAAGCTTATGGGTGCTGTGCGTATCTTGTAAGCCCTACAGAAAGTCATCTAATTTATGCAAAAGGGAAAGTTGCACCTCTCAAACCTACCCGAACCATACCTCAATTGGAACTATTGGCTGCTACATTAGCCATTAAAACCATTTCATTGCTTAAGGATGCTTACTATGATGTGTTTTTAATTCATATCCACGTCTGGCTTGACAGTCAGATTTGTCTAGCCTGGATACGGAATGATAGCATTAATAGTAAGAATATCTTTGTAAGAAATAGGCTAAAAGAAATAGCTGACGCTAATGAAAGCCTACAAGTAAACTTTCACTATGTTCCAACTAAACAGAATCCAGCAGACTTTCTGACCAGAGGTTTATCCTACAAGTTGTTGAAGTCAAACAAAACTTGGTTTATGGGACCTAAGTGGCTCTGTAATACAGACCAATGGCCTGTGGAACAAGTTAACTTAACATTAAATTTAATCTTTTCAAATGAAAAGGTTGAACCAATCACTAATTATGAACAGTATTCTGATTTCAACAAACTTGTCAGGGTGACAGCCTACTGTTTGAGGTTTGCTCACAACTGTTTAGCTACAATTAACAAACAGCTAAATAAAAACAATCATAATTATACAGAAGTTGCAACCCAATACTGGATAGGCCAAGCACAACAAAAAGAATACAATAAAGAGTTAGAATTCTTAACTAATGGGAAACAAACAAAAGAACCTGTACCATCAGTAGTTGTGGATCTAAACTTGTTCAGAGATGAGGAAGGCCTTCTAAGGTGTAAAGGGAGATTAGACAAATCAAAACTGTCATACAAAAGCAAAAATCCAATCCTTTTACCTAGATTTAGCTATTTGACAACATTAATCATCAGAAAAACACACAATGATGTATATCATATGGGGGTACCACAGACACTAACTACATTAAGAAAAACTTATTGGATACCCAAGGGAAGGATCACTGTTAAAACAGTCCTGAGTGAGTGTGTCACATGTAGGCGTATTCATGCTAGGCCCTATAGGAAACCAAATCCTCCTGCTTTGCCAGAGGAGAGAGTTACTCTCAACAGACCCTTTGAGACTGTAGGCATTGACTATACAGGAGCATTGACTGTAGGGGTGGGTGACACTGAACAAAAAATGTACATTGTACTGTTTACATGTGCTGCCTCACGAGCTGTTTATTTGGATGTTGTGGAGGACCTTACAGCAGAATCTTTTGTTGCTGTCTTTAAGAGATTCTGTGCACGACATTCAGTACCAAAGACAGTTTGGACTGACAATGCTACATATTTCAAAGCTGGTGAACAAGTCATCCACGACTTGTTAAGCAATGAAATCACACAATTGTATATACAAAATACAAACATAAAGTGGAAGTATATTCCGGTTGCCTCTCCTTGGTATGGTTCTATCTGGGAGAGGAATATACAAACAGTAAAGAATTGCTTGAAGAAAGCAATTGGCAAAAACAGATACACTTGTTTGGGTTACTCACTCTCCTGGCTGAGATTGAGAACATCATTAACAATAGACCACTCACTTATGTGAGTGACAACATTAATGACCCAGAACCATTAACTCCAAATCATTTGATTCGGGGAGAACAAGTTAGTCTCCTGCCGGACTACAATATAGACTCTTCAGAAGACCCAAACTGGACTCAACGACATGATGAGCTCCAGACTAAGTTACAACATTTAACTAGAGTTAAAGCTCATTTCATTAAACAGTGGAAAACTGAGTACTTGATGGGTCTAAGGGAGAGACATAAACAAATGACTAAGAAGGATTGGTCTGACACAATTAAGGTAGGGGACCTTGTTCTCATACATGACAGTACTCCAAGACAAAACTGGCCTCTGGCTAGAGTTTCAGAACTCAGACCAGGGGCAGATGGGGTAACAAGAGTGGTCAAATTAAGGACTTCAACGGGTGACACAACAAGAGACATTTCTCTTTTGTACCCTTTAGAGTCTGGACCCAAAACAATGGACTTTGGAGAACCTTCTCCACTGACAGTAACAACTGGAGACACTGAACTTCCAGTAACTATTCCTTTGACAGTAGGAGTGGTAACGCATCCTACTACAACATTGACAGACACAAGACCTCAGCGACAAACAGCATTAAAGGCGCGACTATTTTTACAACAAAAAATAGATGCTGGGGAATTGTAATTTTATCTTCTAACTTTCATTTTTTCTTTTCTTATGGTAAAGACCATAGACAGTTTCATCCTATGGATGTATATTTTCTCTTCTAATTAAATGCTACACCTTCTCCATGAGAAGGTGAGGATAGGCACTGTTAATCAGATTAACAGGCATTTACAGTTAAATAGTTAGCTAGTCTACACTCAGACAAAAATTGGTGACAATGACACCAAAATTTTTATCTCCCGGGGCCCCCAGTATATGGAAAACCGATGAGTGGGTAGTTGGGATGTAACGAAAATGGTTCACTGAGTAGGTAGGTAGTTAATCTAACAATTATTAAATTCCTTTTATGTCAATAACTGGGTGGAAGAAACCAATTGGTTGCTCACCAGAGTTATTCTCCACACTAGTATTTATATACTGTGTGGGAGGAGCGTGCTCGGTAATGGAGATACATTACCGCTCAACCAACCGAGGAAAACCAAGACAACGCTGGTGCAAGAAGCCCCGCGAAGAGGAGAAAAAGGGAGAACGAAAACGAAGAACGGGGCGAGAGGACGTACCAGCAAAGTACGCTCTCGACAATTAAACAACCGGAGAAGGGAGAGACTCCAATAACTAAAAGTAAGTGACTAATTGAGTTTTTACACCAGTAAGTTAATAACATTAAATTAAGCTGGGTCAGACAAGTTAGGCCTACATTGTGGCCTAAGACCCAGCATCAACTCATAGCTTAACAAAGGTGAAGGTAGATTGCCCTAACCTAATCTTGTGAGGAATCCTACTGTGGACCTCAATTTATCTGCCCGCTCTGGACCATTTCCGGAATCTCTAGGCTGACCCCTCTAGGCTAGACTTGATCTACTCTATAGTTAGACTGGAGATATAAGGGGTGGGTTAATTGTGGACCAATTCAGACAGAGCATTTTTCGCAGGACCTTTTAAAACCAAACTCATTAGATGTTCCTAAGTAATCATTTAAACAGTGTAACAAGAGTTTCTCTAGTAGTTTCGAGAAGCAGGAGGCGACAGCAATAGGCCTGTAATTACTGCTGCGTAGAATACCCCATAATTATTATATATATATATATAAATAAGGGGTTCCAAAACACCTTAGCCCCCCCATTTGCAGCTTACATGTTTACTTATATCGAAATAGTTTTTAGTGATTATAAAAATATATAAAATTCTTTATTTATTGCAGGTATTAAAATTACTCTAGCTGATAAAGTGATAATATAATGGCTTCTCAATTAATTGGTGATTCGGAGAGGCAACGTGTGATAGATCGCATACGAGCAATAACATTTCGGGAAGCTCGTGATGCTGGAGCCACCTTTATAACACGTTCATGGGTTGCCAAAAAGTTGGGAAGAAGTGAGGACTTCGTCAAAAGAAATTGGAATAAAACTTTGGATGAATGTGAAATGGATACAACCAAATCTGGGCGGCCAAATTTGCCACTCTCTCAAGAAACAAAGGACATCACTGAAAGCGGTACGCGTAAGCGGAAAAACAGTTGTGCTAAACTTTCTAGAGAGATCGAAGTGTTGAGACGAAAGATCGTTAGTGGTGAGATCATTCGACTGTACCATCATAGGCAAGGTTTAAAGCCTTGGCATGAACTTCCAAAGCCAAGAAAAACTCAACTTAACATCGATGACAGAATGTGGTTTGCCCATTATCTTGAAGATTTGGATGTCGATGATTTCATGCATTTAGCTGTCTCCGATGATTTTTTTGTTTACGTAACACGTCGGCCTAACTACCAAAATGATCGAGTGTGGGCCACAACACCAGATGAAATCGATGACAATGAACATTATCGCGAATTATTAAACAGTCCAGACTGTGTTGGTGTGTTTGTTTTGTTCACTGCAAAGAAGCTCATGTGGGTGCTGAAGCCAAATGGTCAGAGTTGGGATGGACAGTATTTTCATAATATTATTCTATCCCAGCATGTCATTCCTTTTCTAAGAAACCCAAACAATGTTATGGATGTCGATCAGGTCACACTTCCGCACGATAAGGCCCCCTGCTTTAAGGCATTAGCGACTCAACAGTTGTTGCGGAACCATGAGATCGATTTCTTTGGAAATGAAGAATGGCCAGGAAATTCTCCTGACCTGAACGTCTGTGAACACATTGGATCAGTTATAAAGGACAAGGTTGAATGTCTCTTGTTTCAAGAACCTGCAGCAAATCGATTTTCGATGGATACAATGACGCAACACATTGAAACTATTTTAGAAAATTTGCGTAACGATCAAGATCTATTCACGTCACTTTTGGCAAGCTACCCAAAGCGAATTCAGGCTGTCTTGGAAGCCAGTGGCGGGAACACCAAGTTTTAATTGTTTCTCATTAAATGCAGGATTAAATTCTCTTTCGTAAGGTATGTTTAGTTTTACTGTACCTCTAATGGTTTAGACCATGGGCGGGAGGGCTAAGGTTTATTGGAGCCCCGTATATATAATAACAACATACAGTGATTGCACAATAGAGAGAAGGGAAGCCTATATTTATCTCGGCTTATTTACGTGTGTTGATTCACGAAAATGTATAGTCTAAATATCAGTACATATATACAAATATTACATACAAAGCGTTCATTAAAATTTTGGAGCAAGTGTAGTTTACGTCCCCCTGTGGCACCTAGTGTAGTTTACGTCCCCTTGTGATGCCTAGTGTAGTTCACGTTCCCCTATATTATCCTCGTGTAGTTTACGTTCCCCTACATTATCCTAGTGTAGTTTGTGTTCCCCAACTTTGTCCGCGTATACCTAATCAAATAAAACGTTAAAACTAACGAAAATATTACTACTTAACCTAACCAATCGTCAATATATATATATATATATATATATATATATATATATATATACACAGTATGTATATACGAGTATATACCTTTGGTGTGTATAAATACACACCTTTGGTTAGCTTCCGCCCGAATTGTTCATTCTGACGAAGGTCAAGCTTTTCACTCCACCTTAGACCTGCAGTTTAACGTGGAATCCGAATCACGCCCCACCAGCAGCCCAGCGTCTTAACCACTAGGCCACCTAAAGTACCCATTTATCTACCAACCACTTTCTGGTTAATATTCGTCTTTTCACCCACTCACGCGCGGTTAAAACAGTACAATATATTGAATTGTCATAAACTGACTAAGAAAATATATATCTTATGTTGTGCAAATTTGTTCAAATGTACTTTTTTAATAAAATATTTTTCCTGTTTTGGCTATAATGTACTTTTTTTCATAAAATATTTTTCCTGATTGAGCTATCTTTTCGCTACTCTGCGACTTAATTTGTTTGTTGGTTTTTGTTCTGGCTATTTTTTTTTTTCTAATTGGATTCAGTTTGGTGGTGTTTGTTATAGAATTATGACGTGCCGTTCGTGTGATTTCGACTTTGAGAACTTGATTCGTCATGTGCCTTAGATGAAGACAAAGGATTGGATGTTTTTATCAATTACGGCGTTATTCTTTCATCCTTAACTTGCCTGAAATGTGACAGTGAGTGCCAAATATGAAAAGATCAGAAGATATTTAGGTGAAATGAAATAACCAATATTAACCTGTTAGGTTAATTGAATGCCCAGTTAGGTCAACTGTACGCCCTTGATGATTGGTTAGGTTAAGTCGTGATATTTTCGTTAGTTTAAACGAAAATGACGAGAGCAAACTTTTGTGGTTAATTTTGAGGTGTTTTGTATGAAACTGCCATCCGTTTCCTGTGGAAATGCGTAGTTTTCGAGATGACGATATCTCGAAAACTACACTGGGTGTAAAAACGAATAATTACCCACTTTATTGTGTGGGAGGATCAACACCTGGGTTTTGCTGCGCGCCGGCTGCCGTCACCGGGTCTCTAACCCGGGGCCGATGGATTCGTAGTCAGCGACGCTAACCACTACACCACCGAGGCACCTCCTTATATATTCTTTTTTTTTTTTGACGATTGGTTAGGTTAAGTCGTAATATTTTCGTTAGTTTTAACATTTTATTGGATGTGCAGTAAAGTTATTAGTTCACATACCAGAAGATACTGTATTTAAATATCGACGTAAATAACAGAAAACTACATATTTAAACGTAAATAAACAATTAACATGTGTTATGAATGTATTAAAAGTTTGTGTATGTTTGAGCTTCAGATCGGATGAAAATAAGTCAGTTTCCCTTAAAGAAAAAGCAAAATTAATTTATTTAAATTAAAATAATAAACCTTCATTTTACTTTTCATAATACAGATATTAAAACAAAAACATCGTTTTTGATTTAAATTGTATTTAACCTGATTTTGTTTTTTGTGATGTTTGAATTAGTTAACGTGAAAATGATGTGATAGAACTACACTCAAAGAGGCAATGTGGTATTAATAATAATTATAATAACTGGGTAACAAAATTTGAAACATTTTCTGTTTATTCACCGCCCGGCAGGGCTGCCAATGCTGGTTTTTTTCCCCAAGATCTGGGGTTTTCACCCTCTATCTGGGTTTCTGGGGTTTTATTTTGAAAATGGTTCGAAATCTGGGTTTTTATATCTTTAAATGTGTAAACAACTTAAAAGAGCTCATTTAAATATTTAAAACGGCATATTTCCATATTAATAATATATCTTTTACAATTTAAATTATTGCCTAAAAAAGTCATTAAAAGAATACGTTTCAAACATGTTTAAAACATGTACGATATATCTGTAATGCGTCGCAAACTCGCTACCGCGCATGCGCTGCGGCGGCTGCGGTCGCTTTCAGTTCAGTCACAACTGTTGCGCGGTGCAGTGTGTTATGCATTGAATGATAGTATCTTAGTAATACTTATGTTACCAAGTCAGTGTTATAATAAACGGCTCACAGATAAGAGAAACACGTGTTGGTAGTGATTTGTGACATATTTTCTGTGATTTTTCCCCTCAAAATGAGTGATGAAAGCATTGAAATGCAATCACCAGCTACTGGCATAAGTTAAAGTATATAAAGGATGGTCTTGATAAATCAAAATATTCAATGTTGTCTGATTTCATGACAAATCTAACCATTTTTCCGCATTCGTCTGCATGTGTTGAACGGATATTTTCCCAAATGAATTGTGTCAAAACCAGAAACACAAATTCATTGAAATCTGAGACTGTAAAAGAGAGGTTACTAGCCAAACAATCTATTACTAGAAATAATATGGCATGCACAACGTGGGAACCGGACAAAGAATTAATCAGAGATTTGGAAGAGGGTGCAGTCAGTAAAAGATATCTAAACAGAATGAAATCACAGAAAGAGAATAATGAATTGCGTACTCTTTCAGGAGAAATTAATGAAGAGGACGACTTGTAATTATTCCAATTAATAAGGGTAAGTAAATAAATCATTTTACTATTTATAATTGTTTTTTTTCAATTTTTATAACATTTTGTAATCTGGGTTTTTTCTTTTGATTCTGGGGTTTTTTGAAAGTCTGATTTGGGGATTTCCTCAAAATCTCATTGGCAGCCCTGGTTTATTGTGATTTTTCTGTCGTTTCTTTAATGATTTCGGGGCGCTGATTCCAAAAATGATATTGGTTTTGCTCTATCATCAACCGTTTCAAAAATGTAGGTTATCACTTATCACACTTTTCATGTGACAAAGTATATAAAGAAGGCTAACATAAATATTTTCTGAAAATAAAAATACTATTGGAAATTAATGTTTATTGAGCCAAAATTGTTTGACAAACCCAAAATGGTGCAAAGGATATAATATATATCATGTGGAGAACCGATAAGAGAATAACAAGCCTCGTTATGCAGTGTGCGTTCCTTAAAAATGCACTGAAGAACGCGACTTCCGCGTATGAACATTCTTATCCTTTCTGATCAGCGACCATACGTAGTCTCCCATCATGGAAGCATCCCAATGGCCCTGGTACCTTTTCTCCATCGTTTGAATATCTTGATGGAATCTTTCGCCATGTTCTTCACTCACATCGCCCAGGTTATTACGAAAAAAGTCTAGATGTGAATGCAGATAGTGTAATTTTAAAGACATACGGCACCCCATTTTGCCATAGCACTTAATCAAGTTTGACACTAACTCCTTATAGTTTGGTGCTTTATGGTTGCCTAAAAACCCACGAACCACATCACTGAAAGCACACCAAGCCTCTTTTTCGATCGGAGTCATCTTGGCTTCAAGGTTCTTTGAATTCAACAGCGCCTTGACTTGTGGTCCTACAAAGATGCCAGCCTTGACTTTGGCCTCAGAGAGTTTAGGGAACATGACCCGAATCTGTTGGAAAACTTCCCCTCCAAAATCTAACGCAGTTACAAACTGCTTAATTAGACCCAACTTAATATGGAGAGGTGATAGCAGAATTATGTCGGGCTTCATAAGAGGTTCCCTGAGTACATTGTACTTTCTTGGTTGCAGTCCTTCACGTGGAGGCCACTGAACTGTTTTATAGTGCTCAGTTGAAGCCCTGCTATCCCACAGGCAAAGAAAACATGAATATTTAGTAAACCCTCCTTGTAAACCTAACAGGAAACCAATCATTTTGAAATCACCACACACGTCCCAGTTATATTGTTCATACCTGATTTGAGTGAGCAGTTGTTTGACATTTTAGTCCTCTTTCATTTGAACAGAATGTGCAACTGGTATAGATGGATATTTGTTCCCATTGTAGAGTAGAACAGCTTTTAAACTCCGAGTTGAGCTGTCAATAAACAGGCGCCACTCTGAGGGTATATGTGTTAACCCAATAGCTGTGAATAAACCATTAACCTCGCTGCAATAACAGAGAAAGCCATTGACATCGTAGAACCTTGCAAACTCTTCATGCCGCTTTCGGTATACAGTGCTCTTGCAGTCTTCTCCAAGCAAATTCCACTCTTTGAGTCTGGAGGTCAGAAGCTCAGACCCTGATTTCGTCAGACCCAAATCTCTAATTAAGTCGTCCAATTCCCTCTGATTTGGAAAGTGAGGGTTTGTACTGAAAGTTACTGTATATTCTTCATCATGACTGTCATCACCAGCCGACATCTCAGATGAGCTAGCTGCATCCTCATTTTCAACCTGCAAAGCAAAGAAACAAAATATAGGCATAGCTATATATGTAGAAGAGCATCAGCACTAAGAAAAATCGACACATAATGACCCACAGTCTGTAAATACAGAAGGTAAAGTAATGGATAGATACCTGTTCTGGTGGACGTGGTATTGGAAGACTTTCGCCATGTGGTACAGGAGCTATGGACGACGCTATGCTTGGATACTGAAGAGTCTGCCTTCCTTTAACTTTCCTGTACTTAGAAACATCTACCATGCAGTAGTAGCAATCGTCGTGGTGGCTCTTTGGTTCTCTCCATATTCTGGGTACCGCAAAGGGCATTGCCTTGCGTACTCCCCGCAGCCACCCTTCAAGTGTGGAGCGGCAGCTTCCACAGATCACATGGGGTGCCCAGGGCTTATCTTGGTCACCCATAGGCATACCAAAATAGAGCCGATACGCGATCCAGAACTTGGTGCCTTTCACAATCTTGTGCGATACTTGCTTGGGGCCTATGTAATACCCACAAACGTAGTAGAATATATCCGGCGAGTGTTTACAAGCTCTAGTTGCCATTCTCTTTACCAAACTGTACTACATTAATCATAACCTGCAGGTATAGAGAGAAGAGTTATTAAATCTGCAACAGGTTACAGATTCCAGAAAAAAAATGTATTCACAACACTGAAATAATGTTCGCAAGAAAAAAGGATCGATAACACTCAAATCGTCAGCACAGAGAAGCACAGAAACACAGTACCTCAGTGCTCTTCTTTATATAGCGCAGTGGAAGTTTCGGGCAATTTCTAGAGCAAGAAACTGTCAACGAACATCCGGATTGTTCTCAACAATTCCTGATTATTCTGATATTGCTGCGCCCATAATAACATTATACTGGCAAAACATGAAAAATGGATTATCTCTGAAACCATTGATGATACACACAAACCAAGGCCAGATTTGGACTCAGCGCCCACAAATGCATATAAAAACATAAAAAATTCTATATAAACAGAATCAGTGTTACACAGTGTAATGCGCTTTGAGAATACAACGCAACTTTTTGTATGTTTTGATGCCCATATATACTCTCGTATGAGTCTCTTTCTGACTATTAAACTCTGTTTAATGCTTGAGTTATTTATTTTAAGTTTTCGCCTGTTCAGTTTCTATTGTTGAAGGGTATAAGGTTCAAATTGATTGTTAAGCTCTGTAATAACAAGGTACGTGGTGGTGTTAAAGTGTTAAAACTGGTAACTCTGCTATTTGATTTTTACTCTGTTCTTCTTCTTATATACATAATACAGTATATACGTTGTTTCCATTTAGCCTACTAGTATATAAATATAATATACTATATATATATATATATAGTATATATATGGGTCAACGGAGGCGTTCGGGAGTGGACGGGTTACGGTGGCGGAACACTGGCGGTATGCTGTGTAAAAAGGACCATGAAATTTTTTTCCTACTCAACTCAACATCTCGTCAGGGAAAGAAACCTCATAAAGGAACCCAAAGAGGAAATTCTCAAATTTCACCATTCTGCTCGTTTTCTTGTTTTTGTTTTCCTCTTTTTTGTTTTTGTTTGTTTTTGTTTTAAACCTCTCTCTCTCTCTCATGAAAGACTGTGAAGTCTTCTAAAGGAAGGAGAGGAACGCGAGGAGGAAATTCTCAAAATGATCCGTTCTGCTTGTTTGTTTGTTCCCCCCGCCAAGGAGAAAGGGGCTCCGGGACACCCTCAAGGGGCAAACCCACAAATGCCCCTTATGAAAGACGGTGATGCCCCATAAACGGGGTGAGGAGCTTAAGAAATGGGGCCCCCTCATTACGGAGGCGAAGGCCTCCAGGAGCAACTTTCAAAGCGCCCCAATTTCCTCGACCCAAATCCCCATCATACTACTACCGCTACCGTTACTTTTAAGAAAAGACTAAAGCGTAGAAAAGCTTTAATGATACCAAATTATATATGACAAAAAATCAAAGCATAAACTCAAATCAAATCAAGTTAACTGCCTTTTAGGAGTGTATTGTTCGATTCCAGGAACACTACTTTTTCAAAATTGCCATCTGATAGTCCTCCTTGTTTAGGTCGGAGGATACCTTTGCTAACAGAAAACACTCGTTCGACGGCTGCACTGGAGTATTAATAGTTATGAACACTGATTTAAGTTCATCAGTTGGGAAGCATGACGTTGACACTTTTCGCGTTGGGAAAATGACACGAGTCAAGTGACCAGTCTGAAAGTAACGAGTAGCGAGTAACGATTGAAATCGCCCCAAAAAGTGGTGCCGTTCGTTTTACAATTTTCGTTACAACATCTCGAAAGTAACGGCGTTACCACGAAAGCTACTAAAAAGTAACGCCGTTACTAGTAATGCCGTTACTTCCAACACTGGTTAGGCAGGAGACAGGGAGTGCTGGAATTCCCGTTTTTCCTGCTACAGTCTTCTTTAGCTGATCTTTTTCTGTCTCATCTAGCCTGTGAGCAGTCCATTTCACTAACATCCCTGGTGAACTAGCTTACAATTTTTCTATCCTAAATGACCTACAGCAAATTCTACAGCACCCTACTCGTATCCCCGATCGCCTTGAAGATAGGCCCAACATGCTGGATTTTTTTCTTATCTCTCATCCTTCTTCTTACTCTGTCAAACTTTGTTCTCTATTGGGCTCCTCCGACCACAATCTTGTATCTGTTTCCTGTCCTATAGCTCCAATTCGGCTTTTGGTTCCTCCCAAGAGGAAGCGCCTTTGGCACTTTGGCGCCTCTAATTGGGAGGCCCTTGGGCAGTACTAATACTTCTGTGATTTCCCATGGAATGATTACTGCTTCGGTGGCCGGGCCCTTCCAAGTGTGCTGAGCGCATCACGAACGTGATTGTGTCGGGCATAGGGGCGTACATTCCATATTCTATTCCTACTACTAATGCAAAAAAAACCTTGGTTTAACTATACTTGTTATAATGCTATCCGCAGCAGAGAGGAGTCTTTCAGAAGGTACCGTCGCTATCCAACTACCGACTTTCACTCAGCTTATATTTCTGCGCGGAATCGTGCAAAATCTGTTCTTCGACTCTCCAAAAATTCCTTTATACGACAAAAATGTGAAAATCTATCCAATTCTAATTCTTCTCGCTCTTTCTGGCATCTAACTAAGAACCTCTCCACCAACTTTACTTCTTCTTTCCCTCCTCTTTTCCACTTCGACGGCTCGGAAAGAGCGCGACAACCTGAGCTTGTGACGTCAAATGGAAACAAACTTCAGTTAGGCCCACTGCTGATGAGACCTATTTCGTAGTTCTAGGGATAAAGGCCTAGCCATTCGTCTGAACACTGAACACAGGGCAGAAGCATAGCCTTCTAACATAAATAAAATATATTTTCTTTTATATATGAGCCTAAATAATTTAATGAATTCTTGAAATACATTTGATGCTGCAAACTTCAAGTTGTCTGTTTACAGAAATGAAAATTGGATTTTTCTCTAGCCACCTCCGGAGTTGGCTTGGCAAAACTCAAGTCAAGTCTAGTTTGTTTTGGCGTAAAGAATGCGGCAACTTGATTGACCTGAGTTGACTTCAAGTCAGTCGGACGAAAGAAAGCGGATTAAAAACTAATGAAATGAGCCAGTGCGGTTTACGAAACATAAGAGTTTAGTTTGTAAAACTCAGATTCGGGTCGTTTCATAACTACAGTACAGAAGAAGGTTGTATATTTTAAACTTCCTTACTGTGGACCTGAGAGCAGTGGTGGGATTCAGCCAGTTCGCACCAGTTCGTGCGAACCGGTTCCTAAAATTTCCCGAGTTCGCCGAACCGGTCCTTAACCCTTTCAGTCCGTGCATGATTTTTCTTTATACCAATATTTATTTTATAAAAACACGCAATAAAAATTTGTACGTATATTCATAACCACCATAAACAATGCTTTTCTGAACAGCACTAAGTTGATCACATGACTTGCTGTCGGAAGCTGACGCATGTGCACATAGGGAGTGGGGAGGGTGTGAGAAGGCGTACGCTTTTCAGTCCGTGGTATCGGTGTTATACATTTGTACGAATATACAATAAATTACTTATTATAAGTACCACTATATAGTCAATTTTTTAACGTGAGTAAGTAATTAGATCTGGTAACTTTTATATTTTATTACCGTAATACGGTAAGAAAATAATAATAAAATAAAAAAATAATAAGGATCCGAAATTTAGAGGACCTCTTAACGATTGCCAGTCTACCTCTGTTGTTATTATAATTCAAAATTTATCTATTTCAGCCCCGAAAATGAAGCGACAACATGTTTTGTCTGATTTTTTTACAAAGAAACGCATCTAAAAGTTCAAACGGAGATCCAAGCGAACATCTAACACCAACAGGCAATGAAACTTCCACTTCCAATACTGTGCAAACCAGAGATGAATTTCCAGGAACTACTCTTCCTGATTGCTGGAGAACGAAACAGGTCGAAGAATTCCAGAAAAAATATGATGGTTTTTTGTTCACAACAAGAAACTGGGTTGTAATTACTGCGCAAAAATTGATTCAATAAACATGAAGGGGATTCATGTATCGATGGAATGGGGAAACTGCAGTATTGAAGCATCAGGAAAAGATAAAACTGTCCAGCAAGCATCTCTCAGAAAGAAAATGAATGAACACTTTTCATCGAAGGCATAAAACAATTGAAAGATCGTGCGGATGATGTAATTACCAAATGCGTGGATAAAATGAACCAAAAACATATCAGCGCTACATGTAGAGTCTTTAATACCATTTACAGTATGGCAAAAAGAACTAGGCCACTTACTGACATTGAATATGAGATTGAACTACAAGTAAAAAATGGGTTGGACATGGGAGTGGGACTTCATTCTCGGAAAACTGCCGTTAAAATAGTTGATCACATTGCAAGAGAAATTAAAAAGGAAATATTTACTAAAATAATCAAAAAAGATTTAAAGCTTTGTATCATCACTGATGAAGCTTCAACTATATCTAGCAAATCAGTGCTCATCATTTTTTTAAAAGTAGAAGATTCTGATATTTCGCCAACAATTTTCCTCGATTTGGCTGAGCTGGAAGCACAGGATGCTGAAACAATATACACAAATTTGTTAACGAGTTTACACGCAGTTAGATTTGATATTGGATATTTGAAAAATAATTTGGTCGCATTTTGTTCTGATGGTGCGAGTGTGATGCTTGGTCGCAAATCAGGGGTGAGCGCCAGACTTATACAAGATTCTCCTGACATCGTCATCTGGCACTGTTTGAATCACCCCCTGCAACTTGGTTTAGATGATTCTATCGCTGAAATAAAACAAGTGAATCATTTCAAAATGTTCATAGATAAAATCTACACGATTTTCCATAATCAAACAAAAAATCAAACGGAACTTTTCAACATTTTGGAAGCACTTGGACGAGAAATTATAAAGATTGGTAGAGTTTCGGGGCTAAAAGATGGACTGCTTGCAGCTTAAGATCAACACTCGCTGTATGGCGTGCTTATCCAGCTTTATACAAATATTTTTCTTCAAACGAAAAATATTCAGGAATGGCTACCCGTCTTCGCAACAAATTCTTCTTAGACGATTTAGCATTAATGATTGACATACTACAAGAAATATCACTACTTTCCAACGCCCTTCAAACCAGAAATCTAAATATCGCGAGAGCTGAAAAACTAATAAAAAGATCAATTTTGGCTTTTGAAATGCTTAAATAAAATCAAGGAACCTTCGAAAAGAAAATTAATTAAACCAAAAAATCCGACGCCTTTAAAAATATTGATTTTATAGAAAATCAAATCTATAGAAACCTTCCTCGTGAGAAACTACTGGATGAAATCATCAAACATATGAAAACCAGGTTGATGAACTGTGATCATTTAAAAACAAGAAATAATGCACAAAATAGTGATAATAGAATTCATGAACCAGTGAACATACTTGAGCCAGATTCTTGGAATATCGATGAAGTTGTTGTCCCTTGGAAAGCCGCCGAAGAGAAATTGTGTGAATTCAATGAAATCTTTAATTATGAAATCAACATCAATGATTTCCGCGACTATTTGGAAAATGTTTTAAAAAATCGCCATAATCATAAGATATCAACCACTACACAAAAGACTAAAAATATCCCCAATACTGTTGCCGTTAGTTCTGCGGAGGCAGAAAGAGGGTTTTCAACTATGAATATTATATATTCAGATAAAAGAAGCCGTCTTACAGTTCAAAATGTGGCAAATTTGATGGCAATTAATTTGATTGGCCTTCCATTCGATTCCTGGGACCCCACTCCATCAGTTCAAACGTGGCTGAGAAATAACCACACAGCCGATGACAAAAAGATTAAAGAAGGAAGAAATAAAGACTACAATGATAATCAAGTGGCGATTTGGAAATATTTAAAAGGAAATTAAATAAAGAATTTCAATAAAAACTTTTTTAGTTTTCATTTCTGACACGGAAGGGAGAGGAGAAGGGAGGAAGGGGAGGGGAGGGCGAACCGGTTCTTAAAATTTTTTAATCCCACCAATGCCTGAGAATCTTGCGTTGAAGAGGGAAAATTAGTAAACTGATCAATAGATTTTATCTGCAAATTTCTGTTAAATGTACTTACACATTAGAACGTAAATTACACTCCTTTTTCAAATTTAAAAATTCCAAAGCCCTTGTGCTCATTGGTTATTTACAAATATATATGTGACGATTGCACATCGTCGTACGTTGGCATGACTGCACGCCAACTCCAAATTAGTATCGATGAACACAAAGGTATTAGTAGCCGTACTAATAATAGACTTACAAATCCCTCCCAATCACATATACGTTCCCACTCCCATCAGTTAGACCACCCAATTAAATCTAATAACTTTTCAATAATTGCTAAAGCCAATAAGCACCACCCACCTCTCTTAAAAACAATACTCATTTTTAAACATAAACCGGATATAAATCATCATACCCCATTCCATAACCTCAATATCCTTCAATAAAACTTCATTTACATACCTACCTACCAACCAACCAAGTTAGTGCCCGTTAACAAATTTTTTCAATCTTTCTCATTGTTTGCTGTGTCTGTGATTGAGTAACTTGTACAGTACATGATTTGTTCCTTTCAAAATTTTATAGATTTTACATTTTAAACTTTTCCATAATGTTCCCCTAAATTATTTTATAATGTTTTTACTTGCATTTACTCTTGTCTTAAAGGTAAGCACCCTTTAATGGTTTCTTTTATGATATTTTATATTTTAATTATATTAATTTTGTAATTTCATGTCTGTCTTAATTTTTATTTTCGTTGTGATATTTGTCAATCTTTAAATTGTTTTAAGTTCATACTTGGTTTTAATTGTATATACAGTATATATATATATATATATATCTCATTTTAGGACTGCAGATGACGTTAGAAATGTCGAAAGCTCTGCATATTAAATGTTTGTATATGGATTAGTCTTGTTGTTATATACAGGGTGTCCCATATGTCCGGCATCATAGGAAAAATAATTAAAAAAGGCAAAACAAAAGCTTTTATTTACAGAATATGCTCAATATGTCCACCATTGTTTTCAATACACAAATTCAGACGTGATACCCAGTCAGCAAGCACACGGTGAATGATGTCAGGAGTAATGGTGTTACATGCCCCAATGATGCGCTGCCGCAAATGTTCAACACTCCTAATTTTCTCTGCGTATACCAGCGCTTTCAAGTGGCCCCAGAGATAAAAATCTAGTGGCGTGAGATCCGGGCTTCTAGCTGGCCATTCCACAGGCCCTGGACGTCCTATCCAATGACCAGGGAATTGTTGGTACAGGTATTCCCTTACTTGGGTGCTGTAATGTGCAGGAGCGCCGTCTTGCTGGAACCATGTTGGGAAATTTCCTTCTTCGTTCAAGACACTGGGAAATGCTTCTTCTTTGAGCATACGTAGGTAGGTGCCTCCAGTGACATGTTAATCGAAAAAGAGGGGGCCTGTGATGCGATCCTTCCAAATGCCACACCATACCATCACCCGAGATGCACCTTGTTCCTTTGAAGAGGTATGCCAGTGAGGGTTGTTTTGAGAACAGTAGCGGGTGTTCTGTCGATTTACCTCACCATTTCCATTAAAAACAGCCTCGTCACTGAACAGAATGGTGGACAGGAAATTGGCATCCCGAGCATAAGAAAAATATGAATTATGGTTTGTAGAAATAGAAAAATATGAATTTCTCCTATGATGCCGGACTTATGGGACACCCTGTATATATATATATATAAAATTCTAAACAACCTTGGTGAGGAGAAAATGTAAACGTTTGGTAAAATAAAAAGGAAATTGAAAAAGAGAAAATATATAAAAACGTTCACTCTTGCTCTTTTTTTATAAATGAAAAAAGATTCCTTATATATGGGCAAACGACGAATATACGAGTATATATATATAATATATATATATATATATATATATATATATATATATATATATAATTCACTGTATGTATCCAATACACACGTTTACTTCGTTGGTTTTCTTCTTTATTGAATTTGTCGAGAGTTTTCACTCCATTTAGTTAAGTCTCAGTGCCAAGATATTAGGCACTGGGAAGAAAAAAAGATCCTTCTTATTGAGTTTGCAAACAGTGCCATAAAAACGTTATTGCAATTCGATAATTTATATACCGTTGTATATTAATACATTTTGGTTGTTTTCTCTTCGTTTGTATTTATGTGAATAAGTTTAAAGTGCGCTCCAGTCTATGCTTTTACTTACATAAATGTCGTACAATTTGTGATCTTTTGTATTGTATTTACATTTATCATTTTAGTTAATGATATAATTCCTTATATAGGTTTTTGCTCCTGACATTTTTGGAGAAACACATATGGGAAACAAAGCACAACTTGCTCTCAGAATCACAATAATATTCGCCTTTTTGGAGAGTTTGAACTTTTACGAATCCATATACCTAAAAACTAATTAACCAATCTTAATTTAATTTAACCATATCTTGGTGTCATCAAACCGAGAAGGACGTGATAAGTGTTTCGGACGCAATTGAGGGTTATAAGGGTGGTTTCTGTTAAGTCATTAAATAGTGACGTACTTACTTATCTAGCCTAACCTAACCTAGCGTAATATAGCCCAATTAGGACTAACAAATCTTTTTTTTTTCGACAATAAAAACGTTGCTAAATTTTTTATATACATTTTTTAATGTGCCGAGGTACCAAAAATATTACCTCGCAAAAATACCCAACTACATCTGTGAATTGTCACACACTCGACCTTACTTATGCCCAGTTGCCTGCACACACACACACACACACACACACACACTGAATTTTAACGATATAAGACATTCTCGTATACAGTATCTATATCAAACCAATTATCCCCCTAAATAAGAGGAATCTTCGACTTAAAGGGAAAAGGGCAAAAAAAGACCCCTAGACTCCAAAATCGGTACATTTTCCTGACTTAAAATCTTTTCTTCGATGCTTATTTTTTAATGAGAAACATAAGGTCGAATTTCCCCTTCGTTTCCTATATAGAAATGGACCTTATCGTACACCAACTTTAATGCGATTGTATACTGTTATTTGTAATGATAGTAATGCGTACATCCATCTTTTTCTTACTCCTATTTCACGGAATTTACATAAGTACGTATAAACATTAATTAGAGTAACTTGGTAATGATATATACAGTATGGGTGCAAATACGGAGAGGGAGATGGGGGTGACGGGGGAAGGGGTACGGGGGATGGGGAACGGGGGAAGGGGTACGGGGAACGGGGGAACGGGGTAAGAGGGAGTGCCAGTACCAAGCGTGAGGAGGTACCACTGCCCCAATGCAACTATGAATATAGCGTACAGTAACGTAACCAAACATAAATTAACCTAACCTAACTTAAACTGGAAAATAAAAATTAAAAGATTGACCGCAGATCAAAGAGGAGGAGATTGTAAACACCAATCGAACAGGGACGTACTCCGGGGGAGGGGGGGTTACACAGAAGATAGGGAGTGCTGGAACTCCGTTTCTCCTGTCACTGTCCTCCTTACCTGATCTTTTCCAGTCTCATCTACCCTGTGAGCTGTCCAGCATGCTCCCAAACACACTTCTCTCCCTATTCCTCACTACATCCACATGCATCTTACACACTACATAATCTTTTCAAAATGTAAAAAAAAAAAAAATGGCATTAACTTCAAGAGCCTCGGAGTCGCCTGGGGAGGGGACCATAAATGTCCCCACTTCTGGCTCCCTCATTACCGATACCGGGAACACAGACCAGGGCAGCGGGGCTGGATCTGCTACCGCCCATTCGAGATGTTCTGGACCTCCGTCTGATTCACTTTTCATAAACTTCTGCAACATTCGTGGCCTTTTCTCAAATTTTCAATCTGTTCAACACTACCTCTCTTCCTCTAAACCTCATCTTCTCTTCCTCACTGAAACTCAGGTGTCTGAGACGACTGAGAGCAACCCCTTTTCTGTATCCTCTTACTTTCTCTATACTCAATTTCACTCCAAAGGTGGATGTTGCGTATATGTACGCAATGACCTAACTTGTTCTCATATTCCTGAACTCGAATCTTCCGAATTCTGTACCCTCTGGCTACGACTTACATGCCAATCTCAAACTAAGTACATCTGCGCTGTTTACTTTTCCCCTAATTCTACTGACTATCCACAATTCTTTGACTACCTCACTTCCAAAGTGAGGTCCGCTCTCCCCTTGCTGAAATCTCCATTTTAGTAAATTTTAATGTTCACCACCATCTTTGACTTTCCTCCCATTTCACTAACATCCCTGGTGAACTAGCTCACAACTTTTCTATTTTAAACGACCTAGAGCAGATTGTGCAACACTCTACTCGTATCCCCATTCACCTTGGAGGAAGGCCCAACATTCTGGATTTATTCTTTACCTTTCGTCCTTCTTACGTTGTCAAACTTTTTTCTCGGTTGGGCTCCTCCGACCACAATCTTATATCTGTTTCCGGTCCCATCACTCCAATTCGGCCTTTGGATCCTCCCAAGAGGAGGCGCCTTTGGCACTTCGGCGCCGCTGATTGGGAGGACCTTGGGCAGTACTTCTGTGATTTCTCATGGAATGATTACTGCTTCCGTGGCCGGGGCCCTTCCGAGTGTATGAACGCATTACGGAGGTGATTCTCTGGGGCATAGAGGCGTACATTCCATATTCTATTCCTACTACTAATGCAAAAAAACCTTGGTTTAACTTTACTTGTTCTAATACTATCTGCAACAGAGAGAAGGCTTTCAGAAGGTACCGTCGCTATCCAACTCCTGACACTCACTCAGCTTATATTTCTGCCCGGAATCGTGCAAAATCTGTTCTTCGACTCGCCAAAAATTCCTTCATCCGACAAAAATGTGAAAACCTATCCAATTCTAATTCTTCTCGCTCTTTCTGGCATCTAAGAACCTCTTCAACAACTTTACTTCCTCTTCTTCTTTCCTCTTTTCCATTCTGATGGCTCAGTTGCCGTCTGTTCTCCTGACAAAGCTGAACTCTTCGCTCAAACTTTCGCTTCCAACTCAAACCTGGACGATTCCGGTACTGTTCCTCCATGTCCTCCCCCCTCTGACCTTATTTTGTCTGAAATTAGAATATATTCTTTAGATGTTTTTTCTACCGTATCTGGGATCAACTCTAGGAAGGCGTAGGGTCCTAATGGTGTTCCTCCTATTGTTCTTAAGAACTGTGCTTCAGTGCTGACACCATGCCTAGGCAAACTCTTTCGTCTTTGTTTTTTATGTGGTACTTTTCCTTCCTGTTGGAAGTTCGCTTTCATTCAGCCTGTCCCAAAGAAGGGTGACCTCTCTCAACCCTCCAAACAGGGCCGTTTCCTCCAATAGGCGAAATAGGCGACTGCCAAAGGCCCCGCTTCAAAAAAAGTGTAGGAGGCAAAATTTCTGAAGGATACGATAGGGATTGAATTCGAAACAATCTTTGTATTTATTGAGTGAAATGTTTTAAAAATGTAAAAATGTTTTTGTCCAAAGTGTGCAGTGTTAATTATGTTTAAAAATTACAAAAAAGAAACACTAACTTTCAATGAAAATTTTCATTTTGGCAATGCAAATTTCGCTTATTGTGTGCAATGCTAGTTATAGGCATATTTTTTAAAATAAATGAAAAAAGTTAGTAACTATTTCGCTTTCTGTCCTATTTATACCTATCTCTCTCTCTCTCTCTCTCTCTCTCTCTCTCTCTCTCTCTCTCTCTCTCTCTCTCTCACACAACACACATATATATATGTTACAGTCAAAGTGTGTAACCAGCCATTTCGCGTAATGGCTGAAACTTAGTCATTTTGCGAAATGGCTGTTTCACTTTGTCATTTCGCAAAATGACTAAAATCTTCAGCCATTACGCGAAATGGCTGAAATTCCACCTTGGTTATTTCGTGAAATGGCTAAAATGAGTTTTGTCATGAATTCATAGAAGTAACAAGCATCACAATAAAATTGGAAATCTTTATTTAACTAACTAAATCTGCTAAAACATACATACATCCAGAGGTCTGTTCAAATAAGTGAGAAACACTCTTCAAATACATATTTGAACACATTTGAACATTTGACCACATTAGAATTTGAATTTTCAATATAGAGGTTTTCAAATACTAACCGGGCCTTCAATGTTATTCCGATGTCCGCCATTGAAGGCCCATTTGGTCAACTGTATGCCCTTGACAATTGGCTACGTTAAGTCGTGTTATTTTCGTTAAAACTAAGGAAAATAACACAACTTAACCTAACCAATTGTCAAGGGCATACAGTTGACCTAACCGGGCATACAGTTGACCTAACCGGGCATACAGTTGACCTAACCGGGCATATAGTTGACCTAACCGGGCAAATGATCTTGTACGAAATGACCAAGATGGAATTTCAGCCATTTCGCGTAATGGCTGAAGATTTTAGTCATTTCGCGAAATGACCAAGTGAAACAGCCATTTCGCGAAATGACTAAAAGTTTTAGCCATTACGCGAAATGGCTGGTTACACATTTTGACTGTAACATATATATATATATATATATATATATATATATACACATTTTAACTGCAAACAACACAGTATAATTAATGTAAAGAACGACGCTTGTAGAAGAGCGTACCGCGCAAGATGAGGAGGGAGAACGTTAATTATACTGTGTGTTGTTTGCAGTTAAAATGTATATATGTACGGCATGCGAAGGTGCCCCCTCAGGGCATTGGTTTCTGCTCGTATGTAGGAGAATTACGACTTCTGATTGATCGAGGTCCATGGTGTAGTGGATAGCATATCTGACCGGCAATCGGATGATCCCGGGTTCGATTCCTGGGTGGTACCTCATTTTTCATTTGTTCGTTCTCCCTCCTCATCTTGTGCGGAACGCTCTTCTACAAGCGTCGTTCTTTACATATATACATATATATATATGCCAAAAAAAAAGCATGATCTCGCTGCCTCATGGATAGAAAAGTTAAGGACATTGTGCATGGCACGTGGGGCTTTCCACACATACACACACATATATATACATATATATATATATAATCACATTAAACGTATATAAGGCAGATGTTTTGATGGCAAATGATCAGCTAATGAGGTTGGGGGCCCCCAAAAAAAATCTTGTTTAGAGCCCCAAAAATGCTAGAAACGGCCCTACCTCCAACTATCGTCCAATTGCTTTGATTTCTCGCCTTTCTAATGTTTTTGAATATATCCTTAAGAGGAAGATTCTTAAACATCTCTCTCCTCACAATCTTCTTTCAGATCGTCAATATAGTTTCCGCAAGGGACTCTCTACTGGCGATCTTCTTCTGACTGACTCTCTTGCCATATCTCTCTGACTGATAGTAGTCAGCATGGGTTTCGACGCCATAGATCTTGTTTAACTAATTTGTTAAGAGTTTTATAACGAAATAGTGCGCGAATACGATAGGCATAGAGCGGCTGACGTTATTTATTTAGACTTTTAAAAAGTGTTCGATACAGTTCCGCATATAAGATTAATTGCGAAGATTAAAGCGCACGGTATACGCGGTCAGGTAGCTAACTGGTTAGAGGAATGGCTTCGTGCCAGGAAACAGAGGGGCGTTGTTAATGGTAGGGAGTCGGAGTGGTTGGATGTAGGTAGCGGTGTCCCTCAAGGTTCAGTGTTAGGCCCACTGCTATTCGTAATTTACATTAACGACATAGATGTAGGCTTGACCGGTAATGTGTCAAAATTTGAGGACAATACTAAAATAGGCGGTAAAGTTCTTAACGTGGACGATAGAAATAGGCTCCAAGACGATGTAAATATGATTATGGAGTGGACGGATAAGTGGCAGATGCAATTTAACATAGGCAAATGTAAAGTTTTGCATATAGGTTCTCGTAACAACAATTACACGTACACGATGGATGATAGACAGTTAGCGAGCGTTGACGAGGAAGTCGATTTAGGCGTACGCAGATCTAAGGATTTAAAAGTTAGGAACCAGTGCCTGGAGTCTTGTGCAAAAGCTTATAGGATGTTAGACTTCATAGCGCGTAATTTCGAATTTAAATCGAAGAATATTATATTGCCTCTTTACTAGTCCCTAGTAAGGCCTCACGTAGAACATGCCGTTCAGTTTTGGTGCCCATATTTGCGTGAGGATATTGATAGGTTGGAAAGGGTTCAGCGACGCGCCACGAAACTATTTCCGTCACTACGCAACAAGTCTTGCGAAGATAGAATTAAAGAGTTAGACTTGCATTCACTCGAAACTAGTGATAACGTAAATTTTGACAAATTGTTCATTTTCGATAATAACAATACTCGTAATAAAGAATTAAAATTACATGGCAGACGTTTCATTACTAAGATCTTATACGTAAAGTAATTCCCACACACACTAGTCCTAAACCGTTTCAAATCCAACTTCCAACCATTGTTGCGAGTTGGGTTATCATTTAAACTAAACATGCTTCTAAAATCGACATTGTTGAACCCGCGTAAGAACTTGAAAACCTCGATGAGTTGACCGCGCAGCCTCCGAGTTTCCAGCGAAAACAAATTCAGGGCACGTAAGCGTCGATTGTAGCCCAAATGCCTAACGGAAGAGATTAACTTTGTGGCCCTCGCCTGCACTCGCTCCAGCCTCTCAATATCTTTCCTGAGGGTGGGCGACCAGAATTGCACAGCATACTCCAGGTGCGGCCGAACCAGAGAATTGTACACAGAGAGAGCACAATCTCCTTGTTCCGAAATCGAAATTGTCTCCTGATATAACCCAACAATTCTGGGCTTTCTTTTCCACCTCTACGCACTGTTTGGTAAACTTAAGGTCGCTGCTAATTAGCACACCCAAGTCCTTTTCCAAATCAGTGGCCTTGATATTACTCCCCAACATGGAGTAGTCCGACTTGGGATTGGCGTAGCCAACAGAGCATTTTTTTAAGCTTTTTCTACTGGGCGACAAAGGCAAATCGCGAAGTGTGGGGGGGAATTAAGGCAGGGGTGTGCTGCCAATTTCTTAACAACCGGTTCTGATACAGATAGGGTGTAAATCGGCGAGCACCAATGGCGCGAGTCATAAGCTACGGGGTCAGGGGTGAGCGGTAGCTCCCTCAGTGGGGTCCAGGGCGGAGTCCAGGAAGCCAACGCATTTTAGCTTTTTCAAACAGCATTTTGTAACATTTTGGCAAAATTATTTAACATATTCTTTATCCTCACTAATGACATAATTATCTAAAACTAAACTAATTTTTCATCATAAAATAAATAAATATTGAAACGACCACTGCTTGTGATACTACCTATATTTTTCTATAAAATCCTGTAAAAATGAAAAAAAAATTAGATATAAATAAATTTCTACTGACTTAAATATTTGTTAAAAACAAACAAATGGTTCGGTGATCCAATCAAAATTTAACAACCTGTTCGGGCGAACCGGACCGAACCGGTCCCAGCACACCCCTGGATTAAAGATACTATGGATCCGGATGTTCCCTAATCAGGCCACCATCCCCGTGTGGTCTGAAATAACACTAGCATTATCTATATATAAATATTCAATGTAAATTTCAGATTTACATTTAGGATAAACAGTTCTAATTGTAGCATATGTGCATATATTATATGTATTTATATGGCTTCCAAGACAATGCTCCCAAGACAACTCCCAAGACAATTCTATTTTTACAAATTTTGAAAATTCCCTGTCGCCCAGTACCCTTAAATTTCATTTACTGGGCGACAAATTTTCTTCACTGGATGACATTCATGTCGCCCACTCACTAGGTTAAAAAATGCTCTGGTAGCCAATGTATCTGAACTTGCATTTACCAAAGTTTAAACGGCATTTGCCATTTTTCGGACCACTCTCCTATCCTACCTAGGTCCGCACGCAGTTCCTCGATCGCTTCGGGCGTCCCAACATTGGCCCCAAGCTTTGTGTCATCAGTGAATTTGACGATCCTACTGACGATGCCAGCGTCGATATCATTTATGTAAATGATAAACAACAGTGGCCCCCAAAACGGATCCCTGGGGAACCCCGCTAGTGACCGAGGCCTAACCCGAAGTAGCCCCTTTAATTACAACCCTCTGCCGCCTATTCTTCAGCCACTTTTCAATCCACCTACCTACTTCCCCACCGATACCCAGCGCGCGGACTTTGGCCATTAGCCGACGGTGAGGTACCTAATCAAAGGCTTTCTGAAAATCGAGATAAAGTACATCAATCGCTCTACTCTTATCGTATTCACTCCACAAAACGTGGAAAAACCTATGCCGTCTAAACCCATGTTGGGAGTCCCAAAGCAATTTGTAGGAATCCAAATGGTCAACGATACTATCCACTATTATCCCTCCAATAATTTACCTGCAACCGAAGTGAGACTAAACGGACGATAGTTCCCTGGACTTTCGTGGTCCCCTTTAAAGATAGGGGTCACGTTGGCTTCCCTCCAGTCACGAGGCACCTGGCCCGTCTCCAACAATTTGTTGAAGATTGTAGCCAGGTGGGGAGCCACCTGGTCGCGCACTTCCCGCAAGACTCGGAGAGAGAGAGAGAGATTGAGAGAGATTGAGAGAGATTGAGAGAAATTGAGAGAGATTGGAGATAGTGAGTAAGAGGCGGGGAATTGTTGAAACGAAAACCCTTTGATTCCACCCAGTCAAGTACGGCTGTGTAGGTTGAGCCACCCCATACGTGTGAAGCATACTCCATACAAGGACGGAGAAGATCCCTGTACAAAGACAGAAACTGAGCGGGAGTGAAGAAACCGCGAAGGCGGTACAGCACACCTAACCTCTTAGAAGCTGTTTTGGAAACAGAGTATATGTGATCTTTCCAGGAAAGATCACGAGAAAAGGAAACACCACTCATGTTAAGAGAAGAGGAAAGACTGAGTTGTGTGTTGTTGAAGGTAAGTGAATAGTCGTGTGGAAAACTGTGACGAGTAGACAAATAGAGGAACTCAGTTTTTGAGGTATTCAAAGCCATAAGGTTTTCTCTGCCCCAATCAGAGATAGCAGAAAGACCAGACGTTAGGTCTACCATAACCGTCATACGCAAATCTTGGAGTGACTGCTATGAGGGACGCTTTGTGAAGAGGGTGAAGTGAAGAGTGGAATCATCGGCGTAGGGGTGAATAGGAGAGGAAGTGCAAATTAAAAGATCATTAATAAACAAAAGGAAAAGAGTGGGTGACAGGACAGAACCCTGAGGAACACCACTGTTGAAGACTATAGATCGGGCAGAAAGGAAATTAGGGATGAAGGTACAAATCTACAGATCTACAGATCTACAGAAGCTAAGGCTAACAAAGACCCTAAGATCCACTCTAAGGTTAGCCCGAGAAAGGAAAGAGTGGGGGGTTAAGAGAAGAGAATAAGGGGTTAAGTAAGTAGCAACACCTATCACTCGTGGGTTAACATTCATTCAGAAAAAGAGAAAAAAGAATCACCATCATCATCCGCCGGCCACTGCCGACAAGTCAGAAAAATAGTCGGAGAGAATAGAAAAGATTGCAGAACGGTCCTCTACTCCATAGGGAGGTAGAGGATGCAGCCTACTAGGCTGGAAAGGCGTGGAAGATGAAAGGAAGTAAAATAAGAACGCATTACAACACATTCTTAACTCAAACACTATCATACCATGCAAACTACAGGCATGCAATAGAGTTACAGACATGCAATAAAGGAGAGAAGAAAAAATGTATAAAGAATAACAAAAAGTGGGTTAATTTACTCAACAAGCTACAACTAAGTTCGTGTTAGTCTAATTTTTTTTTTTTTTTTTTAGATGTTGACAGACTCATCCCCGATTACGACCCCAAGAGCCCCTGTTGCCAATTGTTTTATTATTTTAAGCAACGTTAATATTTTTAAAATGCCTATCTAGACTGTTTTTAAACACATTAACACTGGTAGAGTTCACGACGGGCGCTGGAAGATTATTCCATTTATCAATTACTTTAAACGTAAAGAAGTTTTTAGCGATATTAGTTATGAAACGTCTGCCACGCAACTTAAATCCGTTATTACGAGTATTGCTATTATCGAAAGTGAACAGTTTGTCAAAATTTACGTTATCGATGTTATTAACGATTTTGAAAACTTCAATAAGCTCCCCCCTTAATCTCCTAGTTTCAAGTGAATGCAAGTCTAACTCTTTAATCCTATCTTCATAAGGCTTGTTGCGCAATGACGGAATTAGTTTCGTGGCACGACGCTGAACCCTTTCTAACCTATCAATATCCTCACGCAAATACGGGCACCAAAACTGAACGGCATATTCTAAATGAGGCCTGACTAGGGACTTGTAACTGGGAAATATAATATCCTTCGATTTAATATCTGCAGAATATACTATATATACTAGGGTGGTCCAAATCCATAGGGGGAAATTTCAAAATTGTCTTAGATAGTCTCCACAAGTGTGGCTTTTGTCCATTTAGTGTCCACATGGTCTGTGCAAAATTGCAGCGTGATTGGTGAATATTTAGAGGTCGCCCCACTCTGAATATATATATTATATAATGTACTTTTTCTTCCGTAGGTCCGATGGCTCAAACTCGATCAATTCCAAAAGTTTGGCTTCTAGGGATGGCAACTGGAACTTTATCCACGTCAAGGCTCCCTACATGCCTTGACGCCCTCCTCTTGGGGCAATACCACCACATCAATCAAAAGCAAACCACCTCCGACAGTCTGAACCAGGCATGCCAGAGGGTGATTGAAGTCTGGACCCGAGCGCGGATCCCAACTCAACGGATCGACTCCTGTGTCCGTAAGCTTTCAAAGCTTTTAGACCGCTACAAAACACTCATGAAGCACAGGACCAGGCAACGTGCCAGCGATAGAATGAATGAAGACATCTTCAAAGCGGACATCCAGGAACTGTTTGACATCGCAACCAGTGATGCCATGAGCACAATCGTCAACGTTGAGGACCGAAATTTCCTGTCCATGCAGCGCAAGGACGTCAATTCTTGCAGCATGGCTGGCATTGATAAGGAAACGACTACACAAGAGGACAGAAAGCGATCCAGAATGGAGAAGGAAGCCAAGAGGAAGGCAAGGCATGAAGCAACACAGAAAGATTTGGAAGAAGCAGGAGTGTCATCAATTGATCTTTCCTCTTCTTCTTCTTCCCTTTTTTCGCAAGACGACGACGACTATAGACCATCGGTTCCGATTCCTTCTTCGTCTGAAGCTCCGGCACCAAAGCGTCCCAAGAACAAGGTTACGAACATTTTCCAATCTCCAGAAGTCATTGGAGCAATGGATCGCACCAATCTTTCTGACCGGAATGCTGTTTTCGTAACTGGAGCTGTATTACAGGCCGCGGGGCATGATCTGTCTGGGATGACGTGCTCTCGGAGCTCTATTCATCGCTACAGAGAAAGTGGGCGAGAACAGGCAGCTCGAGAAGACCTAGAATCATTCTCTCTAGAAGACCCTGTCCTTCTCCATTGGGACGGAAAGCTTCTCCCCGGCATTGAAGGGAAGAAGACGAATGTGCATCGGATAGCAATCCTTATAACATTCAATGGACAGGAGAAGCTGCTTGGTGTCCCAAAGATGAAACAAGGAACTGGAGAAGCACAGGCCCAGGCATGCCTTCAAACTATGAAATTATGGAACGTGGAACAGCATGTGAGAGGTCTCGTCTTCGATACCACTGCGTCAAACACGGGTTTACATCGCGGAGCCTGTGTCAGGATTGAAGAAGCATTGGGTCACGAGCTAGTTTGGATCGGTTGTCGACATCATATACTTGAAGTCGTACTTGCTGATGTCTTTGCCTCAATATTTGGCTCAACAGGAAGTCCTGAAACAGGCCTTTTTAAGCGATTTCAAAAGGAATGGCCATCTCTCTCCCACGAAGCATTTGTCTCAGCATCGGACAGCTTGTTCGAGAACCCTCAACTCCAAGAGATGAGAAAAGAGATGCTCACTTACTTACCTAACGCTCTTCAGGCAAGCCAACCTCGTGACGACTACAAGGAGTTCCTTGAACTATCTTTGCTCTTCCTGGGGGGAAAGACTGGTGGTCAACTCTTTATCCGAGCTCCGGGTCCCATGCACCACGCGAGATGGATGGCGAAGGCGATTTATGCGCTCAAAATCTACCTCTTTCACTATCAATTCAAGCTCACAGCACGCGAAGAACGAAACGTGACTCAGCTGGCTTTATTTGTCAGTCTGATTTACGTCAAGTACTGGCATGAAGCGCCAATGGGGACACAAGCTCCTCTCAATGATCTCAAAATGCTGCATCTTCTGGAAAAATATCCACACGGAGGAGCTGCACAAGCGGCGAAGACAGCTCTAAGACGCCACCTGTGGTACTTGTCGGAGCATCTGATTGGACTGGCCTTCTTCGATAATAGGATCGATCCTGATACCAAAAGGAGAATGGTTCAACACCTCCAACATCCCCAAAAGAATGGCTGCCCCCGACGAATCGACATGGCGGAAGCTGGTGCTGAAAATGATGTGGCATCCTTCGTCACGAAAAGGACATTGACCCTCTTTGATGCCTTGAAAGTTGGAGGTAAGGAGGAAGCGCGCCAGTTACTTCAAAAAGATCCACGGGAATGGCCAAATGACAAGAACTACAGGGAACTTAGAGATCGCGCCTTAAAGATGAAAGTCGTCAATGATGCTGCCGAGCGAGGTATTGCTCTCGCACAACGCTACAATGACACTTTGACACGAAACGAGGACCAGAAGCAGTACCTCCTACAACTCGTAGCCGCCCACCGAAAACAGATACCAATACCATCCAAGGCGACTCTGATGCAGAAGAAATAATGAAGATACACCCATTATCATGTCCTATTGTCTTACTGTTTTCTTTCATATTCTTTGAGAACCAAAAAAAAATTTAGTTATTCAGTTGTCTATATATTTTCCCAAATTTTCAAAAAGGGGGCAAGTGGGGCGACCCCTAAATATTAACCGAATAACGTGAAACTTTGCACAAATACTGTCCACACCAAGAGGCATAAAACCAACCTTGTGGAGAGAACTTAGTCGATGCTTTAACTTTTTGGACCACCCTAATATATACTATATATATATATATAGTATATATATATATAGTATACACGAGGGTAATTCAATAAGTATCCGCATTTTTTATTTTCACAATTTTATTTTCACATCTGATGATTATAAACACCACTTCTCAACATAGTCGCTCTGTTTCTCAATACACTTAGTCCAGCGATGTACAAGCTTCCTAATGCCATCACAAAAGAATGTTTTTGGCTGTGTGCGTAGCAAGTCATGCACCGACTCCTTCAGGTCATCATCGCCTTGGAATCGATGACCTCTCAAAGCGTCCTTTAGTGGTCCAAACAGGTAAAAATCCGAAGATGCCAGGTCTGGATTGTAGGCTGGATGGTCGAGAACTTCAAATTTAAGTTCTTGAAGGCATTTTCTAGTCTGTGCAGCGGTATGAGGGCGCGCATTGTCGTGTAACAGAATAACACCTTCTGACAATCTCCCTCTCCGTTTTGTGCGAATTGCTTGTTTTAACTCATTCCGAAGCATGTCAAAATACGATGCACTTGTTACTGTAGTTGCACGCTCTAGATAATTCATTATTCGTATTCTGACATGCTTCGGAATAAGTGAAAGCAAGCAATTCGCACAAAACGGAGAGGGAGATTGAAACGGAGAGGGAGATTGTCGGAAGGTGTTATTCTGTTACACGACAATGCGCGCCCTCATACTTAAATTTGAAGTTCTCGACCATCCAACCTCATACTTAAATTTGAAGTTCTCGACCATCCAACCTACAGTCCAGACCTGGCACCTTCAGATTTTTACCTGTTTGGACCACTAAATGACGTTTTCAGAGGTCAGCGATTCCAAGGCGATGATGACCTGAAGGAGGTGGGGCATGACTTGCTACGCACACAGCCAAAAACATTCTTTTGTGATGGCATTAGGAAGCTTGTAGATCGCTGGACTGTGTATTGAGAAACAGGGAGACAATGTTGAGAAGTGATGCAAAACAGATAGGATCCAGCTTTGGGACAGGATCTAGGGTTTACAGCTTACACCTAGCCTACTACATTCAGAACCTCAATATACGCAAGAAACTCGTTGCATTCACGTCGAATTGAATCCATCAAAGAAAAAGGGGTAACTATTGTATTTTTAGCCAAAAAACAAAACTTAAACCTCAACCGGGACATTGAGCGTCCACTTTTCAAGGCACATAACACGTCCGTTTAATATACACAAATTCAGAATGGTCCCCTGAGAAACTTATATGTTAAACACAGACCGTGCATGGAACATGGAACTCTTCTGGGAAATTGCATCCACTATAGTTCGAATAAGTAATGCTGAATGACAAATACTATAGTTTTTTCTTTTTCATGATGGAAAGCCCAATGTGGGCACCGGATTACTCGCAAAAAGGTCCCAAAATATAGCTTCCCTCACCAGCTATCTGCAAAGCAATAGGCTCCAGCTTTGGAGACCATTCTGAGTTTATATATATATATATATATATATATATATATATATAAGGGTGGGCGGAAAGTAGCTCCCTATTTTGGATTGGTAAAAAAATACGTATATTATCCATTTATTTCAGAAGAAATAATATGAAAAGGTAGGCATACATGGTAGGTTTTCTCTAAAATTCAATGTGGGCTCCAACTCTTTCCACCAGCTTCTGGAGCCGCCCAGGAATGGCGTCCACTGACTTTAGCAGGAACTCCGGCGGGATGGAGGACATGACTTCCCGAATTCGGTCCTCCAGTTCTTCCAATGTCCTCGGTTTGGTGCGGTAGACTTCTTCCTTTACCCACCCCCAAAGAAAGAAGTCGCACGGTGTCAAGTCGGGGCTCCTGGCTGGCCATTGATGTGGACCACGACGACCCATCCAACGCCCAGGGAAGTGGGCATCCAGCCACTCACGGACAACAAGAGCGAAGTGCGGAGGGGCGCCATCTTGCATAAATATCAGATCGTCGATGTTCTCCCATGTGCTGACAACCGGCCAGACCTCGTTTCGCAACATAGCAAGGTACCGCTCAGCATTCATGGTGTTGCGCAGAAGGAACGGGCCCACAACCTGATCTGAGGTCATACCACACCACACCGTTACACTGAACCGATTCTGCCGTTTTTCAGCGGTAACCATGGGATCCTCTCCTGCCCAGTAGTGGCAATTGTGGCGGTTGACAAAGCCTCCGACGTGGAACGCCAAGCCAGCATGATTTCCCCGAACTCCATGCGAATGTCGCAGTCCTCGTCCGAGAGAGATTGGCAGTAATGCGGCTTCCACGCACGCCAGTTCAGCTCCTTCTTCAGCACAGTTCGCACTGAGTAGCGGGAGAGTCCACTTTCCCGAGCTGCCTGGCGAGTTGACTTTGGTGGACTCCGTGCGAACATTTCCTGAACTGCCTGCACCGTCTCCTGGGCCCTGGATGTCGAAGGGCGACCACATCTTCGAACATCTGCCACAGACCCCGTGGTCATGAGCTTCGAGTGGCAGTTCTTGATTGTTTTCGGGTCCACTTGGGCACGTGGTCCGTGAATGGCCCGCCACCATCTTTGAACTCGAACGACAGATTGCCAAACTTCGTACCGTGCCGCCAACTGGGCACGCTCCTGCAGTGTTAAACGCTCAGCCATGTTACCCTTCAATCTGAAATGAAAAAAAAAATGAACGTTACAATTGTACCACTTTAGAGAACACAAAGAGAACACTTTAGAGAAAAAAGATTACCGTTACAATTGTACCACTTTAGAGAACACACCATAACAATATAACAATACAATCACAATTTATACATAATATATATGTAATTTAAATTAGGGAGCTACTTTCCGCCCACCCTGTATATATATATATATATATACAGGGTGGGCCGAAAATCTGGATCCATAGGAAAATATTTATTTTAATACATAAATTACAACAAATGGTAAATACTTAAAATGAATATCAACTTTAACTCGTAAATGCGTATCCGTGATACTGTACAGTGGTTCGTACTCCAGTATAAACAACAAATTATAACAAATGCTCAAATTGGCGGCCTCTGACATCGAGACACTTAGGGATGAAATTTATGATTTTTAATAATTCTTCGAATTGACGTTCTCGAGATGCGTGTTTCATTTGATAATCTTCTTGTTGACTTTACTGGACTATTCGTTAAAGTTTCACATACCATTGCAGAGGTATTTTCATCAGTTGCAGTTTTTGGACGACCAGAACGCCGTCGATCATGTACACTTCCTGTTTCTTTGAAACGTTTAAACAACTTGCCAACAGTCGCATGTATCACGGATACGCATTTACGAGTTAAAGTTGATATTCATTTTAAGTATTTACCATTTGTTGTAATTTATGTATTAAAATAAATATTTTCCTATGGATCCAGACTTTCGGCCCACCCTGTATATATAGATATATAGTTTTATAATTATGTACGATACTATATTCCAAAGCAATTATTCATCCATTAATGTCATTTGAAACGTTTAAACAACTTGCCAACAGTCGCATGTATCACGGATACGCATTTACGAGTTAAAGTTGATATTCATTTTAAGTATTTACCATTTGTTGTAATTTATGTATTAAAATAAATATTTTCCTATGGATCCAGACTTTCGGCCCACCCTGTATATATATATAGTTTTATAATTATGTCCGATACTATATTCCAAAGCAATTATTCATCCATTAATGTCATTATATTTGCTCAAATAAATTTCTATAAATAAAAGTTTTATAAGTTTGTTCATCTCAATTTTGTGTTTATGTACAATACTTTGGGGAGCAGCAGCAACAGTATTGCACCATCGTATGCAGACGATACAAAGATCAGCAGAAAAATCAGTGATGCAAATGAGGTGGAGGCCTTGCAGAGGGTCACAAGCAAAATATACAAATGGTCAGAAAACAACAACATGACATTTAACATCGAGAAATTTCACTTCTTGAGATATAGTAGAAATGAGGAACTTTGTCAACATCCATCAACTGAAGCGCTGAAAGCTCTGTTTTAACCATCGAGTATAGCAATTTAGCTTGAAGTGATATGGTAATAAATAATAGTTGTTTAGATTGTTTTAAGAAAATGTTGGATGTGTTCATGAATGAGAGTATAAATTGCTTAATCAGTGCCGAATTATGTAATTTTATACGCTCCTGGTGGAAATTTTGGTAGGTTGGGTAGTTTTCATGTGGAAGATGCCACAAGTTAATGGGTGTGACCGTGCAGTTGTTATTTCTTTGAGTAAATAATGTATTGTAACCAGACAACGACACAGTACCTTCAACATTAGAGCAGATATCTATATAAAGAACTGTGTTTTGTGTAAATAGAGTGGAATCTTTATATAGGGTTTCTCCCGTCCAACTGCTACCTAAAGTATTCTACATAAACACAAAATTGAGATGAATAAACTTATAAAACTTTTATTGGTAGAAATTTATTTGAGCAAATATGATAACATTAATGGATAAATAATTGCTTTGGAACATAGTAGCGTACATAATTGTAAAACTAATATACATATATATATATATATATATATATATATATATATATATATATATATATAAACTTCAATTGCAATAACCGCAACAATATAAATTTACACCAATCTGCAAAGAAAAAATATATAAAATTAATTATAAAACAGCGTTTAAAAAGGCTAATTAATTTCGGCTGGTCACAACCAAGCCCTTTTCAAAGCCATAAACTAATTAAAATATCTAAAAAAAGTTATAAAACTTCCATCCTGCGGAAGAGCTAAGGTTAAAATGACTGTGTGAAGGCACAAACATGGACAGAGAGATGGTAGCTGTCGTACGTCTGGCAGAGGACAAAGGCAAACAATTGCCCAGATTTCAAACCTTCGAGGTGAGAAATCTAGTAGTAAAAATCAATCCTGTACATCTGGCAGCCGGTCACGACCCGAAATTGCCCTAAAACATTTTAAATTGTTAAAAATAAAGCTATCTATACTGTAAGACAACTTAATATTCGAAATAGTGTTTTCTGCCAAAATATAAAATGCCTCGTATATTTGTCTCTGTTCTTGGTCCCTGACCTTTATGATAGGTTTAGAATCCTGGAAGTTAAAAATATGGTTATGCTGTTCCCATGCTGAACTAGGCTATTATAAGTATTACCCGATCTCAGGTCACGTTTGTGGGAATTAATCCTTCTCTGAAAATCAATTGTTTCCCCGATGTATTTTTGAGGGCAGTCCCGACATGGAATTTCATAAACTACGCCAAAATTGTTGGAGGCTTTAGTAATAGGATGACGAATAAACGAAGACAATTTATTTGGCACAACGGAGACCAACTTAATCTGCTTTGGCAAGAGTGAGGAAAGCCTTTTGTTCACCTCAAAGGGCACTTTCAGGAATGAAACGTCTTTATCCCGGTTCCCAGTTTTGGGAGAAAAGAAAGATCTCCTAGCGGCGAAATAAGCTTTATCGATGAAAAATTTGGAATAACCCAATAGGGTGTGTCAATTTCAGTAAAGTCAACAATTCAAAAACTATTAATGCTCAAATGATGTCATATTATCGAGCAAACTTAGAAATATCTTTAGTGTTGTTTAAAAAAGCCATTTACCTACTTAATTTTGACCATAAAGGTTTGAAATATAACCTAAATATGACTGTAGCATCGTATATCAATGTGCTATTGATATGTGTGGTCAACTTTGGTTATTTTTGGTGTGCAGTATGGTTTCTAAGTTTCACATAGTTACAAATGCTGGAGTTTTGATTGTGAATGCGTGTTTTCCCTCCTTTTTGAAAATTTTGATTACTTCGTTATGTAAATATTATGTAATTCAAATTATTCAAAATGTTATGTGTGACCCAAACTTTCTGTATACTTTGATATGAGAGATATATGAAATTGTCATTACTTTGAATAATTAAGTCTTGTACCTATAACAACACAGCCTTTTATCTGAGCTTATTGGAAGATATTAAGAATTTCAATTAACTTAATTTTATGTAATCATAATCAGTAGGCCTATCCAAATTTCAATGACATTTCTTTTGCTCACAGGTCCACAGGATGAGTCAGAAAGAAATCAAAACCCGAAGCAAATCAAGTTGTCACCTAAGTCATTTGGTGGTGACTGGGAGGAACTTCCCCCTGCTGAGCTGCCCACAGCCAGAGATCTGCTGAGGTATGGTTTGTTGAGGAGAGAGATGAGTGAGGAAGACAGGCGGAATTACCCAGTTCATGACCTGATTAACAAAAGCATTGTTCCAGGGCTACTGGCTCAGTGGAGAAAGGCCAACGCTCTATTCACAGGACCTGTAATCAACACTGAAGTCGGGATCAGGGCGAAAGTGAAGGCACTGTGGGATGAGGCAGTGAAGGTGTCTATTGGCAATGTGAAGCTAGAGGTCAAAGATAGGTTCATGATGAAACTGGACAAATTGGTGGACATCCTGACCTGTCACTGTGTGATCAGGAGCTGCAGTGAGCTTGGGTGCAACCCTGTCTGCAACAGTGAGGTTCATATTGACTGCAGCTGCAGGAGCGAGCAGAAGATACCAGTGCAGGAACTTGCCTTCATTAAAGGTCAGAGAGAAGAGGTGGGTAGTGTGAGGGCACACCAGATGGGTCTAGCTGCTCCCTTGAGACCAGGAGACAGGAAGCAGTGCTGCAGAGATAGGAGCAGAGAAGGAAGCCCGAGGAGAAGAGGAGGAGGAAGGCAGAGGAGTCAGCCAAGAAATAAGAGGAGTTGAGGGAGGAGTCACTGCTGGAGATGGACTGGAGATATACTGGAGGAGGCAGGGAGGAGAGAGGAGGACGAAGACTTCATAGAAGAGGCTGCGACAACTTCTTCCTTGCCTGTGGTTAAGAAGAAGAAATACAACACTGAAGATATCACCAACATAACTCTGGCTAGCTTGAGACATCAAACTGGCTGAGAGAGACTGCAGAGGTTGCCACTGCTGCCTGGATTTATGCTGGTCTTATCACAGAGTTTGACACAGCACTGGTAATTGACCACAACAAGGTGAGGAGGGCTCAGGAGAGAGTGACTAAGGAGCTGGTGAAGAAGTATGATGAAGAGATTAGGGAAAATGTCATCACCTGTATCTTCTTTGATGGGAAAAGAGATGACACCAAAGTGATGATGGAAGCTGAGGGCAGTGACAGGCAGTTTCCTGGCCTCATTAAGGAAGAACACTACACAGTGTGCAATGAACCAGGTGGGAAATATTTGTGGAATTTTGTACCAGAGGAAGGTGCAGAGGAGAGAAGTCATGCTGAGGTCATTGCTGATCATCTGGTGAACTGGCTAAGAGAGAGAGGAGCATATCAGACCCTTTTGGCCATAGGAGGTGACAGTACTAATGTGAATACTGGCTGGGAGGGAGGAGTAATGCATTATGTGGAGGCCAAGCTTAGCAGGAAGTTGTTGTGGATTGTCTGTGACTTGCACACTGGGGAGCTGAGTCTCAGACACCTGGTGACTGCACTGGATGGCAAGACACTAAGCAACAACAAGTGGTCTGGGCCACTAGGGAAGATGTTAGACACTGCACTGAGCTGGAGATCAACCCAAACTTCACGAGCATCACTGTTGGTCCTCCTCTACCCCATCTCAGTCAGGAGGTAGTCAAGGACCTCAGCACAGGCCAATCATATGGCTACAGAATCATCACTGCCATCAGATAGGGAGAGGTACCTCAGAGTCTAGCTCTCCTGGAGATTGGGCCAGTCTGTCACAGTAGGTGGGTCACCACGGCTCTAAGGTTCTGCAGATTGTGGATTTCCAAACATGGGCTGAAGGGTAGGAACCTGAAGAATCTAAGGATAATTGTGGAATTCATAGTGGGAATCTACATGCCAAACTGGTTCAACATCAAGTTAAATCACAGCTGGGTGGAGGGTCCCAGGCATGTACTGTACCAGCTGGAGCTTCTCAGAAGTCAGAAGAAGGAGGTGATAGGAATAGTGATGCCTACAGTGAAGAGATCAGCCTGGTATGCACACTCTGAGGCTGTGCTCCAGGCCATGCTGTGTAGTGAGGTGGAGGAGGAAAGGAGGGAGGCAGTGAAGATGCTACTAGAAATCAGAGGTGAAAGAGATGAGGACACACAGGTAGGAGACTGCAGTGTCAGACCCAGGAAGACTCCTGACATCAATCCAGATGCCACCAAACTCTCGGAGCTTATTGACTGGAACTCTGGCGTGACTGAGCCTCCTCTGACCTGCTCCCTCACCACTGCTGCAATCAAGAAGTTTCTGGATAGACCAATGGAAGTTCCTGCTTGGCCCTCACACACAGTCAGCAGAGAGTGCGTAAGGATGACAACTGAAGCAGCACAACATGTTTACTCACAAGAGAGGAGGGAGGCGTACATCAGTAGCCAGGTGGCCAGTAGGGTGTTCATGTCCACATGTCCAGGAACAAGAGCAAGGCAGATATGGCATCCTTGGCAAAGTTCAAGAAACCTATCTATATTTCTAAGTTTTAATATTGAAATACAATCAAAATGTCTTTAATAGTATGTATGCAAAATATAGTTATATATGGCATCCTTGGCAAAGTTCAAGAAACCTATCTATATTTCTATGTTTTAATACTGAAATACAATCAAAATGTCTTTAATTGTATGCAATGTATGTAAAATGTAGTTATATACAATAAAAAAAATACTTGCAAAAATTGCTGATTTTTCGTAAACTTTAACTTCAAATATAAGTAGCTAGGAGTGGTCAAATCTGGATTTTAAAGCCATATTTCGATTTAGCACATAAAAATGCATCATTTGGTCACTAGTAGTCTTTGAAAATCTAAAGATTTCACTTTGCTCCCTAAAACTGACACACCCTAATAACCCAAACATATAAATATACTTTTAATATGTAAAACTTCATCGTCAAGATAAATGGGGTCACAAATCCTGAAAGCTCTCAAAAAGAGAGCGGAAATAACGCCTTCTCAAAGAGAATGATTGGAAAAAGCATTTATGTAGCTGTCTGAATGCGTAGGTTTCCTAAATACTTTGAAAGAAGGTCTTTGGTTGGGATCTCTTAAAATAAGAACATCCAAAAAAGAGAGATCCACTATTTTCAACTTCATACGTAAACTGTATTGATGGTACAAAACTATTAAGAACTTCCACCAGCTCATCCAGATCCACATGAGATTCCTAAATAACACACGTGTCATCAACGTAACGGAACCAATTGACCCCCGGCACCAAAGATTCCGGCAAAAAATTAACTTAAAAAAATTCCATAAAAATATTAGTTAAAATTGGAGAGAGAGAAGAGCCCATAGGTAAACCTGTCCTCTGTCTAAAAAATGACCCGTTAAAAGGAAAATAGTTATGTTTCGAGCAAAGTCTAACAAACTCCAAAATAATTCCATAATCAAACGGAATGGTCTCAGGATGATCATGAAGCCACTCTTCCAGGAACTGCAAGGTTAGATGCAAAGGGACTCTTAAAGAAAGATACCACGTCAAAACTCACCAATTTCTTTTCCGATAGGTCTGTACCTCGAAGTTTGTCAATAAACTCTGCAGAATTTTTAAGATGTGCTCCAGAGATTTTGCCTACTAATGGCGAAAGGAGGCTCGAGAGCCATTTAGACAACTGTTCAGTAGAACTTCCCAAATTAGAAATATTAGGGCCCAAAGGTACTGAGGGTTTATGCACCTTTGGAAGCCCATATATATAAGGAAGATGGGGCAAATAAGATTTGTTCTTAACCCTTTTAGCGTGTTTCACTTTTTGAGGGAGTCTTTTACAACTATAAAAATGCTGTGATTAAAGGCCATAAAACAAAATTGCAGTTGGACTTTTTATATAATTGTCTAAATAACAAGATTTTCCCTAAATCCTTGGGTTTTGGTGCTACTCAGGTTGACCCTTCAGATCCTTTTCCGCCTTTGGCTGAACACGTTTTAATTAATAAGATTGACTCGGTTAAGTTTTCCAAACACCAAGCTTTTTACAGGGTGAGAACCACGTTTGAGGATTTTTTGAGAGTGATTAAACCTTTTCCTAATTTTAACAATTTTACACTTACGAAGATTTTAGATGACGTTCATTCTTGCAAAAAATTTTCTTTGGTGTCAGTTAAACGAGACCTGGATTTGAAGCTTGATAAACTATTCAGGGACAGTCCATGGTTTAAATTTAGCAATTTGGACTCGGTTGTCAATCTTACAAATGTTCATCTTTCTGATCTGGAAAAAGCTGCCTTGGGATTCGGATTGAAATTTTCCTTTACTGCGAATGCCAATTGTTTGGTTAGCTTTTTAAGCTCGTCCGAGTACTTTGCCAAATACTGTAAAGCCTCTAATCTTAATTTATTTACTCTGAAGGGATTTCTTTTAAATAAAATCTTTCACTCTTTGGGTAAGGGCTCTAGGTTTCCCAAGATTTTGTTGGATGCCCTTTCCACATTGAAGAACAACCCGAACCTTATGCTTGTGAAGTCTGATAAGGGAAATAAAGTAATCATTTTGGACACGTGTGATTATATCGCTAAAATAAATGTCATGTTGGCTGATGAATCCGTTTATTCCAAAGTCAGCAATGATCCACTAAAGACTTCCCAGGCTTCTTTTAATAAGGAGTGGGGAAGAATCCTAAAGATTCTCCCGAACTTTTTCAAAGATTTAAATCTTATTTGCCCCATCTTCCTTACATATATGGGCTTCCAAAGGTGCATAAACTGCCAGTACCTTTGCGCCCTATTATTTCTAATGTGGGAAGTTCTACTGAACAGTTGTCTAAATGGCTCTCAAGCCTCCTTTCGCCATTAGTAGGCAAAATCTCTGGAGCATATCTTAAAAATTCTGCAGAGTTTGTTGACAAACTTCGAGGTACAAACCTATCGGAAAAGAAATTGGTGAGTTTTGACGTGGTATCTTTCTTTAACATTCCCTTTGGATCTAACCTTGCAGTTCCTGGAAGAGTGGCTTCATGATCATCCTGAGACCATTCCGTTTGATTATGGAATTATTTTGGAGTTTGTTAGACTTTGCTCGAAACATAACTATTTTCCTTTTAACGGGTCATTTTTTAGACAGAGGACAGTTTACGTAAGAAGTTGAAAATAGTGGATCTCTCTCGTTTTTGGATGTTCTTATTTTAAGAGATCCGAACCAAAGACCTTCTTTCAAAGGATTTAGGAATGCTACGCATTCAGATAGCTACATAAATGCTTTTTCCAATCATTCTCTTTGTACTAAGAAAGGCGTTATTTCCGGTCTCTTTTTGAGAGCTTTCAGGATTGGGACCCCATTTATCTTGACGATGAAATTTTACATATTAAAAGTATATTTATATGCTTGGGTTATTCCAAATTGTTCATCGATAAAGCTTATTTCGCCGCTACGAAATCTTTCTTTCTCTCAAAACTGGGAACCGGGATAAAGACGTTTCATTCCTGAAAGTGCCCTTTGAGGTTAACAAAAGGCTTTCCTCACTCTTGCCAAAGTAGATTAAGTTGGTCCCTGTTGTGCCAAATAAATTGTCTTCGTTCATTCGTCATCCTATTACTAAAGCCTCCAACAATTGTGGCGTAGTTTATGAAATTCCATGTGGAGGCTGCCCTCAAAAATACATCGGGGAGACAATTGATTTTCAGAGAAGGATTAATTCCCACAACCGTGACCTGAGATCGAGTAATACTTATAGTAGCCTAGTTCAGCATAGGAAACAGCATAATCATATTTTTAAATTCGGGATTCTAAACCTATCATAAAGGTCACGGACCAGGAACAGAGACAAATATACGAGACATTTTATATTTTGGCAGAAAACACCATTTCCAATATTAAGTTGTCCTACAGTATGGATCGCTTTATTTTTAACATTATAAAATGTTTTAGGGCAATTTAGGGTCGTGACCGGCTGCCAGATGTACAGGATTGATTTTTACTTATAGATTTCTCATCTCGAAGGTTTGAAAACTGGGCAATAGTTTGCATTTGCCAACTGCCAGATTTACGACAGCTACCATCTCTATGTCCGTGTTTATACCTTCATATAGTCATTTTAACCTTAGCTCTTCCGCAGGACGGAAGTTTTATAACTTTTTTTAGATATTTTAATTAGTTTATGGTTTGAAAAGGGCTTGGTTGTTGGTTGTGACCAGCCGAAATTAATTAGCCTTTTTAAACGCTGTTTTTTAATTAATTTTATATTTTTTCTCCTTGCGGGTTGGGTTGGTGTAATTTTATATATATATATATATATATATATATATATATATACGTCTTCGAAAGCTATGGAATTCATGATATAAAGGCGTCTGACTGTAGCTCTACTTATATCCGACATTACTGCATTATTACGGTGTGTCAGTTTTAGGGAGCAAAGTGAAATCTTTAGATTTTCAAAGACTACTAGTGACCAAATGATGCATTTTTATGTGCTAAATCGGAATATGGCTTTAAAATCCAGATTTGACCACACCTAGCTACTTATATTTGAAGTTGAAGTTTACGAAAAATCAGCAATTTTTGCAAGTATTTTTTTTATTGTATATAACTACATTTTACATACATTGCATACAATTAAAGACATTTTGATTGTATTTCAATATTAAAACTTAGAAATATAGATAGGTTTCTTGAACTTTGCCAAGGATGCCATGTCTGCCTTGCTCTTGTTCCTGGACATGAGCTCCCTACTGGCCACCTGGCCACTGATGTACGCCTCCCTCCTCTCTTGTGAGTAAACATGTTTTGCTGCCTCAGTTGTCATCCTTACACACCTCTCTACTGACTCTGTGTGTGAGGGCCATGCAGGAACTTCCATTGGTCTATCCAGAAACTCCTTGATTGCAGCAGTGGTGAGGGAGCAGGTCAGAGGAGGCTCAGTCACGCCAGAGTTCCAGTCAATAAGCTCCGAGAGTTTGGTGGCATCTGGGTTGATGTCAGGAGTCTTCCTGGGTCTGACACTGCAGTCTCCTACTTGTGTGTCCTCATCTCCTTCACCTCTGATTTCCAGTATCCTCTTCACTGCCTCCCTCCTCTCCTCCTCCACCTCACTGCACAGCATGGCCTGGAGCACAGCTCCAGAGTGTGCATACCAGGCTGATCTCTTCACTGTAGGCATCACTATTCCTATCACCTCCTTCTTCTGACTTCTGAGCAGCTCCAGCTGGTACAGTACATGCCTGTGACCCTCCACCCAGCTGTGATTTAACTTGATGTTGAACCAGTTTGGCATGTAGACTCCCACTATGAATTCCACAATTATCCTCAGATTCTTCAGGTCCCTACCCTTTAGCCCATGTTTGGAAATCCACAATCTGCAGAACCTTAGAGCCGTGGTGACCCACCTACTGTGACAGACTGGCCCAATCTCCAGGAGAGCTAGACTCTGAAGTACCTCTCCCTATCTGATGGCAGTGATGATTCTGTAGCCATATGATTGGTCAGTGCTGAGGTCCTTGACTATCTCCTGACTGAGATGGGGTAGAGGAGGACCAACAGTGATGCTCTTGAAGTTTGGGTTGATCTTCAGCTCAGTGGCAGTGTGTAACATCTTCCCTAGTGGCCCAGACCACTTGTTGTTTCTCAATGTCTTGCCATCCAGTGAAGTCAACAGGTGTCTGAGACTCAGCTCCCCAGTGTGCAAGTCACAGACAATCCACACCAACTTCCTGCTAAGATTGGCCTCCACATAATGCATTACTCCTCCCTCCCAGCCAGTATTCACATTAGCACTGTCACCTCCTATGGCCAAAAGGGTCTGGTATGCTCCTCTCTCTCTCTTAGCCAATTCACCAGATGATCAGCAATGACCTCAGCATGACTTCTCTCCTCTGCAGCTTCCTCTGGTACAAAATGCCACAAATATTTCCCACCTGGTTCATTGCACACTGTGTAGTGTTCTTCTTTAATGAGGCCAGGAAACTGCCTGTCACTGCCCTCAGCTTCCATCATCACTTTGGTGTCATCTCTTTTCCCATCAAAGAAGATACAAGTGATGACATTTTCCCTAATCTCTTCATCAAACTTCTTCACCAGCTCCTTAGTCACTCTCTCCTGAGCCTTCCTCACCTTGTTGTGGTCAATCACCAGTGCTGTGTCAAACTCTGTGATAAGACCAGCATAAATCCAGGCAGCAGTGGCAACCTCTGCAGTCTCTCTCAGCCCAGTTTGATGTCTCAAGCTAGCCAGAGTTATGTTGGTGATATCTTCAGTGTTGTATTTCTTCTTCTTAACCACAGGCAAGGAAGAAGTTGTCGCAGCCTCTTCTATGAAGTCTTCGTCCTTCTCTCTCCTCCCTGCCTCCTCCAGTATATATCCAGTCTCCTCCAACTCCATCTCCAGCAGTGACTCCTCCCTCAACTCCTCTTCTTTCATGGCTGACTCCTCTGCCTTCCTCCTCCTCTTCTCCTCGGGCTTCCTTCTCTGCTCCTGTCTCTGCAGCACTGCTTCCTGTCTCCTGGTCTCAGGGTGATCAGCTAGACCCATCTGGAGTGCCCTCACACTGCCCACCTCTTCTCTCTGACCTTTAATGAAGGCAAGTTCCTGCACTGGTATCTTGTGCTCGCTCCTGCAGCTGCAGTCAATGTGAACCTCACTGTTGCAGACAGGGTTACACCCAAGCTCACTGCAGCTCCTGATCACACAGTGACAGGTCAGGATGTCCACCAATTTGTCCAGTTTCATCTTGAACCTATCTTTGACCTCTAGCTTCACATTGCCAATGGACACCTTCACTGCCTCATCCCACAGTGCCTTCACTTTAGCCCTGATCCTGACCTCAGTGTTGATTACAGGTCCTGTGAATAGAGCGTTGCCTTTCTCCACTGAGCCAGTAGCCCTGGAACAATGCCGTTGTTAATGAGGTCATTAACTGCGTAATTCCGCCTGTCTTCCTCACTCATCTCTCTCCTCAACAAACCATACCTCAGCAGATCTCTGGCTGTGGGCAGCTCAGCAGGGGGAAGTTCCCTCCCAGTCACCACCAAATGACTAAGGTTACAACTTGATTTGCTTCAGGTTCTGATTTCTTTCTGACGCATCCTGTGGACCTGTGAACAAAAGAAATGTCATTGAAATTTGGATAGGCCTACTGATTATGATTACATAAAATTAAGTTAATTGAAATTCTTAATATCTTCCAATAAGCTCAGATAAAAGGTTGTGTTGTTATAGGTACAAGACTTAGTTATTCAAAGTAATGACAATTTCATATATCTATCATGGCAAAATATACAGAAAGTTTGGGTCACACATAACATTTCGACTAATTTGAATTACCCAATATTTACATTCTAAGTAATCAAAATTGTCAAAAAGGAGTGAAAACACGCATTTGTGACTATGTGAAACTTAAAAACCATACTGCACACCAAAAATAACCAAAGTTGACCACACATATCAATGGCACATTGATATACGATGCTACAGTCATATTTAGGTTATAACTTATTTCAAACCTTTATGGTCAAATATATGTAGGTAAATGGCTTTTTTAAACAACACTAAAGATATTTCTAAGTTTGCTAGATAATATGACATCATTTGAGCATTAATAGTTTTTGAATTGTTGACTTTACTAAAAGTGACACACCCTAGTTTAGAAGTCTACCTAAGTTAATGTATGCTGGGGCGGCGGTTTGAGACATATTGGCTTGTTCTTGATCTGAAGTTTGTGTGTTTGGAAAGGTGAAAAAATGGGTGTAGGGAAATTTTCGATGTCAGAAAGCGCACCGTCGGAATCGCTCATATGTGACGGTACTATTACTGTGTTCTAATTTGGTCTGCTTGACAGATCTTTATGTATGGAATGATCACTTGAGTGGTTTTCCTAAGTACTCTATCTAAGAAATACACATTAAATAAATGCACAGCAGTTTGCCTAACTAGGGAAAAATTTTAAAAGATTGTAAACAAAATAATAAAAAAAAATGTAAACAAAATTTTACTCGAATGTACTTGAAGGTACGGTAATATTATGATTGGTACAATTAATAAAATTATTCTATACTAACTATAATAGTGGAAATAACTCAGTTTCAATAAAAAGAAATGTGTCACTGGTGTATGGAATGTTCACTGTGTTTTTTGTTAATTCTGGCTTGATACTAAAATTGTTAATAATACTGATACTCAAATGTTTAGAGATTACTTTAAAAAATGAGATCTGTACTTAACAAGATTCCCACGGCAAAGTCCTTGGAGACGTGTCGTGAAGACGTGTCTTTCTGACTACTTGTTCTTGGATGAAAACTAGCCGTGGAGAACTTGGAGTCGTGACACACCTGTTCAAGGGTGGATGTGACGAACTGGAAGTCGTGACACGTCGGTCAAATGGATGTTGGTTCTAGTTCTAGGGTCTGGAAGACTGGAAGAATCCTGGATGCAGAGGTCGCCAGTTGTTAACTACTCCGTCTATGGCCTGGGTTGGTTCGAAGTCGACGGGGGTTCTGGTTAGGTGGCAGCAACGGATTTGTTACTTGCAGTAGTTTCTTCTATACTACTCTCCGAGTTCTTCTATAGTGGTTCTGAGGATTCTGGGAGGCTTACTAAATTCTCTGAAGGTTCCCTGATCCTTCTTATAACATATCGGGAAATGTTAATGACTGAGTTCTCTGAAGAGAGCAAGGCTCGAAGGAGAAGATAAAGACTGTTTCTTACTGTAATTTACTGCTAAAAGGTAGGTAGAACTACTCACTCCTAATTCTGAATGAACACGGAAGAATTTTTGTGGGTTTATATACCCATAATTTGCTAACATCATTATTATTAAATGTTGAAAAGGCTGCATTATTTGAAAATAAAATAAATCTTTTAGCTGTGGTAATGTTTAAACGGATAAACAAGATATTTGAAGATGAAGCCATATTTTTATCTTAAACCGCGTATTTTCAGATCCGATTTATCATGATCTGCAGAGTTAACTAAAAGTGGAAATTGAACTATGCATCTTTACACTAAAATAAGCATATGAGCAAAAATTAAAGGTTTAAGATTTGCAATTAAATGCTTAGACAAGATATGACTTCATCTTTTATAACGAAGAGAGAATGTATACAAAACATGAACATTGCAAAACTTAATCAGGGTTCATTATTAAGCTAAATCTAAAAAAATGATTAAGAATTTTAAAAAGAACAAGTCACCAATTATTTGACAAAGTAGAAAGCAAATCAAAATTTTTATCCAAACTCGCATTAGGCGATTTTGGTCCTTATGTAAAAATGAATACATACACGTACATACATATGAATATAGGTATTATATGAAGTTAAATATATACGAATATATAGGATTATATAAATACATGAACCATATAAACACATAAATTTTACAAATGGACACAAGAACTATATAAATGAATATATGAATTACACGAATGAATAAGATAGTATAGGAATATAGGAATTGTTCATGGTTCATTTTTACACATACAGTATATATATATAAATATAATATATATATATATATATATATACAAACTCAGAATGGTTCCCTGAGAACATTATATGTTAAACACAGACCGTGCATGGAACAAGGAACTCTTCTGGGAAAATTAAATCCACTATGGTATTTGTCATTTACCATTACTTATTCGGACTATAGTGGATTTAATTTTCCCAGAAGAGTTCCTTGTTCCATGCACGGTCTGTGTTTAACATATATATATATATATATATATATATATATATATATATATATATATATATATAGATATATATATATAGTATGTATATATAGATAGCATATATATATATATATATATATATATATATATATATATATATATATATCAGTCTATATATATATATATATATATATAGATATATACTATCTATATATATATATATGTAAAGAACGACGTTTGTGGATAGCATATCTGACCGGCAATCGGAAGATCCCGGGTTCGATTCCCGGGTGGTAACCTCATTTTTCATTTGTTCGTTCTTCCTCCTCATCTTGTGCGGAACGTTCTTCTACACAAGTTTCGTTCTTTACATTGATTATACTGTGTGTTGTTTGCAGTTAAAAATGTGTATATATATATATATATATATACCTATATATATATATATATATATAGTATACATTTTAACTGCAAACACGCAGTATAATTAACGTAAAGAACGACGCTTCTATAGGAGAATATTCCGCGCAAGATGAGGAAAGAGAACGAAACAAATGAAAAAATGAGATAACCACCCGGGAATCGAACCCGGGATCTTCCGATTGCCGGTCAGATATGATAACCATTACACCATGGGCCTCACTCGATCAAATGCCGTAATTCCCCTACATACGCGCAGAAACCAATGCCCCAAGGGGGCGCCTCCCGCTTGCCGTACATTATATACATTTTAACTGCAAACACGCAGTATAATTAACGTAAAGAACGACGCTTGTATAGGAGAATATTCCGAGCAAGATGAGGAGAGAGAACGAAACAAATGAAAAAATGAGGTAACCACCCGGGAATCGAACCCGGGATCTTCCGATTGCCGGTCAGATATGATAACCATTACACCATGGGCCTCACTCGATCAAATGCCGTAATTCCCCTACATACGGCATGCGGCATGTACGGCATGCGGGAGGTGCCCCCTTGGGGCATTGGTTTCTGCGCGTATGTAGGGGAATTACGGCATTTGATCGAGTGAGGCCCATGGTGTAATGGTTATCATATCTGACCGGCAATCGGAAGATCCCGGGTTCGGTTCCCGGGTGGTTACCTCATTTTTTCATTTGTTTCGTTCTCTCTTCTCATCTTGCGCGGAATATTCTCCTATACAAGCGTCGTTCTTTACATATATAGTATATATATTATATATATATATGTATTATATATATATATATATATATATATATATATAGAGAGAGAGAGAGAGAGAGAGAGAGAGAGAGAGTATATATATATATATATATATATATATATATATATATGGGAATGAACTCAGAATGGTTCCCTGAGGTTTTTTATGATACACACAGACCGTGCATGGAACAAGGAACTCTTCTAGGAAAATTAAATCCACTATAGTCCGAATAAGTAATGGTAAATGACAAATACTATAGTTTTTTTCTTTTTCATGATGCTAGCCCGACGTGGGCAACGGGTCACTCACAAAGAGGTCCAAAAATATAGCTTCCATCACCAGCTATCTGCAAAGCAGATAAGATCCAACTTTGGATCCTATCTGCTTTGCAGATAGCTGGTGAGGGAAGCTATATTTTTGGGACCTCTTTGCGAGTGACCCGTTGCCCACGTCGCGCTAGCATCATGAAAAAGAAAAAAATAGTATTTGTCATTTACCATTACTTATTCGGACTATACTGGATTTAATTTTCCTGGAAGAGTTCCTTGTTCCATGCACGGTCTGTGTGTATCATATATATATATATATATATATATATATATATATATATATATATATTATATATATGGGTTCCGTACCACAAAGCCTTAGTTTAAGGTAGTAAAATTAAGGCTTTGTCGTTCGGAACCCACGTAAAATTGTAGGTCCTCTCCGCCACCACGGAGGACATGCACAATACACAATTACGAACGCACCTAGGTAGACCAGCCATGAGTGGATCCGAGGTTCTTTGTTGGTCTGAAACATTATAACATTATTATAACATTATATATATATATATATATATATATATATATATATATATATATATATATGTGTGGAAAAGGGTTTCCACAGGAAAATAAATTTATGTTAAAATTAAAAAATATCATTCTGTTTGTATAAATTAAAGTATTAATCCTTTAAAAGATATTATTCTGTTCATATAAATTAAAATATGAATCCGTTAAATTCTTAATATTTGTATAAACTGCCTCGATCATGATGCCCCAGTGGATCATCTGGCTTTCTCTCTAACCCTAACGAAAAGAGTGTTGTCACGTCTATAATCTTAAACAGAGTTTCCAAATTCTAAATGTTCTTTTCGATTATTATAAATCACATAAAAGAGTTAAGTGTAAAACTACAATTATATAAATTCTTTTACTAATATCATTATTAGAGTAGGATTTTGCAACGTTTAATAATCTTTTGTAACACGTGGCACCATGGGGGTTTCTGCAGGACAAAAGGAAACGCCTTGTGAAAGTCCCGCCTCGGCTTTCGGGCAGGAGTGAGTGTTTCGCCCTTGGGCCGGCCGGTTCGGCTGGGCCCCTTAACTTTTTGATGTAAGCATTTGTTCGTTAATAACTCTCTAAACAAGTGTAGTGAAAAGGATTTGTTTTTTCTAATTACTCTGTATTGTAAAAGAAATTCATTAATAGTTTAAAAGTGATTTTCCCCCTTGTGAAAATAAAGGACTGACAAAAGGAAAACTCGTAATTTATATCCTTCCAAGAAAGGCACTCTATTCTCTCAACGGACTGAGGGACAGGACGCAATTGGGCAAAGGGTATAAAATGTTGTCCTGGAACCTCGCAGTCAGATTAATTAAACGTACAAACTTCCTTGTTGGTGCGAGGAAGCGACATACTGAGAATACTTTAAACAGTGGGAGATGGTGTAACGAAGCATAACAACACTCTTCCTCCCGACATTTTTTTTCTTTTTTCAAATCTTGCTCCTCGGCGGCAGTGTCGCAAAATGACGGATGAATGATTTCTTCTTTTAATCCTGGTATAGGTCTGCCAGTGTCGGCGACACTGGTGTTTGATTGCTTTTTTCCGACTGTTTAATGGTTGCTTTGTATGTCGACAAGGAGAGTTTAACCCGTTTAATTTATCTCAGATCCTGGCATTGGTCGACAATGTCGAGAGAGAGAGATAATGTTGCATCTCTGCATCACTCTACAGGACAACGTTCATTCGATTCTGTTCTTTCTGATCAGAAGGTTTGGAAATCGAAACTGGAGCCATCTGCCACTTTGATTTCACTCGAAAAGGACCGAATACACGAAACGAAGAACAGTAATCATAATGTCGGTTTATCCCATTTACAAATTGTTTTTTTATCGTATTTCTAGTTCAAGTACTACCACCACACGTATTCCATATACCCGTTTAGGCGATACCTCTGCATTCATGCCCTACGAGTGGAGGGAAGTACGTAAGTGGCTTGCCGGACTTTGTTTTGACACTACTGCAAGCAACACTGGCATTCATGGAGGAGCGTGCTATACCATTGAACTTGCTTTAGGAAAACGACTGTTATTCCTAGCATGCCGCCATCATGTTCATGAACTAATAATTGCCTGTGTATTTGACACACTTTTTGTTTCAATTGGTCCTCAGATACCCCTTTTTGGCAGATTTAAACAGCAATGGTCCCAACTAAAATGGAATGATTATTCAGCAATTGACGCCACTCCAGAAGAATTAAGGGAAGAGGAAGTTGATTGGATCAACAAACATCGAGAAGTGGTGATCAACTTCATTAGAGAGAAGCTGACAGAATATCATCAGCGCAATGACTATCTGGAGTTTATGGCACTTGCATTCATATTTATGGGTGAAGAGCCTCCACGAGGTGTTCATTTTCGAGCACCAGGTGCCTATCATCGAGACAGGTGGATGGCAAAAGGCATATACTGCTTGAAGATATACCTGTTTCGCAAACAGTTCCACCTGACTGCTCATGAGAAACAAGCTCTCAAACGTATCAACATCTTCGTCGTTTCTGTTTACCTCAAGGCGTGGTACGAAGCCCTATCAGATGCTGATTCACCGTATAATGATATCATGCTTATGATCAAACAAGAGGACTTCGTTAAAGTTGACAAAGAAGTTGGTGATGCTGCATCCAGAAAGTAGGTTCTTTTAAGGGTAAGAGATTGTCAGATTTCATCACGAGCAGATCATCAAATCTGTTCAACGCGTTAAAAATTGACAATGAATTCCTGCAAACAGATCTCTACAATGGTATGACCAACCAACATACATACATAGCCGAGAAGTTGTGTCCTATCTTAAAGTTGTAAACGACTGTGCAGAACGAGCAGTTAAACTTCCAACAGATTTCAACGAAACAATTACAGTGAATGAGGAGCAACGTCATTTTCTATTTCAAGTTGTTCATTTTCATCGGAAAGCGATTGCACAGCCCCAGAAATCACACTTCGTACAGTGATCAATAGGGCGGAGTGAAAAACTCATTTTTCGAATTTTCAAATTGGCTAGTGTGGAAAATGTGTGGAGTAGTGAGGAAATAAGCTGGTATAAATTTAAAATCATAACATTAATATCTTCAGGTGCCACAATGACCTTCAATATTGAAAAAAATTGAAAAAAGCAGATTTTAACCAATAATTACAGAAGAGTCCACGATGCACAATAGACAAGAATTTATTCACACTTGTATAAAAATAGCTCAGTCAACCTTTAAAAAAAGTTTCTATTCTCTAAAAACAGTTTTCTATAGTCAGCTCACTCAGCTGTCACGTGAGTACCTCGGTTCAGTGTAGCTGTCGCTCTCGTAGCAGGTGGGTGTTCTGTTGTTGGCGTTACTCAGATAGTCTAAACTATATTTCTTATATATTTTGCATTTCTGTATTGTGTTGCCCTAACTTTGCCATGTACTATTAACTGAAATTAACGTATAATTGATATTAGCTCTTTCTTTTCAGATTTGTATACTTTCAAAATGTCTCGAGTTTGTGCAAAATCAACCAGGGCCTCAACTGAGTGCCCCATGTTTGGTATGGGGGAAGATTTGTGGCACAGGAATCTTCCTACATACGAAGGAGTTTTTAAATATTACTTGTTGTAAGAAACGATTTGAAACAGAATACTAATAAAGATCCTTCAATATCTCAAATATTAGAACAAGTTGTTGATAAATTGAAAACAATTTGGGAAAGTGCTTCCGTCCCAATTCTGTCAGACAGGCGAATTGAAACAATGTTCAGAAGCTACCACGAAAAGTATCGTGTCATTATGAAGCCATACCAAAGCAGAAAAAATTCTGAAGCTTACAAAGCAAAGATTGATATGTTCAAAAAAGAAGCACACACGAAACTTTTTGACATTGCAGCGTGCAAGTGCAAAGTACTAACACAATGTTCTTGTCCCAAAGAAAAAACGGTTCCAAAGGAAGAAGTGACGTTCCTCTTAGATCAAAGGAGTGAAAGAAAACTGTTTATTGATAGAGTAGATATTACACTCTCAAAGAAAAAAGCATCTACGTTGCTAAGAAAGCAAAAAGAAGCTGTGAGGCTCACCAAAGAATCTTCACAGGAGAAATTGCAGGATACAAATGTTGAATTATCATCATCGACATCAAATAGTGAAAGTGAATCTGGCGAAATATCCGACGATACATTTCCAGAGCCAGTTAGCTCGAAGAGAAAGCTCGAACAACCTGAAGAACAATTATTCAAGAAAAGGAAAACTACAAATCTACCTTCAGTGGCTACTGCTTGTGACAGGACTGCAGTTTCAGATCGAGCTGCAGCATTCATTGTTAGTGCAGTATTGCAAGATATTGGAGACGTTTCTATTGACAATACATCTGAAGTAGTGGATAGGAGTAAAATCAGAAGAGAAAGACAAAAGAAGAGATCAGAAATTATGAAAGATCAAAATCAGGTCCCAATCAGAGGAATCTATTTTGATGGTCGAAAAGATTCTACACTCTTCCAAGAAAAAAAGAGTCCAAAGTATATCAGAAGAAGGTAACAGAAGAACATATCACTTTAGTGAGAGAACCTGGTTCAGATTATTTGGGCCATTATTCTGTGAATTCTGGATCAGCTGAAGAAATATGTAAAGGAATGTTTGAGTATATTGGAAATAATGACATGAACCTGGAAAACCTTGTTGCCATTGGATGCGATGGTGCAGCAGTCAACACTGGAGAAAAGGGAGGCGTTATAAGGCTTATAGAATTGAAGCTGAAGAAGCCAGTTCAACATTTAGTGTGCCAGCTCCATGCCAATGAATTGCCATTACGCCATTTAGTTGCAAAGCTGGATGGAAAAACATCTGGCCCCCGCGGATTCACCGGTCCTATTGGCAGGGAATTAGAGAACTGTGAGAGTCTTCCTATTGTCGAGTTTGAAAGGATTGATGCTGAGGAACCAACTGTAGACTGTGAAGATCTTAGCACCGACCAAAAATATCTAATTGATATTCATCAGGCCATAACAAAGGGATATTGCTCTCCAGATCTTGCTCATTGTAGTCCAGGCAAAATGGCACATTCACGATGGCTGACTACAGCAAATCGTTTGCTTCGTCTATACGTTTCAACTGTAAGTCCATCTGAGAACCTCATGAACATTGCTTCTTTTATAATGAAGGTCTACATCCCAATGTGGTTTTCTATTAAGCAAAGTACGTCTTTTGTCAATGGCTCAAAACATGTTTTCAAAACTATTGAACTAACAAGAACACTGAATGACGAAGTAAAGGATATTGTAAACCCTGTCATACAAAGAAATGCATTTTTTGCAAATCCAGAAAATATTCTAGCATCAATGATTCATGATGACCGCAGCGCCATAAGAGAATTAGCGTGGAGGCGAATAAAGAAAGCAAGGCAAACAAACAAGGAAAAAGTTGTGAGGCGTTTCACAGTACCTGTTATTCAATTTGAAGCTACTGATTATACTGATTTAATTAATTGGCAAAAATGCATTGTCACTGAACCACCTGTGACAAGACACCTGACAGAAAATGAGATTGAAGAATTCATAGAAAACAAGAGTACCCCTCCATTCGAGAAATTCCCTTGTCATACACAAGTAGTAGAAAGAATGGTAAAATTAGTGACTGAAGCATCATCAAAAGTATTTGGATTGAACGCGCGAGATGGCTTCATAAGATCAACACTTCAGTCACGTAAAAAAATGCCATCATTCGAAAGTAAAGCTGAATATAAAGTTTAAATAAAACGTTAATCAAAAGAACATTGATCTAAATAAACTAAGAGCTGCGTAATTCAGTAACTATTTTGGTAATTGGAACACTTAATATATAATAATAACAAGTAAGTTTCAGTTATTGTACTAATGCAGAATATAAGAAAATCATTATATTTCACTTTTTCGACGGCTTTGTGGCACCTGAAGATATAATTTCGCAGGACTAATATTTATGCACAGTCATTATCTATAGCACCCACATATTTTCCGCACTAGCCATATTTGAAATTCGAAAAAAAGTTTAAAAACCTCATTTTCGATCCGCCCTAGTGATCAATATTCAATATTTCAGTTGCTCTGCACAGTCCCTAAATCTTCATTAAATGTAATGAAAATTTAACCTAACGTTTGTAATATCGTATGTCATAAAATAAAACACTATGCAAACAAAAATTCAAATTTTATTTTTTCACCATTAAATTTTGAAACGGTCTAACACACACAGTATATATATATAATATATATATATATATATATATATATACAGCTTCTGATCTGTCTTTCCTTGTAAACAGACGTGTTCTGTCGAGTGTTCAGTATTACCAATTGAATAAGTGATTTTATTCGAAGTGTCTTTAAAAAAAATAAGTGTTTGGTACTTTCTTAACTAAATTACCTCCTGTTATTAATTATTCATAAACGAATATATTTTATTTGACTTTATTTACTTCTGTATTATTTTATTAAACTAAGGCGAGTGCACGTGGCTTGCCTTGTTTGTTTTTCTTCGAGAGGGTGAAATTCCAAGACGTGGTCTAGTAAGGTTGATTTTGTCTTGTTTGTTTTCCTTTGAGAGGGTAAAATTCTAAAACGTGGTCTAATAAGGTTGGTTTTGCCTTGTTGAGGTTCATCAGGTAAGGTGTGGTCACCGTCCATGGGAAAAAAAGGAAAAACGGAAAAAATCGGCCGAATTGTGGACAGTTAAGTTTTTTTTTATCCATCTTTATTAATACTTTTTCTTTTCCAGTACCTTCGTTGGTAACTTAATTAAGTCTATATTCATTTTGTATAAATTTGGGTTACAGGAACCGGTTTCTGCGTTGGAAGTACATTTTTGCGGGCTTGCGCAGGTGACATCACAATAAGCACGCGGTTGACCTGCGTTTTATTTATTAATTTCTCCTTTCTTATTCTAGGAGGTGTACGTCGTTATTAGATTACTATTATTTACTTGATACGAATTTTCAAACGCTCGTTTTTTAATTAGTTAATAGCATGGCAACCCCGTCAAGTACTTGCAGTCGCTGTAAAGGAAAGTTTGCCACTTACGCGTTTATTTTGGCTAATAATAATGATCAGTTAGTTTGCAGGTGGTGCTCAAACATGGAATTGCTGAGGAACGAGCTAGAGTGTGAGAGGGAGGCCAGAGTGAGGCTTGAAGAAAGGGTGGTGCTCCTGATGGCAAAGTTAGAATCCCTTGGGCCTTCTGAGACGAGTTATTCTTCAGTCACGGCCCCTTCTGCCTCAGTTTCTACTAATGATATAAATAATACTAATAGCCCTATCTCTTCCCCTAGTTTCCGACCCTTCGTGCAAGTGCGTAATGGAGCCCCATTGAGACAACCTAAGACTTGTCCATCAGTATTAACGAACAATAAGTTTTCTGATTTAGGTTTCGAAGACGCTGATAAACCGGAAATACGACTCGTTGGTGATTCCATTGTTCGAGGGCAGCTCGAGGAATTCTGCGAGAGAAAACCCCGTCGTAGGCGCCGTTACTGCTGCCCTGGTGCAAGGGTGGAGGATACAACTAATAGTGTTGATTTTTTTACAGACGGAATCTCTGAGGACACAACATACTGTATGTTATTCACGTCGGTACTAATAACGTTCTAATTTCTAGCTCGGAAGAGCTGCTAGCTAGGTACAGGGACTTACTAGAGCGATTAAAGAAAAAATTAACAAGATTGTTTTAACAGGTATACTTTCTCGAATTATCCAACGTAACGAGTTCTACAGCAAAGCGACCTATATTAACAATAACCTAAAGTCACTTTGTCAACAGGAAGGAGTGCAGTTTGCGAATTTTTGGAACAGTTTCTACGGCAGGAGGGACTTGTTCCTCGGAGATGTACTTCACCTTAATGACGTTGGAGCTGCGCGTTTAGGAAGACTATTTCATAATACTGTTTCTTCTTTTCAGGCTGCCGTAACTCGAACGGTCCCGAGTTCGAAATTATAATTTCCTTAAAATTCCCTTGCGCGCGCGAAGGTATCGCGGTTACAAACAATTTGAAGGTTCTATCCTTAAATGCTCGTAGCCTACGAAATAAAATAAACGAATTTTTTCTTTAATTGCTTGTTAAAACTATGATTTAGTTGCGATAAATGAATCGTGGCTTAGCACTGAAACACGTGACTTTGTCGTGTGTGTGTGTGTGTGTGTGTGTGTGTATCAAATTAGAGCTTATAGACTGTTTGTTAAAAAGAGAATAGGTAGGCGAGGAGGCGATGTTATGTTTTATATGAAAGATAATATTGCGAACGTTATAGAAGTAAAGCACATATTCCAGAACCGATAGATTCGATTATAGTAGAACTTAAATTGAACGATTTCAAACTTGTTGCGGTTATATAAAGGTCCCCCTAATCAAACAGCTGATACGGACGAAGGGTTATATCCGGAACTTAAGAGAATAATTGGTAGTGAGCAGGCCTTAGTTATGGGTGAATTTAATTGCGCCAACGTAGATTACTATACAATGCATGGAGACGCGGAAGGTAATCGTTTAGTTAATTTTCTCGAGAATAGCTTTCTTATTCAAAACGTTGGGGAACCTACGAGATTGGACAGTATTTTAGATTTAGTAATAACTACGGACGATAGCCTAATCACGGATCTTCAAGTAATAAAACCATTAAGCAATAGCGATCACAATATGGTAGAGTTTGTCCTCTCAGTAAGTCACTCGAAACTAGTGATGAAAGCCGGTATTGAAAAACCGGTATTTATACCGGTATTGGACAAGAGACACGATACCGATATCGTGATTATCGATACCGGGTTTTCGGTATTGAAGAACTGCCTATTGTCTTTATTGTGGGAGCAATCAGCAAATGTCGAATCAACAAAGATTTGTTTTTCGTAGGATTTTGTGGCCAATGTGAGTAGAAATAATGATTTATCTTCATACATAACTTACACATGCAGTATATCTTTGAGGGGCGTCATTAGTGTATGTCACAAATTATCACTTCTTATAATATTATGTTATTGACGTTATATGATGTGTCCGTTTTTCTGAAAAGGGAAACTATCATCCAGAACTCTCGCTTTAAACATTTGAAATCGTATAAATATGTATTGAAACGTTCAAAAACGTTTTTTAAAAGGCTTTTTCCTAAGAATGATGAAAATTAGTTGGTTTCGAGGAAGAAAGCGAAGACCAAGACTTACAAGCATATAACTGCTCAGAGAATGTTACTGAAGACAAGAATGAAGTAGATGATCCATTGATGTGCGAATACATGAAAGAAATAGAGAAATTAGAAAAGGTACCATTGAGAAGCAATGCAACTAACTTTGATCCTACTAATGAATTTAAGAGTTTCGAAGTTTCTTCACAAAGAAGTGAAAATTTAAAGAAGCTGTACAAGGCATTGCTTTCCATTAAACCCACTAGTGTAGAATCAGAAAGAGCTTTTTCTGCTGCTGGTTTATTTCTGACCAAGCTAAGATCAAATCTCTCTGAACAATCATTAGATAGTTTTTGTTTCCTCAAAACTTACTTCCAAAACCAAAACAAGAAATAAATATGCAAAATTATTAATAAACTTTTTTTTTTAAATTGTTATTTTTCCCTTTTACCTTTGGTTATCTGATATACTTAATCATTATAAATAGTCCTTCCTTTTTCCTGCCTTTCCCTAGGAGCTGCTGTTCAAACTTATTTCAATCAATGGTATTTTCCCTTTGGTGTCGGTGACAGAATTTAAAAGTAACTTCAGTTTTTATTGTCGTTAATGTGATGAGTACTACAGGTCTTGCAGGCTTGTGGGAGGGTTGGCACTTGGCAGGGTGACACCAAAAAAATCATAAATTATTCTCTGCATAAAACCGGTATCAACACCGGTATCAGTAAAATAATTGTTCAAATACCGGTACTAAAAATTGTCGGTATTATTTCATCCCGACTCGAAACCAGCTAACTCGATTAAAATTCCTAACTTCACTTCTAGCACGCAGACTTTTGTAAATTTCGAAATGAATTGTCACACGTCAATTGGGAAAACGTAATGGGGTTCTCCAATTCAAAAATAATGTGGGAATCGTTTGAAACAGTATTTAGGACTATAAATGAGGAATGTGTACCGTACAAGATTAAGCGTGCGAAAGTAAATAACAAGCCCTTGTGGTTTACTTCTAGAGTAGTGTAAGAGTGTGATTGGTACGGTAGGGTCATTGTGAAAGTTGAACGTGAGTGATAGATGGAGTGTGAAACTAGAGCTTGGTGTGAATGATTTGAAAGTGAGCAAGGTGAAAGGTAGTAATGGAGTTTGGGGATGATTCGTGCTTGTGATCTGAACAATAGAGGTTGGAAGCGGGAGATTCAAAGTTAGAAGTTGCAAGAAGTTGAATATTTGAATGCGAGTTGTCGGCATTAGATCTGCAATCACTTCAGGGTACAGAGTACAGTGGTGTCTTTAAGCATTGCCTATAGTACAAGTGAGCATTGCCTATAGTACAAGTGTGGAAGCCTCTATACGAGGCTTCAAATTTGGAGTGTGGAACAACGCTTGGGTTCGGCTGGGGAGCTGAATTCCTGGTTCAATTAAAGCCGTTTCGTCTACCCGAGCTGAACGTGAACGGTCGGAACGTTTTGTGGCCCCGTTCCGAGGCTGAGCTTCTGAGCTTCATCAGTAAATTCGAGGATTAAGACAGGATTAGAGCAAAGCCTATCCTTTCCTGCCCGTCTAAACACCACTGCTACTGGACTAGCCAAAGTGAAGTGATAGCCGAAGTGATAATTTACTTTAAGTAGGCACAGGACGTACTGCTTGTATAGCACTTTAAGTTTAAGTATTAAGTTTAGTGTTAAGTTTGTGTTAATTTAAGGTTGTGTTAAGTTAAATGTTAATTTAAGTTTATATTTAGGGTTTTGTAAATATATTTAATTTATTTAAATGTACTTTAACTGGACCTAAGTGTAGCTTGGATAAATAGTTTATGGTACCCGCACCCGGGAAAGGAGCTTTCCGGTAACAAGTGGCGCCCAACTACATTTTGCAATTGTGGTGATTTAGTGTTTAAAGTTAAGATTGTAGTAATTGTCTTTGTTAATTCGATATTTTGATCTTTATTGAATAAGTTTGTATAAACTAGTAATTTTAGGGGCTCTAATTATATTTGTTTAAAGTATTTAAGTTGCTATAGGTTAAGTTTGGATTAGGGAAAGTTTCTTCTTGTATTCATGTTTTTTTGCTGAGCGCTAAAATATTTAGGTTGTATAAATAATTTGGTTAAAAGTTTAAGGTGTTTGAATACTTTCTATAATTTTTTTTTGTTTCTCTGGTTTTCAACTGAATCGCATATGATGGGAGAGGAAGAAGATAATTCGAAGAGAGAGTGAGGATGACCGTGCGTCCGAAAGAAAAGGAGGAAGGTACAAGAACGATAGGTGGAGCAAATGACCCAAGCAAAGCAATCGATGCGGTTTTGACTATCAGTGCTATGATGAATGATGATGATGTTGAAAATTTGATGAACTTGAAGAGGACTATGGAGTCGATGCTTGGAGAAATGAATGAGAAGTTGAGTAAACTGATGAGACGGATGTTGACGAAAATGAAGTGTGGCAGGAGGTGATGAGTAAGAGTAAAAGGAAAAGGTTACGTAGGAACATTAAGCGGGAAGGGAATGCAAAAGAGAAAATGTACACGACGGATGGTAGTTCTGGTGCGGAGTCAGACGGTGAACGCGAGTGTAGAAATGCTTGGTTAGACAAATTTTTGGATTTGCTTGATAGTGGTATGGATGAGGATAGTGCTTTTAAGAGGGTAATGATTACTTTAATGGGTGAAGTGTGGGAGTATCGAAGATTGTTTATGGATAAAAGTGATGTTAGAGCAGCGAAACCATGGAAATATGGCAAAGACAGAGTCCATAAATTTGATGACTTCATTGCTGATTTTGAGAGGTATGTTAAAGAACAAATGGGATTGGATAAAAATCGATGGGTGGTTGAGCTTCGTAACTTTTTGGAAGGTCAGGCCCTGCGGGTCGATTTTAGTTGTTATTAGACGGGTTTGCGGTATAATACAATCGTTAATCGAATTAGAAATTGGTGTAAAGAGGATAGAGAGGAAGAACCTGTTGTTAGTCAGAGAGAGTTTTGGAGAGCAGAGAAAAAGATCAATGAGAAACTGAGCGAGTTTGCGCTACGTTTGCAAACATTGTACGAAGCGGCTGTACCAGTGGGTAAAAGAAATAAAGAAACTTTAAAACAACAGTTTTTGGTTTCGGTTCTAAATGCTGTTGCCAAAAGATTAAGAGTAAGAATGGGTAAAGATACAGATGGAAAGTTTGTGAAGTGGAGAGACTTGGTGGAATGGGCCATGGAAGAGGATGAATATGAAGACGAAAATGAACGTGTTAATGTGGCGTATGATCGAGAGTTCCCTGTGTGGGCAGTATGTGTGGGCAGTATGAAGTTGTTTTAAGTGATGAGTTGAACTTAATAGATAAAGAAAGAGTGTGGCACGTAGTGTGTGCTAATAGGAAGGTGCTGAGCAAAGGAGACATGGATGTTGGTAGATCAGCTATGACATCCCACAAAAGAGACTTGTGTGATTATACCCCTATTAGTCAAAAGCCTAGAAGATTTGATAGGGAAATGAATGAGTCAGTTGAGAGAGAATGTGAGAAGCTTTGTACGGGGCTCCAATAAACCTTAGCTCCCCCGCCCATGGCCTAAACCATTAGAGGTACAGTAAAACTAAACATACCTTACAAAAGAGAATTTAATCCTGCATTTAATGAGAAACAAGTAAAACTTGGTGTTCCCGCCATTGGCTTCCAAGACAGCCTGAATTCGCTTCGGGTAGCTTGCCAAAAGTGACGTGAATAGATCTTGATCGTTGCGCAAATTTGCTAAAATAGTTTCAATGTGTTGCGTCATTGTATCCTTCGAAAATCGATTTGCTGCATGTTCTTGAAAAAAGAGACATTCAACCTTGTCCTTTATAACTGATCCAATGTGTTCACAGACGTTCAGGTCAGGAGAATTTCCTGGCCATTCTTCATTTCCAAAGAAATCGATCTCATGGTTCCGCAACAACTGTTGAGTGGCTAATGCCTTAAAGCAGGGGATTTTATCGTGCAGAAGTGTGACCTGATCGACATCCATAACATTGTTTGAGTTTCTTAGAAAAGGAATGACATGCTGGGATAGAATAATAGCACGAAAATACTGTCCATCCCAACTCTGACCATTTGGCTTCAGCACCCACATGAGCTTCTTTGCAGTGAACAAAACAAACACACCAACACAGTCTGGACTTTTAATAATTCGCGATAATGTTCATTGTCATCAATTTCATCTGGTGTTGTGGCCCACACTCGATCATTTTGGTAGTTAGACCGACGTGTTACGTAAACAAAAAATTCATCGGAGTCAGCTAAATGCATGAAATCATTCACATCCCAATCTTCAAGATAATGGGCAAACCACATTCTGTCATCGATGTTAAGTTGAGTTTTTCTTGGCTTTGGAAGTTCATGCCAAGGCTTTAAACCTTGCTTATGACGGTACAGTTGAATGATCTCACCACTAACGATCTTTCCTCTCAACACTTCGATCTCTCTAGAAAGTTTAGCACAGCTGTTTTTCCGCTTACTTATGCGTACCGCTTTCAATGATGTCCTTTGTTTCCTGAGAGAGTGGCAAATTTGGGAGCCCAGATTTGGTTGTATCCATTTCACATTCATCCAAAGTTTCATTCCAATTTCTTTTGACGAAGTCCTCACTTCTTCGCAACTTTTTGGCAACCCATGAACGTGTTATAAAGGTGGCTCCAGCATCACGACCTTCTCGAAATGTTATTGCTCGTATGCGATCTATCACACGTTGCCTCTCCGAATCACCAATTAATTGAGACGCCATTATATTATCACTTTATCAGCTAGAGTAATTTTAATACCTGCAATGAATAAAGAATTTTATATATTTTTATAATCACTAAAAACTATTTCGATATAAGTAAACATGTAAGCTGCAAATGGGGGGCTAAAGTTTTTTGGAACTCTTTATGTTAGATATAATTAAACCTTGCTCGAGTGCATGGAGTTCGCCTGTTATCCCGGTACGAAAGAAGGATGGATCTGTTAGATTATGCGTGGACTATAGGAGACTGAGCGAAGTAACGAACTCAGACAAGTTCCCGGTGCCTAATTTGAATGAAATTGTGTTTGGTCTTCACGGCATGCGATATTTTACTTCCTTGGATCTAATACGGGGATATTATAAAATGCCGTTGGAAGAAACTTGCAGGGACTATACCGCTTACTCTACTGTTCAGGGACAATATCGGTTTAAGTCGGTATCTTTTGGGTTAAAAGCGGCCCCTAGTGCTTTTCAACGAGAGATGCAAAGGGTCTTGTCCGGATTTTCATTGAGTAAAGTGGTGATTTATTTGGATGGTGTGTTGTTGATGAATGAGAGATTAAATGACCATATCAAATTGTTGGATCAGGTGTTGAAAAGGTTTGCCGAAACTGGTATAAAAGTTAATCCCAGCAAATGCAAGTGGGTAGAGGCTGAAGTTCCGTTTTTAGGACATATTGTGGGTGTGAATGGGTTGCGTAAAAAGTCAGAGTACATGGAACAAGTACTTAAGTTTAAACGACCAGAAACAGTTAGTCAGGTACGTGAATTTTTGGGATTAGTTAACTTTCAAAGGAAATTTATAAAAGATTGTTCAGTGATTGCCTCACCTTTGGCTGAAGTGACTGGAGGTAAATAGAGAGAGAGAGAGAGTTGTATGGACTGATATTAGAGTGAATGCATTTGAAAGACTTAAAGCGGAAATGGCGCGTGATGTTGCTTTGAGTTTTCCAGATTTTTCACACAAGGCAGAGAAGTTGGAATTGTGTGTGGCTGCGTCAGGAAGGGGAGCCGGTGCATGTTTATCGCAAAAGCAGAAGGGTAGTGATAGAGTGATAGCTTACGCATAGATGACATTTAATCAAGTTCAGAGGAGGTACTATACAAATGAAAGGGAACTTACAGCATTACGATGGGGTGTAAAAACATTCAGACCGTTCTTACGAGGACAGAATTTTATTATACATACTGATCATCGCCCGTTAACTTACTTATCTAGTAAGAAAATGGTCGACAGCAGATTAGCTCGGACGATTGATGACTTGGGTGAATATACCTTTGAAATCAGATATAAGCCTGGCAGTGAAAATGTAATTGCTGATGCTCTGTCTAGGCGTTGTGTGGAAGAACTCGAGATGGAAGAGAATGATTGCATGACGGGATTGTCGGAGGGGTTAAGTGTATTAAAATGCGCGCCTGGAGGAGGTAATTCGTTATTTGAGAGTTTGTTTCTGGTTCTGGAAAGAATGGAAGCGAATAATTTACCAGAGAATATACAGGGCCTGAGGGAAGTATTAGTAAATGAATTAGTGAATAATGGGAAAAGATATGGAGTAAGCAAGGCTGGCAAAAGTGTGAAAATTTTGAAAAGTATGAGATGGAGTGGAGTGATACCCACTCTAGAGGTGTTGTTGGTAGCAAGTGAACGATTTAATGTTAAAGTTTGGGTACATTATGGGAAGGAATGGTCGTTCACGTATGTTGGCCCAAATGTCAAGGATAATAATAATTTAAGTAATGTGCATTTACAGTGTTTGAGTGGGGTACATTTTAACCCAGTGATTGACGATGGGGAATTTAAGAGGGGAAACCGTGTATTTGTGAATGAAAATAAGTGGTGGACAGGACAACTCGATGAATTTTGAAGCAATGAGTGGAAGAGATATGGTGGGAGAGGAACTTGCCATAAACTTGTTTATGAGTGAGGCAGGGGAAGGTAGTGAAGATGTAACTTCATGCGAGCATGAAGGTAGTGTGGTAGCTTGGACATGGATCAGAGTAGGAGAAAAGAAGTTCTACGCTCTCTTGGATACCAGAGCAGTAATAAGCCTGGTTACAGAAAAGGTGATTGTTCGACTTCGTGAGTGTGGGTATGCCTTGAGAGAGTTGGAAATTAATATATGGTTAAAAGGAGTGGGTACTAATACAGTTAATGTAAGGAAAGCAGTTGAATTGAAAATTAAAACAAAGTATGGGGAATACGACTTTCCATTTGCGATTGTGCATGAGACCAGTTTACCCGTTTGCTGTATATTAGGGTTAAACCTTTTGGAAAAGGCAGATGTAGAGCTGGATTTCAAATGGGCTAGTGTGTGTTATGGAAGTGTAAACAGATTTTCAGTTTTTTATATACAAGAAGAAATGGTCGAAGAACAGATGTTGTGCTGGTTGCGTGGCTCGTTTCTTCCGTTGGATGTAATACGAGGTTTGCAGGAAAGATCTGATTAAGTTGAAACTTTTGAAGGAAAAGGTAGAAAACAAGAATGTATAAGTGATAAAGAACCTCTTTTAAAAGATTTTAGGAAAGCATGGAAAGAAATGAGTTATTAAAGGATTACTGCTAAGCAGGGCCGGATTAAGACCTTTAGAGGCCCTAAGCACTTAAAAGATTTTGGTGCCCCATATATATGTAATTCAAAATATAAACAAAAATAAACCATAAAATAAAATTTTATTTTTTGAAATGAAACAAAACTTACAGTAAGATGGAAAATAATGTTTATTTTTGTATACTTCCACTTCATTTATATTTGAAAAGTTTTCTCCTACTTTTTTTAATTGCAAAGTCTTTGATCAGATCCTCAAAACTAATCTTACGTAACACATCTGCTTCTATACTTAGTAGAGATAAGGCATCCAGCCTGCCTTGTTGCATAGTTGTTCTGTTGGTATTTTTAATATACTTCAACTGAGAAAATGAACGCTCAGCTGAGCAATTTGTGACCATTGAACGCTCAGCTGAGCAATTTGTGACCATTAATGTTAAAAATATACGAAAGGCAATTTCTACATTTGGGAAGCGTAAAGTGTGTGATTACAACGAAATATATTTATTCTCTCAAAAGGGTTGTTGTTCACTACAAATTCAAACAATGAAAAAAAATAAATACTATATATGAATATATATAATTCAGTTTTCAACAGCTTATAGGCTATAAGCCGCGATTATAATAATATAATAAATCCATGGTAAATCCGACAATGGAAAATTTCTGTGGTGCCCCCCTTCCCTTGATGCCCTAAGCACGGGCTTATTTTGCTTAATGGTTAATCCGGCCCTGCTGCTAAGGAGGAGTTTGACGAATGAGTTGTGTGCAGCTGTGGTGGAATTTGATCAGATGGTGCATACTGTGGCTGTAATACATAGGGAGCTGGCTCATAGAGGAAGGGACAAATTGAGTGAATTGGTATCTAGATACGTATGACATCCTAAATTGTATATGGTGGTAGGTGATGTATGTAGATCATGCGAACGTTGTCAGAAATCTAAGGTAGGGCATCAGGTTACCTTTCCGCCAACTCTAAAAGTGATTACAAGAGCGCCATTTGAATTGGTTGCAGTGGACTTGGTAGTACTGCCTAGGACAGTGAATGGAAATGTCGGATATTCGGTGTGTGTGGATCATTATAGTAAGTGGGTATATGCTAGGGCAATTAAGAATGAAAGTGTGAAAGTGGTTGTAAATGTGTTGGAGAAGCAATTACTGCCTAGTATGTTAAAAGTACCTGCGAAGATGTTGACAGACAATGGTCCTGAGTTTAGAACAGCAGCTTTTGAGGAAATGCTTGAGAAGTATGGTATCAGTCATGTGTATGCTAGTCCTAATAAACCAGCTTGTAACGGCGCGGTAGAAAGAGTGAATAGAACACTAACTGAGTTATTGAGTAGTTTGAGTGAAAGAATGAATGATTGGGATGAATATCTGACAAAAGCTTTAATGGTGTATAACAACGCAGTGCATGCACAAACTGGAGTCTCTCCTGCAAGTAAACTGTTAGAAGAAGCGCATGTAAGTGGAGGTATGTTGCCCTTGTCGCGGGAAGAGAAAGCGAAATGGTCGGAAGGACATCCTGTATTTTTGCCTTTTGCAGTAGGTGTGAAGGTGTTACGCAAGATAATTACGAACTATCGAAGTGTGAGTAGGAAAATGTCAGAAAGATATGATGGCCCGTATGTTGTGCAGAAGCTGTTGAATGGTGGTGTCTCTTATGTGAATGGAAAGGAAGGGAGAGTTTTGCAAGCTCACCATAGTCACTTGAAGTTGTGGGCGGACCCTCCACAGTATTTAGAAGAGTATTTTAACAGAGAGGAGCAGAGTAGTAGGGTAAGTATAATGGGTGACGTTTGTAGAGAAAGTGATCCAGGGAATGGAGAGGTTGTGAAAAGTAGAACGTTTAATGTAGTAGGAAGAAGAGAAATGCCTCTGTTATCTAGGAATGATTCTTCGAGTGAAGAAGATAGTGTTTTTGGAAGTTAAAGTGAACGTACAGAGGAAGAGATTCACAATTTTAGGTATATAGCGAAAAAGGTAAATGATTTGGAAAGGTCGAATGAGAAGTTGAAAGAAGAATTAAAAGCTTATGAAAGGAAGTGTGAGGTTCAGCGATGTAACGTCATGACTCAAACTGAAATGACAGGAGTGGCTGGTGAACAATGTAATCGTTTGGGTGTAGATGTTTTTGTACAAACTGAGACAAAGGTGTATGGGTTGGGGGAGCCGTATGTGCTTAATGCTCAAAGGGAATGGCTGGTCCAAGAATGCAGTTGGTCTGACAAGTTGGGGAGTTTGTCAGGTGAAGTGGATTTTTTGATAGAATTGACGATTCTGAGTCAAATGAGCAGAACAATGTGTGTGAAGATGACTTGGTTCAGAATGAAAATGATGAAATGAGTGATGTAAGTGGGACTCTGATGAGAATAAGAGAAAAAGTGAAGAACAAGAAATGTATGTATTTGGTACCTTTGACGCATGTTCAAAATGATGGAAGTATAGAATGGTCTGATGTGGAACTTAGAGAGACTGGTGTGAATTCTGACGATAGAGAGCAAGCAATTGGTATGAAGGTGGATGACGGTGAATTAGAAGTGGAGCCAAAAATGAATGAGTGCATACATACAAGAAGAGAATCAGAGGATTTATGTGGCAGTGTGAAAACTAAGAGAAGCTTGTCAAAGATATTTTCAGTATGAAGTTATCATACAAGGTCAAAGGGAACAGTGAAAGATATTCCCAATGTTCAGCAAAGAGCACTTGAATACAAGTGGTCACGGGGTTTAAGAAAATAAAGAAAACAGTAGGTGAAGCGTGAAGGGAGAATTGTTCAGGATCTTCAGTAAAATTGTTAATGTTTTTGTTGAACCTTTATTTACAGTTAATGTAATTTAAAATTGTTATATTTATAATGTCACTTAGCAAAATGTTCCTTATATTATTACTTGTTTTTGCAAGTTCTTATTTGGTTAAATATATTTGTTTGTGATACGTAAAGAAATTGTCAAGTTCTTATTTAACGAAACCATTATGGTAGATAGATAATTAAAGGGTTTAGTTTTATTCATTTCCCCTCAGTATCTGACTTTCAAGTGGTTAATGGTGTGGTGTGGAAGAATGACTGTTGTCATTCTTGGAAGGGGAGTAATGTAAGAGTGTGATTGGTATGGTGGGGTCATTGTGAAAGTTGAACGTGAGCGATAGATGGAGTGTGAAACTAGAGCTTGGTGTGAATGATTTGAAAGTGAGCAAGGTGAAAGGTAGTAATGGAGTTTGGGGATGATTCGTGCTTGTGATCTGAACAATAGAGGTTGGAAGCGGGAGATTCAAAGTTAGAAGTTGCAAGAAGTTGGATATTTGAATGAGAGTTGTCGGCATTAGATCTGCAATCACTTCAGGGTACAGAGTACAGTGGTGTCTTTAAGCATTGCCTATAGTGCAAGTGTGGAAGCTTCTATACGAGGCTTCAAATTTGGAGTGTGGAACAACGCTTGGATTCGGCTGGGGAGCTGAATTCCTGGTTCAATTAAAGCCGTTTCGTCTACCCGAGCTGAACGTGAAAGGTCGGAACGTTTTGTGGCCCCGTTCCGAGGCTGAGCTTCTGAGCTTCATCAGTAAATTCGAGGATTAAGACAGGATTGGAGCAAAGCCTATCCTTTCCTGCCCGTCTAAACACCACTGCTACTGGACTAGCCAAAGTGAAGTGATATCCGAAGTGATAATTTACTTTAAGTAGGCACAGGACGTACTGCTTGTATAGCACTTTAAGTTTAAGTATTAAGTTTAGTGTTAAGTTTGTGTTAATTTAAGGTTGTGTTAAGTTAAATGTTAATTTAAGTTTATATTTAGGGTTTTGCAAATATATTTAATTTATTTAAATGTACTTTTACTGGACCTAAGTGTAGCTTCGATAAATAGTTTATGGTACCTGCACCCGGGAAAGGAGCTTTCCAGTAACAGTAGGAGATATTATAAGGAGTAGAGATAAGGCTTATAGGCTACATAAGTGCGATAAAGACAATTTGTGGTTACGAAAGAACTACATATCTCTAAGGCGTGAAGCGAAAAGCGTAATACAAAAGTTCAAGCGTGAATTTGAAATCTCCATAGCTCGTGACGGCAAAGGAAACTCCAAGCGATTCTTTCAATACGTCAATAATACGAATCCAGAAGAGTGTCTTGGGGCCGTTGAAAAATTCTGATGTAGAGCTAGTTTCTGAGAACAAGCAAATGGCTACCGTGCGAAACGAATTTTTTACGTCAGTTTTTAGAATAGAAGATGTAACGAATATCCCTACGGTCATAGACATAATACCTTCTGACAATGGTAATACTTTAGATAATATTGTGATTAGTGAAAGGGAGGTAATGTGCTATATTGATAAAATGAAAATGCGTAAACCACCGGAGCCGGATTCCATATATCCCATACAACTAAAAGAATTAAAAGAAAGCATTGTAATTGAAAGTTTGAGGCTATCAAGAACGTAAGATACATTCACCGAGGAATCAAGGGGCCGGTCATGCAGTAATATTAAGGAATTTATTTGAGAAACTTGCAAGATAGGGCTCTGCAAGGCAAAAGCTTCGTTCTTTTACGGATTCGAAGGATTTTAAGGATTTAATCCTCACTGATTTTGAGAGGATTGAAGCCGAATGGGGAATTTTAGTAAATAGTAGCCTAGAAAAGAGGTCTATCATAAATTCAAGTCTAAGTTGGGAAGAAATAATATTTCAACAGTTAGTAGTCCAATCGTGACTTTGCATAAAATTTATAAGAGTTGATGTTCCATTCGAATTAGGTTACTGAATTCGGAATACTTTAAATAGCGCATGCTAAACCTTACTCACTCAGTGTTATACAGCGTTTCATTATGATGTATATAGGTCAGTATGAATATTTATTATCTGCAAATAGACTTTTCCACATGCACACACACACACACACACACACACACACACACACACACATATATATGTGTGTGTGTGTGTGTGCATATATATATATATATATATAGGTGTGTGTGTGTGTGTGTGGAACGTTGAAAAGGATGATGAACGTCCACGTTAACATTATGAATATTTAATATTCAAATGTTTCGAATTTATATGCAGAATTATCAGTATTTAATTTTGGCTTTTGTATATATATATACACACACACACTCGTGTGCATGCATATATATATATATATGTAGCGGATCGACAAGAAATAGACCAACAAATCGACAGAAATACTTTACTTCCACGCTATCATCAAAGAACTTGGAAAACACACGTGGGCAATCAAACAATGGAAAGTCTGTCTCTTCCCAAGAAAGGCGCGAATGAAGCCTTTGTAAACTAAAGGACACGCGGACCAAGCGTCTTACGATTTGGTATAGTCCTACGTCACCAGGGTATAAAAGCGAGCTTCCATTTGCTTTCATTCTCACTCTCACACTCGGACGCACGTCATCACGTGAGCAGCGCGTCCACCAACCGCTTTCCGGCCCCCTGGCCGAGGGGCCGTGGCCGCTACTTTCTTCAGGGCCTACAATTTGTCTTCACGTAAGATCTAAAGACCACCTGCAGAAGCAATCCAACGAGGCCCAACCGGAACCTTCGGGCCTGCGGTTTGCCGGTCGGCCTTCAAGTTTCTCTACATTCCTCGAGATATATTCAGCATCCCAGGCCGACAGCCTGCACCTCGAGAAGTAACATCACCTCAGGTCTCCACGAAGCCTACATCCATCATCTCAAGAGGCTTAACGAACAACGACAGCTCGAATCTGCGTAATAGGTTCTGTCTTCAGCCCGTCTTCAAGTTTTTACATCGCCCTAAGCTAAGTACATCATATTCGTAAGTACCTCAGAAACCTACATTAGCCTACCGCCGAACGGTAGGCTATACTCCCAAAGTGTGTAATCACGCGTCCATTGACTCCCGTTAATAACGCAGTAGGCCTATCATCCAATTCAAGTGTCAATTCAATACCGTTTATTCCGCGTACCATCCGTCATTATGTTCAAGTCATATAAATGTGTGTTTAAATAAATGTTCTCTTGACGTAATCACTTAACATCACATAATGTCCTTTATATAAATGATATTTGTGCAAGCATTTCAATCCATTATTATTAGGCCACATCAATTATTCTATGTGCATCCATGCAATCATTTAGCCTACTTAATCAGTGTCATGTTTTCCATTCAATGTACCAAACGCACGTGCATTCTTTATATCATTAACTAGGCCTATTCAATGTTACATGTCGCATGCCATTTACATACCATCGATGAGTATTACATTATTTATTACGTGTCAATTAAGCTATTAACATTTCATCTTATTAGCTAAGCCTATGCCATAAGCATAACGTAAAACTACCAATTAATTACTGTCAATTCTTTGTTATATCACAGTGAATAAAATAACGGATTTATTTTCATAATAAACTACAAAAGTAAGGTGTCTTTCATAACCTTAATAATTTGCTTTGGCCGTAAACCAAAGCTGGTGACCTCGCTGCCATTTCGGTCACTTCCAATAGTATGGTGGATCTAATCAAATAACATTCATTCCAATCGGTGATACTGTATTACAATAAATAATTAACCCAGCCTATCATTATAAAGCAATCAGTCATTGCCTAATCAATCGTTGCATACAATTAAATCATTATCACCTTAAACGGCTAAAACTAGCTCCACTATAAATTGGTGTAACCCCGGAGTGACTCGATCTTATTTTACGTTATTTATTCACAGCGATCCTTGTGTTTAGCTATTATTGACCATTTCATTTTTTTGCAGCCACATTAAATAATTTCTATGTAAATACGGTATTCATAAATTCAATGTGATTTTCTGCAGCCATATCAAATTTCTATGTACGTACGGTATTCATAAATTCAGTGAAATTAAATAGGCCTACTTGCAAACAGTGATATTCGTTCCGCGCGGTACTTTAATGCCTTACTGTCTCGCGGTCATGTGCCGTCGCACAATCACCGCAACTTTCAAATTCCCGAGTGCGTCCCCCTGAGTCGAGTCTCACTGCCTCCTGACGGCAGGGGCGCGGCGACCCCTTGGAGAAGCCACCACTGGCATTGGGTCCTGCTCCGCCGTCATACGGATCGTGGAGGGACTCACGAAATTCACCACCTAACGTCTCAGGACAACACTCACCCCCCACCCCCCAGCGCTGCAGTCAGTCCCAAATTCGTTTCAAACGGCGCATTCTTTCGTCACCACCTCGTCCGAAATATTCAACGGTCCCGTCTCGGCCGTTGTACGGTAAATCATTTGGCGATAAATCTGGTGACGCGCCTCATTGCACCAGCGAATTTTTTTTCCGTAAGCACGACGGGTTTTCCCTTCCCCATTCCCTACGGGAAGGCCTAAAAAGAAAGCATTCTTTAAGTCAACGAGCAGAGCGCACACATGCATCCACGCAACAAAAGGGCAAACTGCAAAACAGACACTTCAGGCACAGGGTTGGCGATCCCCTGCCTTCATCAACTGTCTCTTTGCATCATTCCGTGGATTACTTCCTGCTGCTCGTGGACTCGAACGACGTTTCTTTTTCTCCCTTCGGCAGGAGCGACCTCGACGACAACAACCACACGACGAGTTACGGGCACAGCATTCGAACTCAGACAGTTCCCCGGCCCCTCTCGTTTCCTTCGTCCACTCTTCATTGCTCCACATTCCTGCCGAAGTCCAACCCCTGCGGCAGGAGCGACCTCAACGAGAACACCACGCGACGAGTTACGGGCACAGCATTCGACCACCAACACAGTCCCCCCGCCCCTCTCGTTTCCTCCGTTCGCTCCTCACTGTCCCCCATTCCTGCCGTACCCCAACCCCACCCCCCTGCGGAACCCCCACCCCATACACCAGCGTTTCCTCTTCCGAGCATCTGACGACCTTTCACTCCTTCCTGCGTCAGGAATTCCACGATATACCAGGCCAAGCGTCAAATCTCGGAGTGGCCTCATCAGGTCTCCCAACAGAATGGTATTTCTTCTCAGTATCGTTCCTTCGTCTCTGAGAGGGAACTACTTGTAGCGGATCGACAAGAAATAGACCAACAAATCGACAGAAATACTTTACTTCCACGCTATCATCAAAGAACTTGGAAAACACACGTGGGCAATCAAACAATGGAAAGTCTGTCTCTTCCCAAGAAAGGCGCGAATGAAGCCTTTGTAAACTAAAGGACACGCGGACCAAGCGTCTTACGATTTGGTATAGTCCTACGTCACCAGGGTATAAAAGCGAGCTTCCATTTGCTTTCATTCTCACTCTCACACTCGGACGCACGTCATCACGTGAGCAGCGCGTCCACCAACCGCTTTCCGGCCCCCTGGCCGAGGGGCCGTGGCCGCTACTTTCTTCAGGGCCTACAATTTGTCTTCACGTAAGATCTAAAGACCACCTGCAGAAGCAATCCAACGAGGCCCAACCGGAACACTTCGGGCCTGCGGTTTGCCGGTCGGCCTTCAAGTTTCTCTACATTCCTCGAGATATTTCAGCATCCCAGGCCGACAGCCTGCACCTCGAGAAGTAACATCACCTCAGGTCTCCACGAAGCCTACATCCATCATCTCAAGAGGCTTAACGAACAACGACAGCTCGAATCTGCGTAATAGGTTCTGTCTTCAGCCCGTCTTCAAGTTTTTACATCGCCCTAAGCTAAGTACATCATATTCGTAAGTACCTCAGAAACCTACATTAGCCTACCGCCGAACGGTAGGCTATACTCCCAAAGTGTGTAATCACGCGTCCATTGACTCCCGTTAATAACGCAGTAGGCCTATCATCCAATTCAAGTGTCAATTCAATACCGTTTATTCCGCGTACCATCCGTCATTATGTTCAAGTCATATAAATGTGTGTTTAAATAAATGTTCTCTTGACGTAATCACTTAACATCACATAATGTCCTTTATATAAATGATATTTGTGCAAGCATTTCAATCCATTATTATTAGGCCACATCAATTATTCTATGTGCATCCATGCAATCATTTAGCCTACTTAATCAGTGTCATGTTTTCCATTCAATGTACCAAACGCACGTGCATTCTTTATATCATTAACTAGGCCTATTCAATGTTACATGTCGCATGCCATTTACATACCATCGATGAGTATTACATTATTTATTACGTGTCAATTAAGCTATTAACATTTCATCTTATTAGCTAAGCCTATGCCATAAGCATAACGTAAAACTACCAATTAATTACTGTCAATTCTTTGTTATATCACAGTGAATAAAATAACGGATTTATTTTCATAATAAACTACAAAAGTAAGGTGTCTTTCATAACCTTAATATAATTTGCTTTGGCCGTAAACCAAAGCTGGTGACCTCGCTGCCATTTCGGTCACTTCCAATAGTATGGTGGATCTAATCAAATAACATTCATTCCAATCGGTGATACTGTATTACATATAAATAATTAACCCAGCCTATCATTATAAAGCAATCAGTCATTGCCTAATCAATCGTTGCATACAATTAAATCATTATCACCTTAAACGGCTAAAACTAGCTCCACTATATATATATATATATATATATTATATAATATATATATATATGTATATATGTATATGTATACACACACACACACACCACACACACACACACAAGTTAAATAATCATAATTCTGCATATATATTAAACATCCCACTGACGACAGAAGTGTAGCCTCCGAAACGTTTGGGTATTAAATCTTCATGATGTTGATGTAGGCGTTGACCATCCTTTTTCATCCTTAAATGTCAGTTCCTTTGAATCACTCCGTTCTGTACGATTTTATATATATATATATATATATATATATAAAGGCTCCTGCAGAACACTCAATTTGCTTTATAATAGATCCTATAAATTGCTGCATAAGTTACCTTCAAGATGTTCAGCTTCTCAAATGTTCGCTAACCGCAATGTTCCGAGCCTCCCTTAGGTAACAAGATACGCTCAGTACAGTTTAATGTAAAGAATTAAAAACTCAGACAATCCAATTGTCCAAGCTACTCATCAGTCCTGCTTTATGTCTTCTAGACTGTGGACCTTTTGGTATGGCAGCGTTTGCCTATACTTCCACTAAACTCCTGCATTAGCCATCCCATTGCATGTACTTTTTATTTTTATGAAGCTATTAATTATTACTAATTTTTATTATTTCTTGTCTCTTTAAATGTATTATTGTTATTTCTTTATTACCGTAGTCTTTGTTTTTATTAATTTATTGTTTAAGTAGTTGTATCGTTGATTGTCTTGATGGATACTGCACCTTCTTTTTACATTAGGGGTATCTGTCTCCTGCCGATAAACATTGTCATTACCATTATTATATATATATATATATATATATATATATATGGTAATCACCCAAACTCGCAGGGAAAATTTTTTTTCCCTGCGGGTTTGGGTGATCTTATATTGTTGCAATAAATGCAATCAAAGTATATATATATATATATACACATATATTACAGGGGCGTACACAGCATTTCTTAAAAGGGGGACACATACACACACACACATATATATATATATATATATATATATATAGATTGATTGTGTGTGTGTGTGTGTGTGTGTGTGTGAGCTCAAAACTGATGATGATTGATTTGGAATCAAAATGAATTGCATCTTGGAAGGCCTCAGTTGTATTTTATTTCCAATTTATGAGGAAAGAGTTAAATTTGCACAATTTAATCGTACGTATAAAGACATATATAAACGTTCCTAAGCCAGCCAAAATTGCTTTTGAGTTTTGAGTTAATAACATGTCTTGGTAACCATAAAATAATTTAAATTCCATATGATATGACATTAAAAATTTTTGTGATGAATGTTGCAAAGTTATCGATTTTTGAAATTTTTTTTTTCAAATATCTTTAATGATAGTAGTAATAATTTTTGCAATGGGGGGAGGGCCTATGCCCTCCTTATGTACGTCACTGTATATATATATATATATATATATATATATATATATATAGAGGTATTGTCACGACATGTACTTTTCATATCTTTTTTTCTTTTTGTGGTTTTATCATTATCATAATTTTTTATATGAAGATAATCCGTTTAGATGAAATGTGAAGGAAATAAAAAATTATTCAAAAAACAGTTAATTTTTTACTCACTTATATATTTTGAATTCTTCAATACAGCACTTGAATACTTCAATAAATAAATTAAAAACATTCTGCCTTAATTATAATTCCTTTGGTATACCATAAACATGTAGAATTTAGGTAAGAAAAAATATATCTTTAAATAAAATTTCTTAAAAAACTTTAATTTTATTTTATTTGCAGATGAAAATTTGAGCCATATCTTTGTTCCAAGATGGCTTTTACTGAGAAAACATACGAATGACTTCACATTTCGTAGTTTCTTTTGAATTCTTTGATGTTATACAGCAAAAGAGTTATGTTTCGCGAAACACACACACACACACACACACTCTCTTTAAATGTATTTACTTTAGAGACCAGGAGGTTACGCGATCAACTTATTCGAGTTTTCAAGATACTCAATGGAATAGACTGGGTAGACTACAGGAAATTATTCTCATTTTGTGCCATCCCGACAAGAAATAATGGTTTTAAATTGGAACTTAAAACATTTATTATCTCCATTTTTTTTTTCTCCTATAAAATAGTTAATACCAGGAATCAACTTCCCCTCGGAGGTTGTTTCAAGCCAAAGTGTAAATAGTGTAAGTTTGTTATAATAGTGTGTTGTGTTGTAATAGTGTGAGTTTAGTATGGTAGGATCATTGTGAAAGTTGAATGTGAGCGATAGGTGGAATGTGAGACTAGAGCTTGGTGTGAATGATTTGAAAGCAAACGAGGTGAAAGATAATAATGGAAGTTTGGGGATGATTCGTGTTTATTTTCTCAGCAGGTTGGAAGCGGGAGATTTAAAGTTACAAAAATTTCAAGAAAGTGGATATTTAAAAGTTTCAGTTTGTCGGCATTAGATCTGTGGTCACTTCAGGGTAGAGGAGGATACAGTGGTGTCTTTGAACATTGTTTATAGTGCAAGTATTAAAGCCTCCATACGAGGCTTCAAATCTGAAATGTTGAACCACGGTTAGGTTCGGCTGGGAACTGAATTCCTGGTAATTGAACTGTTGTCTACCAAAGATGAACGTGACGGTCAGAATGTTTTGTGGTCCCAGTTCCGAGGCTGAGCGTCATCAATTCGAAAGTCAAGGTAGGATTGGAAGCAAAGCCTATCCTTCCTTGCCCATCTAAATCATCTACAACGGTTTTGGACACCACTGCGACTGGGACTAGCCGAAGCGAAGTGATAGTTTACTTTAAGTAGGGACAGGACCTACTGTTTGTACATATTTTACGTGCGTGGTCTCGGTGTTAATTTAAGTTTAGATTATAGGAAGTGTTAATATATTTGACTTATTTGAATGTTTTCTTTTAATGGACCTAAATGTAGATTAGTAAAATAGTTTATAAAATAGTTTAAACATTTCCTCCTCACACTTATCGTAATTCTCCCCAACCTTAGAAAGACGTCTCTGATTGATTGTGTCCCACTTAGCATGATCAACCATCGAGTAACTCTTTTTTTATCACTTGCCTCGTGAGCACGTCTAAGTAGGAAACTCTTGAATTCGCCGAAGCAACAACGGGTGATCACCAGGGCCGGATTAATCATTAGGCTAATAAAGCTGTAGCCTTAGGCCCTCATATTTTTTTAGGCCCTCGAGTTTAGTCCCTAATTTTTATATTATAAACCCAAAATCTTTGTCACAAGGTTGGTTAAGTAATATTATATATAACTACACACATATCTTCAGAGATGGAAAATAAGTTGTTGTTTTTTGTTTTAGTTAAGAGGGGTTTTGGATCACCCGAAGATCATTGCCCCCAGCCTCAATTACCAAATAATATCTTCGTTAAAACTAACGAACATATCAAGACTTAACCTAACCAATCGTCAAGGGCGTACAGTTGACCTAACCGGGCATTCAATTTAATTTATTATATTTGGTACTGTAAAGCAAAAAAACAAGAATACATGGGGGCCCTGATCTTCAGGTGATCCGGGTTTTTTGTCATTATATCTGATGGTGTATTATTGTCGATATATATGTATGTATGATTTTCATCCATTTTTGTATGATTGGCATCACAGTTTTAAAGTCAGGAAGGAAGAAATCATTCTCTATTTGAATTGTATGCTGGTTTTGTCGTTTTTTTTTAATGTACATAGCTTTGATTTTTGTTAGTTGTTAAATGTGGATGCAAAAACATTTCTATTTGTTTGAAAATTTTATGAATTATATACAATATATAGTACATATATAGGCTATGCCCTCTTATTAGCCTTAGGTCCCTCATAGCAGAGGCACCTCGGGGCCCCGGGGCAATGAGGAATATGGGGGCTCTTTTCTATAGCTTTTTATTAACAATACATGTACAGTACAAAGTACATTTACACGACTTATATGTACGGTGCTCAGGCTAATTGAGAAACAAACTTAAAAGAACGCTTGCATATTTAATTAACAATAAAAGAAAAATGCACGCAATATAATAATTACACACTATATATATATATATATATATATATATATATATATATATATATATTCTCATAGAATAAAATTTTAAGTGTCTACTTACTTTTGTCGGGGAGAAAGTGTGTAATTATTGCGACCAAATATCAAAATGGTCACTTTGACCATATCTCGTCTCGAAGACCCGGATTTTCTACCGCTGACTTCATATATTATTATTGTCATTGTTATTATTATGAGGTTAAAAACTTAATTTTAAATTCCATTATATTTATACAGAGAGAGAGAGAGAGACTATTTACTTTTGTCATTCCTCTGTATATATATATATAAGATGTCTTCTCAATTTCGTACACTTTTTTCGTTCATCTAAATCATTTATTCTTTACAGTATACTAAATTTGACAATGAACATTTTAAATATTCTATAAGAATAATATTAATTTTACCTATAATTCGAAAGACAAGGAAGGCATTTTAAATATTCTATAAGAATAATATACATTCTATAAGAATAATATACATTTTACCTATAATTGGAAAGAGAAGGAAGGTATTCGATTCGTTAAAACAACTCCTCTTTTTATTCGAGGAAAGGCAGCAGAATCTAACGGTATAAACTCGAAACAGGTGAATCGCAAAGGTTTATTTGACCTATATATCGTCTCAAAACTGGTTTTCGTCTCACTTCACTTCAAATATTGTTTTGATTATTGCCATTATAATTGGAGTTAAAAGCAACTTAAATATATGTACATAAGCATCACGTGACAGTTTTCATTAAACAAATTATCTATAGGCTAAATTAGCCTTTGATTAAGTAATGAATTTCCTTATCATATTCCCATATGCAACTATATATATATATATATATATATATATATATATATATATGTGTATACACACACACACACACACACACACACACATATATATATATATATATATATATATATATATATATATATAGGGTGGTGCAAATTACAGTAGTAGTAATAAGCTAAATCGGTTTTCCTTCTCCTCGAATTGTTAATTTTGACTAAGATCAAGCTAGTTACCCGCCTTAGACCTACAGTTTAACATTGAATCCGAAATACGCTTCAGCACAGGCGGCATAAATTACAATATCATTCCCTGGACACGATCTCTCAACCTCCGATCAGCACCCCAGCGTCTTAACCACTAGGATACCTAGGGTGCCCATTTATCTACCAGCCCAACCAGACATTCATTTTCACGAACTAAACACAATTTAATCACACTCCTACGCGAGAATTGGCAAGTACAAAGTCAAGCCGAATAGATGAATCAAACTGTGGAAATTGAGGATCGAATAGTATGACCGCAAATAATAATAATGTATAATATTGTCGTGACAGAGATTGCAAGTGGCAAATGTTGATCAATGTTGCAAAGGGGTGAGAAATATTGCATGAAGGGGTGGGTTCCATAAGGGGAAAACCGATAATAGGATGGGCGCAAATAATATTGCAATCATTTGAAACCATCGTGGCAGAGATTGCAAGTGGCAATACACCTTGAGATGTGAGCATTAAATCTACGGAGAGAAAATAAAGACCGTTAGTCGACCAATCAGGACGTCCAAAGCGTGGACCCGTTATATCGGTGTTACGAATGATACACAAAATTTAACATAGCCCCGCCCAGTTGCGTTGACAACCAATCATCAATCTTACGAACTGCTTATTAGTCTTTTGGGGTTGTTGCTTGGGGATCATACATATAAAAGGAAATATTTTCAGCTGGGAGTCACAGTAGTCATTTTCACCAGTAAATAAACATTCCCTCTGTCATGAATCAAGAACTTTACAGTTTACCGGATTTATATCAAGTTGGAGACACTGCAGCGGTGTCTACAATTAAACTTTTTAACGCAGCCGACCGGGACGGATTATTTCCAACGCAAACCGTTGATGATATTTGCAATGACGCTCCTTACGATCCGACGCAAGAGACTGCCGTAGAAATGTAAGTAATTATGCGCCTATAATTTTATTTTTTGTAGCCAATTATTCGCGAACTGGTTATTTATTTAGTGTGCCTGTCATTAGGAAAAAGAGCACTGTTCTAAATTATTTCATCATATATATGGAGGGTTGTAGTAATTCATCTCATCACATTATAAATGCTTCATTTAAATAGTAGGTATCCGCAATTATGGATTAGTTTACAATTAATATTATGCTAAAGTCCTGTTTTGATTCGTTGAATTTTTTTATTGCAATCCTTTGCAAGTTTCAAATAATTTTATAATTTCCATAATAAATGTTATTCGGCATTTTCTTTTAAAGTAACTTCTCTGAGCGGTTCGGTTCGAAGATATCTTCACATTGTAATACTAGGGTGTGTCGAATTTTTCAACTTTCAAATTCCAAATATGAGGGGTGCTAAAAAGTTGCAGCATGACTTAGGAATTCTAAAGATATTTTTATTAATTTAATATAATTTAGTTTTGCTTGGTAAGAAACTACATAAAAATAGTGACTTTTTTTACTTTTTTGTGGAATTATATAATAATTATTATATTAATAATTATATATGCTGTATATATAATGCACTGCTGTTTTTGCTTATTTCACAGGTTGAAACATATTCATCAGTGTGCTGAAGATTACTTGTCCGTCAGTGCTACCATCCTAACCAGTGGGAATTGACCTACAATGGCTTCTAAAAGGAGGACAAGACTGGGGACATTCACACATATGAGCAACCTAATTGGAACTGGTAGAGAGTTGTTGCCCTCTGAACTCCCAACTCTGCGAGACGTTCTGAAATATGGGCTACAGCTAAGAGAACAAAGTGGTGAGGATGTGAGAAACTACCCAGCAGCCAGTCTTGCAAAGGACATTTACCCTAAAGTGCTTGAAAAGTGGGAACGAGCAAACAGTTCTTTTGTAGCCGCCGTTGTAAATTCACGAGTCACAATCTTAAACAAGATCCAAGAGAGCTGGGAGCAGGCCAAAAACATATCTCTTGGGAGAGGAAAGCTACATGTCAAAGAGGCTTTCATTGCAAAACTTGACAAGCTTTTTGACATCCTCAGTTGCAAGTGTAAAATTGTTCTCTGCTCTGAATTTGGCTGCCTTGCAGATGCTGGTTGCAAAAACGAAACTCACATTAACTGTACATGCCCTAGGGAGATGAAGATCCCTGTGAAGGAACTTGCTTTCATTAAAGGTCAGAGAGACAAGTCTGGTTCTATTGGACCACATCAGATTGGCTTGCCAGATCAACTTGAGCACAACAGACAAGTCAAAAAGCAGAAGCGGCAAGAAGACGAAAGAAGAAGGCTTGCTGAATATAAGCAGACAAGTAAGCAGGATGTTTCAATGCCATCAAATGAAATAATTTTCTCTGATGATGAAAATGAAGAACAAATAGCTGATGCTCAAGATGGAAAGGATGGAAGTTATGAAGTGACACTAGAAATACCAAGCACGTCTTCAACTTCCAATAAAAAGCCAGAGTACAACACATTAGAAATACCTAATGTTGCTATGCATAGCATCAGATATGGTGTTGGCCTGCGTGCCACAGCTGCCATCACCACTGCTGCCTTTATGGATGCTGGCTTGATCACTGAAGAAGACAAGAGACTTGTAGTTGATCACAATAAAGTCAAGAGGGCCCAAGAAAAAGTTATGAGATCCCTGGATCAGGAATTTGATGATCTTTGTAAGAAGGGAAAGGCTCAACGAGAAAAAAACCTGCTGAAGTTATTGCTGATAATCTTGTAGATTTCATGAAGAAGAAGGGCATTGATAAAAGCCTGCAGGCCATTGGAGGTGATTCTACAAATGTTAACACTGGCTGGGAGGGTGGTTCCATGCATTGGGTAGAGGTCAAGCTTTGCCGTAAGCTGATCTGGTTGGTTTGTGCCTTCCACACTAACGAGTTACCCATGCGACACTTGATCTCAGCACTGGATGGGAAGACCTTGTCTAACAACAAGTGGACAGGTAACATTGGCAAGATGCTAGACACTGCAACCGAACTTGAAATTGATCCTTCATTCACCAAACTCTCAATTGGAGAGCCTCTTACTTCACTGAGTGACAATGTCGTAAAGGATCTCTCTACTGATCAAGCGTACGGGCCATAAGGACAGGAGAACTTCCCACAGATCTGGCCCTTCTTGAAATTGGTCCAGTGAGCCATTCAAGGTGGTTGACAACAGCAAACAGGCTTTGTCGCATACGGGTTTCAAAACATGGCCTTAAAGGCAAAACCCTCAACAACTTAAGACTGATAGTGGAATACATTGTTGGTGTGTACTACCCCTGTTGGTTCAACATCAAAGTAAAACACTCTTGGGTGGAAGGCCCACGCCACATCTTGTTTCAGCTGCGGCTAGTTAGGCTGCAAAAGAAGGCTGTAGTGGATGCTGTTTTGCCAACCATCAAGCGCTCAGCATGGTATGCATTCAGCGAAAGACAGTGAGGAGAGGAGAGCTGGTGTCCAAAAGATTGTTGACATGAGGGATGGAGATGATGACACACTTGGAGATCTTTCTGTACGTCCCAGGAAGACACCTTCCATCAACCCCAGTGCTTCTTCCGTGTTGGAGCTGACAGACTGGTCTGACGGGGTATTTGAACCTCCTTTGACATGTAAACTGACTACAGCAGAAGTAAAGAAGTTCTTTGACAAGCCTATGCAAGTTCCACAGTGGCCCTGTCATGCTGTCAATAGAGAGGTGTGTGAAACAAGTCACAGAGGCAGCAGGCAGGGTGTATACACATGAGAAACGTGAGGGCTATATCAGAGGCCAAGAAGCAAGTCGGCGGCTGATGTCCAAGAACGAATCAAAGCAAGACTTGATGAAACTTGTTGTTTAAATATTTTTTTTTACTGATGTCATTACTTTCTAATGTTGTTTTATGATTACAAGGATATTTTTATGATTACTAGGATATGTTTTATGCAGAGAAACTAAAATTTTTATAGCATTACCTGACATTTTGAGAAGCTAAAATTAATAAATGTTGTTTTCCGAGAGCAATTTATGTGCTTTTTAATCAAACGTAGATTTACCAAGCTAAGTGTTGAGCAATCACAAAAATAATAGCAGATTTGAATTCTTCACATCCAAAAACATATTTTTAAAACCCCTCAGTGAAGGAATTGGCAAAAATTAATTTTCACCTCCCAAATTGACACACCCTATTGTAATACTCTTACTATATGTATACTCTCCATATGTTTTAAGCAATTGGGTTTTTATTAAAAAAGAATCAGTATTAACTAATTATTTATCCTTTCTCTTTAAAGGTCCGATGAGGATTTGACTCATGTTATACAATCTTTTCGTTTTGAAGAAACGCATGTCGTAGACCTGAATAGGGGGCTAGAAATTTTACCGAGCAGTCAGCCCAGCGATTGTCACATCATTAACGAAATAATGTAAGTTTTTTCTTATGTTTCGATCTTTTTTTTTGAGTAAGAAGACAATGTATTTTCATAAATTTATTAAATGAAAGAAATCATGTTTTTAGTAAAATAACCATCTTAAGTTACAGAATATACAAACTAAAATTAATGGATACAAATATATATATATATATACAGTATACACACGAACAAAACATCATACTATACAACGAGTGCGCACAATCGGAAAATGGCTTTTTATCTGTCTACATAACAATTCGTCGTTTCGTTGAGTTTGACACGGGTCCAATAATTTTAAAAAAATTATAAATTCCTTACCACGTGACATATGCATGAGAAATGAAAGGCAGTACAGCCCACAAGTATTACTAAAATATCATTGTAGCCGGAAGGGATTCCATACAATTTCGGGGATATGCATCTGCTCGAGAAATTTTACAATAACAGAGTCACTCCTGGGTTGAGTGCCGGGTGAATCAAAATAGTACGTGCGGTCCCTATTTTTAAAATAGATTGCAAACCAATGAAACCATTCACTACCAATAACATCTTTGTTCACAATAAGACTACCGCAATCTCTCGTAGTTAGCAATTTCAATGTTTCATTCTTCGCAAATACACCGATAAATTTGGAACGTGTTATTCGTTCACTATTCATTACTCTCAGACGTGTATTCGCATCCATTTTAAAAGTCAGTGACAACGCCCCTAAATCTGTCTACTTTTATTAGGGTTTGTTACTCGAGGTATACTAGTACATTAATAGGCGCGTCTATCGGCTTGGCGAATTCCAATCTGACTGAGATGTTCCCATTCTCTTGTGGACTTAAGTCTGTATTTACACTAGCAGGTAAGTCAGGTGTGATGTCAAATGGGTAAAGGTTAAATTGATCGATGAATTCTTTCTGCGTTACCCCAATCCCGAGCTCATCGCAGTTACCTGCAATTTGGGCCAGATTACTATATGCTCTCGCGCAAAGCGGGAACACAGCGTTTGATGAGTAGTCCGTATCCAATGTTCCTCCCAACGCAACACCATTAACGTATAGAGTTATATTTTTAAGGCCGAAATTCTCGAATTTAAAGGCATTTTTTTTACATTTTCCATTCACCGAATTGTGTTCCTGCATTCCAATTAATATCCTTTTAGGTAGATTTCCCAGGGCGATGTTTTCTATCTGTTTCGATGCCAACCATGGTGGCACCGTGTATAGTTTGATCTGTGCACTGTTAATTGGGTATTTTACTGTGGGGTCTAGTAAATTTTTCTCAATTTCTATTTCGTTTGGTGAACTTAATTTCACTCGCCGTACGCGGAGGTATGTCTCCATAATGTGGATCACGACGGGTTTTGCTCCCTCTTCTTGATCAGCATCCAGATTTAAACAGACCTCAGGATTCGTGCGGATGTGCTTTATTTTCATATCCACACCATTCACAAGCAACTTCCTCTGGAATGTGAAGTCTGTGTGCAGGCGTCCAAAACACTCATATATCTTCTTTTTAGAATTTTTAAATTTGTCCTTTATACTACTTTCGTCTTTAGCATGATAATAGCCCTCGGCACTTAAAAAGGTATCCTTCGTTTCTTTGGAAAAGTTCAGCACATTTTCAAGATAGGCTCGTAGATGATAGTTCCCCGTTCCTGCCGATATGTTGACCTGATTTAAATATACGTTCCACTGGTTGAATATGGAGTGCAGAAAGTTTGTTTCAGGGTATACAGCATTGTTGTGAACACGTTTTATTATTTATTTTCTTCATTATTTACTCTACTTTCTGCTCTCTAATGCATTTATCGCTTGCTTTCTCCGTACACTCATTTTCACTGTACCGTATGAATTCATGGTAGCCACGCCGAGACTATGAAAGCCGTTACAACACAAAGGGGGAAGGGGGGTTCATTAACACTCTTTTTAAACGTTTGTTAACACTTTATTTAATTCCGAAAATGCTTTAAGTAATTTGAGGGGATGCGAGTAGGAAATTTTACTATAATATTTTACGTCGGAGAGGGGCACAAACAATTAATTTAATTTTAAGGTTACATGGCCCCAACTTTACGCTTATCGCGCTACCGAATGACTGACTCTTTTTGGGGGTAGTCCGCTCTGTGGGCCTCTGTTCAGGATTGCCAACTCTTCCCATTTTAAACAATTTAAATCTAACAAACATACTTTTTCGTAATTTCACAATTATTAGTAAATGATTTACATTAAACATTATCTTAATTAAACAAAAATTAATATTCTTAACTAGGCATTACTACAGCATATTTGTCATCGCATTCCGTTCCATCAGAATGGGCTATACGTAGTTTAGCGTACATGTGCACACAACTGGGATAAAAAAAGGGCCTGAGCTGGGTATCACGAATTCTATAAGGGCACTCGGGGAACTAATTGTGTTTAACGGGTTAATTGTAATAAAGTCAATGTGTTCAATAGAAACTTGAGTTGGGGGCATATCAAAGAAGGACAGCTCCGATTTACAACATTGTGAACTACATCGATGGATGAAGCGTGCCATGACGAGTTAGAAATAGTGCCTCCTTTCTCGACAAGTAGTAAACAAACTATGATTCATGAGATCAATGTCCTTAGCTTATATAAGTCCAAAAAAATGGTGAACCATAGGTTTCATTCGCTTAGAACACTTTTTTTTTTATATCCTTTTACGTTTAATGCCATGTAGTGGTAATCCCTTCTTCCGGACAGCCCTCTTTTTCTTCCCACCACCACGCTTTTTCCTCTTTGCATCTTTGACGATTTCGTCCCGTGTACGCTTTAAGTGTTTTTTTAGAGCTTCTTTATGTTTAGCCCTAGCCAATATGTCTTCTGCCGTGTTAAGACCTGATTGTAGCGCTTTCCTCCCGAGGTATCTGCACCCCTTTTCAGCAAAGGGACAGCCGTACGTAGTATGGTTGAAAAAATGGATCCAAGTCCACGACCACGCTGGTATCTCACCCCTCGATAGACTGTGAAAGGCTTTCCTTCCATTATAACTCAGTACGACGAAAGTAGGGCTTCACTGTTAAGCTCCCATCACCGAATGGGAAATTTTCCCCTCAATCGTTCTTATATATATTGAGATATTGGTTAATAGATTAGTTGCGACATTCGCATAATGAGGTTTGTCGTGTGTAATGCTCAAGCTCTATCTTCTATGATTGGGAATGTGTGCGATATGAAGCAGGCGCGCTTGAGTATCCCCAACAATTTGATGTTCCACGATATTGCTGTAAATATAACACATGTCTGGGAGTGGATACCCATCGCCAAATTTCTCTAATTTCAGCTGATACATTAGGCTGGACAAATCCTGTTGTACTTCGTGAAAGGTATCTCTTTGGAGGGCGGCGCCATATTGTCCCTAGGTTATAATTTTGACCAACCCTTTGTCTTTAATATTTATGTTAGCTTGTGATTTTAGGGTCAGAATATGTGCAGGGGATTCTTTGTTTACGATTTCGTATACTAAATCAGTCGTAAGATTTGAGCTTTTTAAACTAACATTTAAGTCTCTCACAACATCCTCAGCCGCACCATAACGGCCCGAGCCTAGTGTTACTACTCTAGTGTAATACCGTGCGTCCACACTCCAGGCGGTACAGAGGGTTTCATCCCGAGTTATCCCGGCTTTTTCACACTCATCAAGGTCTCTCAGAATCGTAAAAACGGGATCTTTATAATCAATATTTAAAAAGAGGGTGTCCAGCTCAATTTCGCATATCCCCACCTCATACGAATCACGACCCAATTCAATGGGTCCATAGAGTTCTGTTACAAAGTTGGCCAGGGTTTTATTAGGATGTACAGACAGGGATGAGGAGGACGGGAGTGTGACGTAGAAATGGTTAGGCGCCATGTTGCATACTATTAAAGCTTCTTTATTGCATCAGCTTTTATATAGGTGTTGAAGCTTTCTGGGTAAACTAGCTATTTCACCAGGTACATTTTTCTCTTTCCTGAACCTTTGCTTCCTAAAATTTTCTCAATTTTAAACACATTTTTTCCTAAATTAAATGTGTCTTTCTGCAAGTCCTCGAGGTAAAAGCCTCCTGTGATTTCTTCCCCATTCAAAGCTTCAATATAATACAACATTATCTCGCTTTTAGGTCTCATAGCCCTAACTTTAAAAATCACACGTGTCCAGCCTTCCTAAAATCCCTTCGCTAATTTATTTCCCGAACGAGACAGCCTTACATAATCATTGATTTTGAAACGCGCAGAGCGTGGTGGTGGTGTTCTACCTCTTCTCACATCAGGCTCTGGGCGCGTACCTCTTTCTAAAATCTCATTAGGTGTTGTCCCAATCGTGCGATGGTGTGAGCGGTTGTAGGATGAGTCCAATGATTCCAGAATGTCTAGAAATCTGTATGTGTTTTTATGTGTAAAATAGCGGTGCATGCGTTCCTTTATGGTACGTTGAACTCTTTCAGCTAAAGATGCCTTATGTATAGAATTGGTAGTGTAGTAGCTGATATTAAACTCTGTCAACATGTTCTGAAAAGCTCGGCCTATAAATTCTTTCCCTATATCCGTACAAAAATAGCCAGGAACCCTGTTTTCTTTCAACATCAATAGAGTCAATCGAAGCAGCTGTTGTCTTGGCTGTTTTAAACCTTTTTCTCACAGGCTTATGAAGTGTATAAGCGTCCTGCTCCCGCAAAAACTCTCAACATCTTTTTTCCTACTCCGTAAACACTTCTGTACAGTCTATCTACGCCTCCGTAGGAGGCTGGGCTAGAAATGTCATACTAACGTCTTCTTAATATGTGAGCCATTTGTGTATTTTAGAGACACGTGGGTAGGATTGACCCTTGTTTAACCTTTTCTTTCTCGACTTCAGAGGTGTTACCGCCGGGGTGATGGCGTTTTCAATTGTGCACGTGCGATGTATGTTCCAAGTCTTTTAACTTGTTCAGATTTCCTATCATTGCTTTGGGGATATTTATCTGTTGTAGTCTTGCTTTAATGGTCTTGCCTGATGGTGAGGGCTTATCCCACTTTCTCACCAGATAATGGAAGATGTCGACGATATTCGATCCCTGTACCTTTGCTCCTTCCACAATGATCTCACCTGTATCGGTCCACTGTATGTTGAGATCCTCATTCAATAGATTATAAAGACTTAAACCTTTATTTCTCAATGTATGTGGGAGGGTGCTTTTTAATACATGCTCGATATGTTGTGTGGCCGACCCGTTAATCTTTGGTTGGTCAGCTCTATCGTCGGACACAGGCCCTATGTCACCATGCCTATCGTTGTCCGTGTTGTGCCTAATAACCACGGGGATCTCTGTCGGATTCTTATAATTTTCGTACTCATGACGAAATTTGTGCAGAGCTTCTTGGTATAAGATTCTTTTCTTAGCAAGTGTTTTATCACTGTTTAATAGGGCTAACAATTCGCTTTTCATTCTTTTAAGCCTGCTTTTACGGGGTTCTAGAACTGGGTCTGGATTCTTTGAACTTTGCAATGAAGCATACATGTGGAATCACTAGCACTTTCTTCATTATATTAATCTAGTCAGTGAAGGACCCAAAACTGAAAATAAGATGGGAAGGAATGATCCTCCTCTTTGTACAATAATTCGTTTTTTCTTCCCCACAGTTTGACTTTTACGAGCGAGTGCACGTATTATGTTCTTGTAACTGCGTGGGCGAGCCTTCTGAGGGTGTTTCATTGATACATTGCAATTTATAACGTTAATGCAGATTTCACAGATGCATTTTAAAAAGTCGGAGTCGATATTTTTAGCAAACATCTGTTGCATTACCCGGGGCAGTCGATGATAGATTTTTATTAATTCATGGTATTTCTTTAGCCTCTTTGTCATTCTGGAATATACACCGTTTAAGGCTCGTTTGGAAATATATTCGTTCTTAGAAGCACCCTTCGCGGATGAAGGTCACAAAGGAAATACCCGTAACGCTGGCTTGTAGCTTCTTTATAAACTTCCAAAAACTCCTTACGCTGAATTGGGAACATTTGATCGGCTAATTACCCCAATTTGTGATATGTGTCTACGTTGCGCGAATAAGACGAGATAGTTTGTGTTTACACATCGCTGAACATTGATGAAGAACACGCTTATGTTAAGATGGTGGGAAGAATACTGTATATGTCTCGGCAAACGTTTTATCCATTTCCAACATTAGATCGTCAATTACAATGACAATGTTCATTTCCCTTTAACGAATTAACGTCAAATACACCTTTGTGGAACAAAATATCATCTTGGTACTCGTTGAACACTGATTGATACGTCGAATAGCACCATATAACTTTATGCACAAATTTTGAGAAAATCTCTCCCTTTTCTTTAATGATTTTAAGCATAAACACAGTTTTACCACATCCTGTAGGGCCAGATATAGTACATGTGGGTGGGCTCGTGAACCTGAATTTTTCTACACAATCCATTTCTAACACGTCACACTCCTAAGTGGATCATTTACAAAATATAATAAATATTTAAGTGATGATCCTTATATTCTACAGTCGTGTTTTCTTTTCTCCCATAGAACCGTGAATGATGATGAGGTACAGCACCCCATCATCGATATTACACATGACCCCGACAATAGTGTAGTTGTGATCACAGACTCCAACCCCACTGCCGAGTCCACACCAGCGATACCTGTAGCACGCGACAATTCAAAGCGGAGGCATGATGAAGAGCCCTCTACATCAGGTATAAAGCGTGCCAAGATTGCGCCGGTTATTAGACCACCAATAATAGAGCCCTAACCCTTTACATCTTACGACACAACCCCCACAATAGTACCCTCCTCAAATATACCCCCTTATTCCTGTTCAATTCAGGGTACATCCTCCACAGCTGCAGCAGCTTCTCGTTCTGTAGAGGATAGCATAACATTCTAGTTGGTGCGCGCTATCCCGTACCCCAGCCTTGACTAGTAATCGGTATATAGTCAAGGTTGATCCTAGATCCATGTATAGCAATGTTGTTGAACACAGACTACGGCGCATAGTTGAACGTATTGTAGAGTTTGCCTTTCAGAACAGCGACGAACGTGAAGTCAGGACGAGGCTGTCCTTCTGGTTCGGGGATGTAGATGATTTTTGGGTAGTAATGCCATTCAGACGCTTGGCAGCTGTAGATATAGAGTATATATTAGGCCGTATAATGCATGCCTCTCAAAGTAGTATAGCCTTCAATATAGACAACTTCACGGTAAATATTGACCGTGTATTCCGTGTTGCGGGTCATAGTGAAACACTCTTAACTTCAATTCTCAGACAATTTATAGAGAGCATATAAACGCCGATCGTGGTTACGGCTTTATAGCAGTCGTCTTGGCCCGTATGTTTACTGTACTAAATACACAGACCCAAAACATTTGGTTGCCTACGGTAGTGGAGCGTGCCCGTAAACTAGCTACAGACTGTAAACTTGAGTTTGACTGTAATATGGGTCCTGAAGAGCTGAAAAGGGTAGAACAGGAAATGAATGTTCGTATAGTTGTATTTGGAATGGATGATCTCGTAGGACTGTGTATGTTTTTAAAAGCTGTGTGAGAGATCGTACAAGACCCCTACTTATTTTAGAACTGTCAGGAACAATGTATCTTCCCATCCTTAATATAAGGGGAATTTACGTGAGTTATGATAAAAGTCGAAAATATGGACGACATCATGATTTGTGTAAGGGGTGTATCGAGTTTGCGTACGATATAGTGAAACATTGTAAAGATTGCCACATGGTATGTGAGCAGTGTAAAAGCTCCAAATGTGAAAGCCGTGGAGTTGAAGCTGAGAAGATGGAGTGTGATGTGTGTAGACGCACATTTTTTAATAATAACTGTTTTGAGCTCCATAAATCAATTGGCACTTGCAAGAAAATGAGAACCTGTGAATGTGGTATGTTTCATATGATGGATAATTGGGGGAATTTCAAGCATAAATGTGATGAAATTCACTGTTCTACATGCCATGAAAAATATAAGGCGGTTGGAGTAAAGCATGTATGTTATATGAAAGATGCTAAGCCTAAAAATAGCCCTTGTATAACTGTGTACTACGAGGTTATTCCACATTTACTTGTAAGCCAGACTATCTGTGATGAGTGCATGGAGATCGAGTGTAATAACTGTCACAAATGTGGTAAACGGACAAACGTTTTTAAATCGATTGACCATGATAGCCCTGTGAAACTCTTTGTGTCCTATATTGTCAAGTTAGCGGACAAGTTAAAAAAAATGTATATTCTTGCCCATAACGGCGGAAAATTTGACACACAGTTCCTTTATAAGGAGCTGCTTGAGCACGAGTCATCTGAGATTTTTACAGGTGATCCCTTGAAAAGAAGAAACAAACTTATACAAATGCAAATAAAAGGTAATGTAGAGTTTGAAAATACTTTATTATTCACACCTTGTAAATCAGCAAAGCTACCCAAGGTGATGGGCGTAGCCGCCGAAGTTTCAAAAGAATATTTCCCTTACACATTCCTCACAAGTGAAACTTTAAATTACGTAGGACTACCTCCACCCAAACATTACTTTAACTATGAATGTATGAATACAGAAGAACGTGAAGATTTTGACCGCTACTACAACAGTTTTAATGAATCTAATCCTTATAATATAGGTGATGAATGTGAGCGTTATTGCGTGAATGATGTGCGCGTGCTTAGAGTATTTCCAAGCCTTTAGAAGAATGTACATAGCCCGTTTCAAATGCGATCCGTTGCAAGTCGCAACCACGATCGCCTCATTATGTTTTACGGTGTTCAAGCATAACTTCATGCCTAAAGACACCTTAGCCGTTATTCACAGAAACAGTCCCCGCAGTTATGGGTACAAAGCTATTTACTGGCTCATACACCTACAGCAGCAGACAGGTGTATACATAAAGCATGCCTGCAACACGGTGGAAGTACCCATTAAGGTTAATGGTCGTGTTTTTTGGGATGATGATCTAAGCAAAAACCGTGCCACTGGTGAGAAGACTGTGTACTCCTTTAAGGGATGCTGGTGGCATGGACGCCCCCCTCCTGAGTGTTGAATCGTAGGAGGTATCCATGGCAGATCTCCTGCCGACAGTCTTGTATGGACCCGCACCCACGATCAACTTATAAGCTCCCAGTTCACTCACAAGGTCTTGTGGGAGCATGAGTATGATGCACGGGTGGAAACAGATGGACAGTACCGTGAAGAAATAAACACGATCAACGTTCAATGGTGCTGGATCCTCTCAAATGCGGTGATAGCTTGTTCGGAGGGCGTACAAATCCCTTCAAGCTATACTTTCCGCCTACGGAGGGCGTGAAACTCCATTACTACGACTTCTGTTCTTTATATCCCTACGTGATGAAGAACAATCCGTACCCCGTGGGTGCACCTGAAAACTGGTGGGACCTGACCTGCCCACCATCGAGGTGTTCTCACAAATTTGAACGGGTACTATTTCGGCCTTTCTTTCGTAGATGTGCTCCCCCACGCGATTTATGGATGCCGATCTTACCCGTCGTTATAGATCACAAGCTCATGTTTCCCTGTGCGTGAAGTGCGCAGAGGAGAACAATGGGGATGTAATCATACAACCAACCAGCGTAAGATCAGAGGTGTATATACAAGTCCAGAGCTGGATCTAGCTGTTCGCCATGGCTACAGAATATTGAAGATACATGAGGTGTGGAGGTTTCAGAAGCTACCCAACCTTTTCACGCCATATATAAACGCTTTTTTGAAGGATAAGGTCGAAGCATCAGGGTATCCGCGAGGAGTTGATACCGAAGATGAAAAATCGGCTTATATTCAACGTTACCGTGACCGTGAAGGTATACAGCTTGACCGTTCCCAAATTGTAAAGAACCCTGGCAAGCGCTTTAGTGCAAAGTTGTGTCTAAACAGTCTTTGGGAAAATTTGCACAGAATACTGGCAAAGGGAACGTTCATTTGGCACAAAGTTATAGTGAAGTCTGGGATTATGCCAACGCTCCCGATAAAGAGGTCATGGAGATCGTGAATGTAGGTAATACTTACATAATAAAGTACAACAATACCGAATTGGCCACAGATACCTCACGGGTTACAAACATACCTGTAGCCAGCTTCACAACGGCCTACGCACGCATCAAACTTTGGGGCCTATTGCATTCTCTTGGGCGGAGGGTTTTGTACGCCGATACAGATAGTGTGATATTCACAGCGAGGGAGGGTGAATACATGCCTCCTATTGGTGAATTCCTGGGTGAACTGATGAGATCAAGGATGAGTATGGAGACATCGCATACGCCGACTCTTTTGTCTCAACAGGGCCAAAAACTTATGGGGTACGGGTGAGGGGGGGAGGATATGAAATATATCGTGAAGGCTAAGGGTATCACGCTCAACCAGGCGAATCGGCGGGTCGTTAACTTTGATTCGTTGAAGGATCTAGTGTGCTTGGATGATGATGAGGGCGACCGGCCCCCAACTAACTGTAGGTACCCACAATTTTCGGGCGCAGAAGCTGGGGGGCGTGAAGGAACTTAGGGGTACAAAGGTGTGCCGTAACACCTATAGGAAACGTTACCAGTGCCTGGTACCTATGATACCGTACCCTTTGGATACCATAATCTTTGATATGTCTATTGTTAACTTATTTATTACACGTATTTGTAAATATATATACCTTGAATAAATCGTTTATTAAATAAATCGTGTTTCAATTAGCGTTTCACTTTCTCCTGTGTGTGTGTGTGTGCGTACAGGAGAAAATTCGAAGCTCCGCCCAGCGTGTGTACAGGAGAAAGTTCTAAGCTCCGCCCACCTGTATGATCGGTCACGTGACTCCAGCCACCACCTGGGCATATCTCTTCCTTGCGTGCTCATTTCACCGCTGTAAGCCCTGGGTCTCATACGGGCATTTCCCCACGTAGACGAAAAATAGTAATGGCTACCTTTAATATTGCGTGTTCGACATTTATGAAGTGGTATTCGGCAAAGTATGAAGATAAGGTTACTGAATGGCTCCGTATTCCACCCTCCTTTGATACTTTTAAGGCTACATTGAACCGAGCGAAGGAACAAGAGGTACAAATACTCTACAGCTATTCTGGCGAGAGCATTGCAGAATTTCGTGGTACAAGCGATGTATTGAACTATGTTGCAGGACTAAACCTTATAAAAGCTTACATATACCGTGAAGTAGAGGAAACAACACGTGCAGAAGAGAAGCAACGGTTATGGTTAGTGAGTCTTGATGAGTGGTGCGACAAGCGATATTATGTCATGTTGATATACCGAGTACTCGTACCCTGCGACTGAGAATGTATGTGTTGCTTAAGTTAATGTGTTGTTCTTTGAGTTAAGAATGTGTTGCATGGTTTGTAAGCGTTCTTATTTTTCTTCTTTTCATCTTTCACCCCTTTCCGGCAAAGTGGGCTCTACCTCCCTATGGAGTAGAGGACCGTTCTGCAACCTTTCCTATTCTCTCCGACTCTTTTTCTGACATGTCGGCAGTGGCCGGCGGATCTACAGATCTACAGAAGCTAAAGCTAACAAAGACCCTAAGATCCACTCTAAGGTTAGCCCAAAAGAAAGGAAAGAGTAGGGGGTTAAGAGAAGAGAATAAGGGATTAAGTAAATAGGAACACCTATTACTCGTGGGTTAACATTAATTCAGAAAAAGAGAAAAAAGACTCACCATCATCATCAGCCGGCCACTGCCGACAAGTCGGAAAAGTAGTCGAAGAGAATAGGAAAGGGATGAAAGATGAAAAGAAGTAAAATAAGAACGCTTACAAACCATGCAAACACAGTCTTAACTCACTGTCATACCATGCAAACTACAGACATGCAAGCAAAAAGTTAGACATGCAAATAAGGAGAGGATAAGAAAAAGAAAAAGAAAAAAGTAGGTAAAGTTAAACAAAAAGTGGGTTAGTTTACGCTACGAGCTACATCTACGTTCGTGTTAGTCTAATTTTTTTCATGTTTTTTATTATTAAATTTTTGCTGGTATATCACACGCTGGCATGTCACAAGCTAGCATTATCGTCAACCGACTCATCCTCGCCCATCACCACCAGAGCTCCTGTTGCTAATTTTTTATTTTATTTTAAACAACGTTAATATTTTTAAAATGCCTATCTAGACGGTTCTTAAACATATTAACGCTGGTAGAGTTCACGACGGGCGCGGGAAGATTATTCCATTTATCAATTACTTTAAACGTAAAGACGTTTTTAGCGATATTAGTAATGAAACGTCTGCCACGCAACTTAAATCCGTTATTATGAGTATTGCTATTATCGAAAGTGAACAGTTTGTCAAAATTTACGTTATCGAAGTTATTAACGATTTTAAAAACTTCAATAAGCTCCACCCTTAATCTCCTAGTTTTGAGTGAATGCATCTAACTCTTTAATCCTATTTTCATAAGGATTGTTGCGCAATGACGGAATTAGTTTCGTGGCGCGACGCTGAACCCTTTCTAACCTATCAATATCCTCACGCAAATACGGGCACCAAAACTGAACGGCATATTCTAAATGAGGCCTGACTAGGGACTTGTAAAAGGGCAATATAATATCCTTCGATTTAAATTCGAAATTACGCGCTATGAAGCCTAACATCCTATTAGCTTTTGCGCAAGATTCCAGGCACTGGTTCCTAACTTTTAAATCCTTAGATACGCGTACGCCTAAATCTACTTCCTCGTCAATGCTCGCTAACTCTCTATCATCCATCGTGTACGTGTAATTATTGTTACGAGAACCTATATGCAAAACTTTACATTTGTCCACGTTAAATTGCATCTGCCACTATCTGTCCACTCCATAATCCTATTTACATCGTCTTGGAGCCTATTTCTATCGTCCTCGTTAACAACCTTACCGTATATTTTAGTATCGTCCGCGAATTTTGACACGTTACTAGTCAATCCTACATCTATGTCGTTAATGTAAATTACGAATAGCAATGGGCCTAACACTAAACCCTGTGGGACACCGCTACCTACATCCAACCACCCCGATTCACTACCATTAACAACGACCCTCTGTCTCCTAGCACGAAGCCATTCCTCTAACCAGTTAGCTACCTGACCGCGTATACCGTGCGCTTTAACCTTCGCAATTAATCTTCTATGCGGAACTGTATCGAACGCCTTTTTAAAATCTAAATAAATAACGTCAGCCGCTCTATGCCTATCGTATTTCTAACAAATTAGTTAAACAAGATCTATGGCGTCGAAACCCATGCTGACTACTATTAATCAAATCGAGACTTTCTAATTGATCGATGATACGATCCCTAACTACGGATTCCAAAAGTTTACCTACAATTGACGTTAAGCTAATGGGCCTATAATTACTAGGTACCGTGCGGTCGCCTTTTTTAAAAATGGGCGTGACGTTAGCTAATTTGAAGTCTTCAGGAATAATCCCCGTTTCGAGTGACTGATTAAAAATCTTCGTTAAGGGACCTACGATAACGTCTTTCAAATCTTTCAAATGCCTGGGATAAAAAGCGTCAGGGCCTGGAGCCTTGCTAACTTTTAGCCTATCGATATAATGCGCAATCTCATCCTCGTAAACAGTTATTTCATCCAAAATAGTCTCGCTACTAAATGGAACGATATCGTCTACGTTGGGGACATTATTTACGTCTTCTACGGTATTCAAAAACGTTTTGGGATTAAGTTTACTATCCCCAGCTATAAGTATCTCTAAATTACGCTTAGCATTCCTAACTGATCTTTTAACCTGACGTCTAAGCTCGATATATCTATTAAAGTTAGCTGCCGTGCCATTGCGCTTATTAAGTCTCGTTTATGAACTCGCCTATTTCCCTAGTCCATCACTTGGGCCTACCATGATTTCTAGCGCGCTTGGGCCTATGAGGAATAAACTCCCTTTCAATATTCATAAAACTTTCTTTAAACCCTCCCAATGCAAATTTGTGTCATTACCCATAAATAAGTTATCCCAGTCCACTACTCTCATCCTATCAGCAAAACCATCAAAATTAGCCCTACGAAAATCAGAGACTTCTATTACGGTACTATCCTTAGTGTTTTCTATCGTTAACTTAAACCTAAGAATTTGATGATCACTACATCCTAAACTCTTGCCTACTTCTAAACTATCGACTGTATTTTCGCCGTTCGTCATCACCAAATCAAAAATATTGTCACCGCGTGTTGGTTCGGTAACTATCTGTCGTAAAAAATTATCCTCCATGAACTCAATCAATCTCAAACCCTCCTCATTACCAGTAAACGTCTCGTAATTAACATTAGGGCAGTTAAAGTCTCCGACAATTATACTATTCCGATTGTCAATAAAGTTACCAAGAAGTGAGTAAAATCTAGTATCGGTGTCGAAGGGTTGAACGGGAGGTCTATAAACAACAACAAAATTAAAACTAATACTACGCGCCCTAACTTCAACGCATATCGCATTAATTGCTGCCGGAAAATCTATCTTAACTCGATAGCCCTAAGGGAATTACGAATGTACAGCAAAACGCCGCCACCAAACCTATGTAACCTATCATTAGTAAAGAGTTTAAAACCCGGTTTATCAAGTTCCCCCAACAAGTCCCAAGTCACGGTATTTAACCACGTTTCAGTGATAGCAACTATATCGTAGTTGCCGGAATATATTATCGCCTTAAATTCATTTAATTTATTTCTAATACTACGCGCGTTACAATAAAAGACGTTTAAGGTATTTTTTACGACGTGCCAGCGTTTTAAACTATTTTTCACGTCGGGCCCGCATTCTCCGGACCCACAACGTTTAAAGAAGGCTTCGACCTATACAGCTTTCTCACGTTTTCGTCTATTAATCTACCTAGCCTAGCATTACCTATTTCATTAAAATGCACCCCCATCTTTTATAAAAAGGCTAGGATCACTGAATTCGGACCACAGCTTTACGAAGGGTACATTTTCCTCAGCACAAATCTCTTCTAATTTATTATTCAAAAATATTGTTTTTGACATAATCCTAAGACTCAAACCGTGCCTACGAGTAATACCTAGAACTAAAGACCTATCTGACCTCGCCTTCAGGGACCTAATTAACCCCCTATATCTCTCCAAAAGGTCAGGCACTCTCGTATCGGGCCTATACGAGTCGTTGCCTCCTACCATCGTCACCAACATCGAGTGACGAGAGGCAACGTCAATCCTATCCACTTCGTCTCGAACTCTGTCAACCCTGGCCCCTGGGAAACAGACCCTCCTCCTCTTGGTTGGATGTCGTTCAACGAACTCTTTGTCCATGTGGCGCACTAAAGAGTCCCCAATTAAAATAGTTTCCCCCTCATTCACGTCCCTTTCCAAATGGGCGAAAGGGTTCGAAACCTCGATAGGGGGGTGATTCCTATCACCTAACGCACGCGGCCTAGCTCCACCCTTAACTATCCCTCCCCATCTACTACTATCGGACCAACTTTAACCCCTACCTCAATTCTATCCAACCTTCCCGACAAGCTACCTAAACTAGAAACTAGATTACGCACCTCACCCTTCAAATTACTAACGTCTTCAACGTTAGTATTGGTTCGGCTTTCGTCAACCGTAGCCCTACCCCTGCCCTCATCAAGCGTTGCAAGTCTTTCCGTTACCTCAGGTACACTGCGTTTTATGTCAACTATTTCCTCCCTTAACTCGCAAAAGAAACAAACTGATCTCTCGGTAATCGCCATAGGACCGCCGTTATAATCTTTAAATTCCGAATACCACCGGTTTTCCCTACACCTAACACACGACGCTTTCTGCGACGGCATCGCGCAGTTAAAAATTAGTTTATAACCGTTAAAGTTTAAGTTAAATTAAGCCGGCACGCTATGAAAACTTCTAAATCGCTAAAAACCACTAATATTCAATTACTTAACTATAACTATGTGAATATAAACGCAAGTATATAAAATTCAAAACCTTCCAAAAGTAAAATTCTTAGCAATATACAAAAGTGGATGCAATATCAGAGAGCTCAGGAAATGCGTCCGTTCAGTACAGAGTCTGGCTGACGAATGAATACAGCCAGATGGATGATGATGGTGAGTCTTTTTTTCTCTTTTTCTGAATGAATGTTAACCCACGAGTGATAGGTGTTGCTACTGATTTAATCCCTTATTCTCTTCTCTTAACTCGGTACTCTTTCCTTTCTCTCAGGCTAACCTTAGAGTGGATCTTAGGGTCTTTGTTAGCCTTAGCTTCTGTAGATCTGTAGATCTGAAGTGATGAGGAGATGAATAGAATCTTCGTGGTAGTTGAGAAGTGGAGTGAGGATTGTTATAAAATTCCTGCAGATTAGTGATACCCGCCCTCATATGCCATTGTTTGTACGTTGTGTATAAATAACGATCAGCCATGCATTGATACACGACTAATGTGAAAGAATGCATCTAATAATAACGTTCTTGTCCCTACGCGAAACCGTTTCATCCTCGACAGAATGTTTGAAATCGTAGGTTTCCGCAAGCTGAAGCCTATTTTAGACGCGCGTATTACGGATATGCTTTATTTTGATACAGTTCTTGAATAGCATACACCTCTCTGCTCGACGGGTTTACCGAGTGTAGGACTGAACAAGGCGAGAATGGTCTACAGCTGGATGCTTATTTAAAAGGTTTAGACTCTTTGAAATATCATGAACTTTGGTACAAAGCACTTGAGTGGTACAGGGCTGAGCTCACCTACACTGTTCACCCTAAAGAACTATTTCTTAATATAATGAGCAGCTGTCGTTACGACTTAGAAGATTATTTCAACTACCGCTATGCAGTGTGAAGAAGAGTTCACGATTGAAAAGCTCGGGTAGGTAAGAATACACCATCGATTGGAAAGGAGTTTATAAACTTGTATTTAATAATGATGTGGTTCACGATGACCTCTTTGTGCGTGCTTTTGAAAGTATTCTAGCCGTGTTTAAAGATAACTTGCCAACCGAATGTAAAGTGGGCACAAAAATAGTATTGAATGATATGAAGGCCATTTACATCGAGTATAGGTATCCCTAAACTTGAGCGGTGAAATAATGTTAAATCGTATTTACTGCGTAGTACAATGCAATAATGATGTGACTGTAGACTCGATTACGTGCGAGTTTACTGTTTTAGTTAAGCGCAGTAGAAAATAAATTGTATATATTTTGATGTATATTTATTTTCAATATATTTAATTATTTAATATAATTGTGTATATATACCGGGTGTTTCAGGAGGAAAGGTCAGTACTTCGGGAGGTGATAGTATCGGTCATTGTGAGAAAAAAAGTTCATATGAACATGTGTCTAATTCTGAATGGTTACGGAGATAGAGCTGTTTGAATCTGATGCGCGCGCAGCTCTTCCTTCCCCGCGGTGGTCCCATTCGATGGCCAAGGTGGATACATGAGACGAATTGCTCGCGTGCATTTTGGATGCTGCTGCCCGCATAAGGGAACGTCAAGATTAACTCAGACGAACAACACGCGATCTTCGCACACGAGTGCAAAGTGTATTGAGGTTGACGGTGGGATTTTCGAAAAAGTATTGTAAACTGTAACAAATTTGTCATTTCTGTATCTGATACCGTTCAAAATGTCAATGTTTAAACATTAAATGTTAGAAACAGTAATTGGTTTCTCTTTCTTGATTACCATTAACAATGCTTTTGTATTTGTAGATTCAAACAGCTCTACCTCCGTAACCATTCAGAATTAGACACGTGTTCATATGAACTTTTTTCTCATAATGACCTATACTACTGTATCACCTCCCGAAGTATTGACCTTTCCTCCTGAAACACCCTGTGTATATATATATATATATATATGTAAAGAACGACACTTGTGTAGAAGAGTGTTCCGTATAAGATGAGGAGGGACAACGAGCAAATGAAAAATGAGGTACCTCCCAGGAATCGAACCCGGGATCATCCAATTGCCGGTCGGATATATTAACCACTACACCAAGGACCCCGATTAGTCAGTACTCGTAATTCTCCTACATACGAGCGGAATCAAATGCCCTGAGGGGGCACCTTCGCATCCCGTACATACACTGACTAATCGGGGTCCTTGGTGTAGTGGTTAACATATCCGACCGGCAATTGGATGATCCCGGGTTCAATTCCTGGGAGGTACCTCATTTTTCATTTGCTCGTTCTCCATCCTCATGTGCGGAACACTCTTCTACACAAGCGTCGTTCTTTACATTAATTATACTGTGTTGTTTGCAGTCAAAATGTATATATGTTCGGCATGCGAAGGTGCCCCCTCAGGGCATTTGATTCCGCTCGTATGTAGGAGAATTACGAGTACTGACTAATCGGGGTCCTTCGTGTAGTGGTTAACATATCCGACCGGCAATTGGATGATCCTGGGTTCGATTCCTGGGAGGTACCTCATTTTACATTTGCTCGTTCGCCATCCTAATCTTGTGCGGAACACTCTTCTACACAAGCGTCGTTCTTTACATTAATTATACTGTGTGTTGTTTGCAGTTAAGATATATATATATCTCCTGTACTGTTATACTGACGGTTATACTCCATCGTTTTGTATTGCTTATTTTTTTATTTTATTTTTTATTTTAGTTAAGCGCAGTAGAAGATAAAGTGTATGTATTTTGATGTATATTTATTTTCAATATATTTATTATAATATATATATATATATATATATATATATATATATATATATATATATATATTTCTCCTGTACTGTTATATTGATGATTATACTCCATCGTTTTGCATTTCTTATATTATTTTATATTTTATTTCTTGATTATTTATATATTCATCGTTCGTATCTCTTATATTATTAATAATTTTTATTGCATATATTCCTCGTTTGTATAGGATTGTGTATTTATTTTCTATATATTTCATGAAGTTGATTCCAATAATTCGTCTAAATAAACAGAATGATATAATGGCGTTTTATTTAATTCTTTTGGTTGTATATATAAACGATATTATTATTTAATTATAAGCATACCAAATGACTGGTTACGCCTTCTATACCGACTGACGGATTTCTAAGCCAACTGTTAAGAATATCTGAATAGCGCAATCTGGCAGATGAAAAGTTAATTAACATATACACATACACCTACCTTCTAGTTCTTCTAAGCCAACTGGCGGATTATGCCAACTGGTGGAATTCTAAACCATCTGTCATGAATATATGCTTTAATTAAATAAATAGCGCAATGTGGCAACTGAACCCTAATAATGTACAACTAAACAAGCCATTTACGCCTTCTAAGCCAGACTTAGATTAGGGCTTAAGTTAGGAGTTCCCTTTGGGGGTGAGGACATCCCATTTTCTACCCCAAAGACACTCCCTTTTCTCCTTTCTCTCCCTCTCTTAGGTTAAGGTTACCCCTTTGGGGAAAGTCATCCTCCCTTCTCCCCCCAGAGCTCCATCCCCCTTCCCCACTTTGCAGCATTGACTTGTTGCATAACCCTTCCCCCCTTTGTAACATTGATTTGTTGCATGACCCCCTCCCCCTTCATTGCATCTTTGGGGATAACCCCTCCCCTTTTGTTGCATAACCTCTTGCAACATCCCCCTTTGCAACATTTGCAACATTACAACATTCTTGCACTCTCCGATCTTGCGCCCATACTACTGGCCATATGGAAAATGAATATTTGTCATTGATTCACAGGCCTGCGAATGAGAACTTTGTAAAAGTTGTTTTCTTACTAATAACTTATTTTCTATAATTCAACTATGCTGATATCGAATAAGGTGTCCATTTTTTTCTATCACGTGAGGATTTTCTGAAAATTGGAAGGGAAAAACAACATAAATAAATATTATTTATTTCAATTTACATTAGGTACCTATTTCGCTTTGTTATACTAATTACAAATGCAAACAACTTTAAAAAGAAACAAGCCTATTAACGTCAATTACATATTCATCTTTGTTTGTCCTGAGTTTTCTTGTGAAATTTATGCCGTTTAGTCTCGAATGTACGCGCTGTTCCTTTTCTTTTATGTAATAATTCTGGAGTATCCCGTTTAAACATACAGCAGTAATCAGCCATCATGCTGATGTCCCACCTTCCCTGATATCTCTTCTCCATTTCTTTGATGTCTTGATGAAACCATTCTCCTTGTTCTTCGCAGAGTGCTCCGAGATTCTCAGGGAAGTAATCGAGGTGTGAATGGAAGAAATGTAATTTTAAACTCATATTACAACCCAACTCTTTGAACTTATTTAGCATGTTGTTCACAATGTTTTCGTAATTTGGGTCCTTCTTCCCCAAAAATTTGCTGATAACATCCTTAAAAGCAATCCGCTCTTCTTTTTCAAGATTGTTCATTGTTCTTTCAAAGTGTTCATCCAAAGTCAGTTTTCTAATCTGGGGACCAACGAAAATTCCTTCTTTCAATTTTGCTTCCGAAAGAGTTGGGAATTTAATCCACAGACACTTAAAACAATCTCCATCTTCGTCCAAGGCCTTAACAAATTGCTTCATCAAGTCCAATTTTATGTGAAGTGGAGGTAAAAGGACTTTCTTCATGTCAACCAAACTTTCACGTTGAATGTTTTTAAAACCAGGTGTCAGGTTGACTCTGCGTAGCCATTCCTTTTTTATCAGTGCTGAGTTCTTGCTCGGCTATCCCATTCACACAAAAAAAATGGAAACTTCGTATAACCTGGTTGTTGACCTAACAACATACAAATCACTTTTAAATCTCCACAAAGTAGCCAACCGTGTTCTTTGTATTTAACCTTAGCTAGAAGAAGATCAAGATTTTCGTACGTTTCCTTCAAGTGAACTGAATGAGCCACAGGAACGGATGCATACAAGTTACCGTTATGAAGAGGACGCTTTTCAGACTTCTTTTGAAGAAATCAATAAAAAGTCTGTCTCCACTCATTTGGGTCATAGACTGCAGCGCCTAGCTTAAGTATTAGTTCCAAAACATTGTTGCAATATAACAGTGAATTTTCTTGAGAAAAATATTGGATGAATTCTTTTTCTCGATTTCTGTACCATTAAAATGACGTCCCGGGAGAAAGCAAGTTTTTTCCACGAAGTCTGGATCCCAAAATCTCTGAAGAATATTTAGGGAGACACAAATCTCTTACCAAATCATTAAGTCCACTTTGTGTAAACAATTGGGGTTCACCAGATGTTTCGGTTTGAAAACAATCAATGTCATCGTTTCCATCGTCACCAGACACCAAATCAGATGAAGGTATATCAAGAGTATTTGATTTAGGAGGTACAGGTATACCAGGTCCATGAGCAACAGGTCTTATATCAGACTGAAAGTTTGGATAAGAAATTTCCTTTTTATTTTTAGTATTGTACCCTTGCACGTTACATGAACAAAAATAGTAGTCATTGCTGTGATTTCTAGGCTCACGCCGGATCATTGGAATCCCAAAAGGTAAAGAATCCTTTTTACCTTTACTCCACAGTCTAAGTTGTTCAACACAAACACTGCAAACTTTATGTGGAGTCCATGATTTGCCTTGATCCCCAAGTTTCAATCCGAAGTACGCATAGTATGTTTTCTTGACGAAGTCTCTAATATCTCGCCTTTGTTTTTTCACAATAAATTTTCCACAAATATAACAGAAAATGTTTGGGCTATTTACACACTCTCTGGTTGCCATAGCGACAAATAAACAAATTTAAAAAGAGAAATATAGTGACCGCGCACCTTTGAATAATAAAGAACTATAACCTCGCACGCACTAGACAGACTGCTTCATCTCGTGGCTTGTCAGTCACTTTTATACTACGGGTGCGTTTCTCGAATGTTCTAGAAGACGCTATGACGTCACTTCCGATCTGGAAGCATTTCTAGGCAGTAGTTTTTAATCAAAATTTAAGTGAATCAATTTTAATGAAAATTACTTACATATGTAATATGAAATATGACATTTTGCGAAAAATCTGTACGTAATGACGAAAAATGAGTATTATTTTCGGAATCAGCGTGTAAAAATTACTATGTAAGTGATAAAATATTTCGGACAACAAAACCATCGCAGGCCTGTTGTTTGTCATTAGCGCCCGTCCCGATTATTTTCATATTTAATATTAATTAATTATTTAATATTTAAATAATATTTTAATATTTAGACTTTTAGATAAAAATTCATTTAAAGAAAATTATTTAAAAATTATTACTGGTATTTTTCGGATTCGAAAAATTTGGTAAAATTACTTTTGTCAAACCAGCAAAGCCAGAGAAGACTGTACCACGGCCTCACGCATGGCCAAGCTCGAAAAAGAAAGGAAGAAAAATCTGTTTGAGTCCCTAGATGAGTTGGATGCGAAACTGGACGCCAAACTCTTACCTTCGGGTGTTACCAAGATCAGAAATAATGACCATACAGTTTTCATAGCCCTCTCTCTACCGAAGGAAAACCTAAAGTTAAGTACTGCTTGAAGAAAGTCCAACCTCACGTTTAAAATGTAGTGTAATGATGAACTACTGAGGCAAAGTCGCATCAAGGATGAAGATATTGCGAAAGATTGTGGAAGATGGATTCACGGTCACTGAAGCCACCGTGGCCTATCTCAGAGCGAAAAAGAAAAAACTGGCTGCGAAAGATCTGCTCGTTCCCGTTCTGAAGTCTACGTGCAAAAGTCTATTCAGTATGCCAACGGCAACTTCTACGGGCGGGAGAATGATCAAATCGTGAAAACGATTTTATGCGTGATTATCAAAAGTATCGCAGGAAGTTACCGCGACATTGTAACCATATCCTCGATCTACAACATTAATGCAGACATATTCTATCAGGTGTGGCTCAATGTCATAAAGACTGTCACCGAACTGAAGTGTCGAATTAAGACATATGAATGTAGTGAAAAATCTTATCGCCTATCGCCAATTCGTTACGTAATGTTTTGATATCTTTTGAGGTCAAGTGGTATATAAATTGTAAAATAAAGTTACATTAGCATAAAATTGTGGATTCCTTTTGTTATGGCCTGAATTTGTAAGGATATCATTTTTTACTACTAATTCTAATTATTTGACCCCACGTTTCCAAAATGGGCTTACATGCTATCGTAACCCTCCTACAAGCTGAAAAAATGGTATTTTAATATAATTAACATCATATTAAAAAACGGCGAAAATGAGGAAAACGGCCCACCAGCTTACAATGCAGCTTTATTGTTTTCCGTCCTCTGTGGAGTAGTCTATGGACCTGTGCGTACATAGGTGCAGACATAGAGAGTTTAACTTTTATCTCTCTTTTTTTTTGGGGGGGGGGGCAGACTGAAGTGGGTCATGTGAGTAGTATGTGCGCAAGAAAGGGAGAGATTACAAGTTGCAAGTTGCAATTGCAATGTTGATCAATGTTGCATGACGGGGATAATGTGGGATGGATTATGCAACAAGGGGGTGGGGAAAAACACCAACTTCATGAAGGGGGGAGCATTGGTGGGAGAGGGAGTATGACCTCCCCTCAAAGAGGATGACCCTAGCCTAAGAAGGTAAACCCTAACTTTGGGGGAGAAGGTGGGATGGACCCCCAAAAGGGTATCCCTAAACTAAGAAAGTAAACCTTAACCTAAGAAGGAAAGAGGAAGAGAGACCATGCTTTCGCCTGGAGACCCAGACGCATAATGGCTTAGCATCAGCTGGTTGGCGGGCTTTTGGTTTAGAGGGGGTTGCTAAATAGTACTATTTATTTTATTTATTTATTTTTTAAAAGAAAGACAAAGAGAGATGTTCTCAATGCTTAGAGGGAGTTGCCAGATAGCATTATTTATTTTATTTATTTACATATGGAGGGGATGCCGGTTATTTATTTATTTTAATTATTTATTTATTAAATGCAAGAGAGAGAGCGAAGGTCTCAATGCTTAGCGGGGGTTGTCAGATATTTATTTTAATTACTTATATATGGAGGGTTGCCAGATATTACCATTTATTTATTTGGAGAGCTGTTACCAATGAAGTTTAATTGAAGTAGAAGCCGTGTATATATATATATATATATATATTATATATATATATACAGGGGTTAGACAAAATAATATGAACACCCGCCGATTTCACCGGTTATCTTTACGGACTGCTCAGACACAAAGTAAACGGTCAAATGACTGGCAAACCTATTTAAATGCGTAACAGAGAGTGTATACGTCATGTTATAACCCTCACGTTGTTTTTACAGATCTGAGTGAATTATGAATTAGCAGTTATGAAAGACCTGTCAGACTTCCAAAGAGGGCAAATTGTCGGAGCGCGGATGGCTGGTGCATCGGTGACGAAAACCGCTCAGATGTTCAATGTATCCAGAGGAACTGTCTCTATGGTCATGTCTGCATACCAAAACCATGGAAAGACAAGCACCGACAAATGCAATAGTGGACGCAAGAAGAAGCTGTGTGATCGAGACCGCCGGGTGCTAAAGCGCATTGTGACAAAGAACCATAAGACCACAGCTCCAAAAGTGACTGCAGAGCTTAACCAGCATCTTGCAAGCCCGGTATCGACCAGAACTGTACGTCGCGAGCTCCATGGAGCTGGATACCATGGGAGGGCTGCAATTGCCAAACCCTTCCTTTCGCAAATCAACATTGAGCGGCGCAGAAAATGGTGTAATGACCATAAGAATTGGTCAATGGACCGGTGGAAGAATGTAGTCTACTCCGACGAATCCTCCTTTACGCTATTTCCATGTTCCGGTCGAGTTTACGTCTGGAGACAGCCTAAAGATGCTTATGACCCCGACTGCCTGACCCCAACCGTTAAGCATGGAGGCGGATCTGTGATGGTTTGGGCAGCAATATCGTGGAATACTCTTGGCCCAGCTGTAGTACTGCATGGTAGGGTTAACGCCCAGGTCTATCTGTTAATATTGGATGACCAGGTCCATCCCATGGTCCAAACGCTGTTTCCCAATGGCGGCGCCGTCTTCCAGGATGATAATGCACCAATCCACACCGCTGGGGTCGTTAAAAACTGGTTGAAGAGCATGTTAGTGAAGTAGAACGCTTGGATTGGCCTCCACAATCCCCGGATCTTAACATTATCGAGCATCTGTGGTGTCAGTTGGAGCAGCAGGTCAGAAGCCGATTCCCACCGCCGGCGTCTTTGGAGGAACTGGAGCAGGGTTTGCTCGAAGAGTGGCTCAGGATTCCTCTAGCCACTGTCCAAAAGCTGTATGAATCAATTCCCCGACGCATTGCAGCTGTTATTGCCGCTAAAGGAGGACCAACTCCATATTAAGAATAAAAACCGCCATTTATCAAGGTGTTCATATTATTGTGTCCAACCCCTGTATATATATATTATTAAAGGCAGTATTAAGAGAGTAATTCAATTGTTCCATATTAGAAATGTTCAGTTATCCCTTATATATGGAAATCAATAACCTCACAGCTATTGCTATCGTTTATATAGTTTATATATTCGTGTAATCGTTGGAAATGTTTGGACAGGAGCGCTGGTAACGCCACCAGCGGCAGGAATGGTCAAAAAGTTTATAAAAAATCATTCTCAGCCGTGTATATAATATATATATATATATATATATATATATATATATATATATATTATTAAAGGCTGCATTAAGAGAGTAATTCAATTGTTCCATATTAGAAATGTTCAGTTATCACTTATATAGTGCGTTCGAAAAGTCTCTCCGCAGTCAACGTGATACAAAAGGTTATGTAATAAAATCACTACATCATGGTTGAATGAAAACATTGTAGTTTTTCAATTTCCTATTTAACATAGCACTGCTACAAAAGGTTATGTAATAAAATCACTAAATCATGGTTGAAGGAAAACACTGTAGTTTTTCAATTTCCTATTTAACATAGCACTGCTACAAAAGGTTATGTAATAAAATCACTAAATCATGGTTGAAGGAAAACATTGTAGTTTTTCAATTTCCTATGCGTTTAACATAGCACTGCGGAGAGACTTTTCGAACGCACTGTATATAAAAATCAATAACTTCACAGTTATTGCTATCGTTTATATACACCTACAATCGTTGGAAATGTTTAGCCGGTAACGCTACCACTATGATGGCACTTTTATATATGGAGAGGACGACAGATATTAATTAGATGTCCCGTATATCATCAAAGACAGATGTTCCAAAGAATAGTTATTTAACTAGCACGTTAACCGAAAGGCCATTTATTTTGGCATCTTTCAAACAAATCCAATTAAAACCCCCCTGCTCTTTCAAACCAAAATGGGGAAAATAAAACACAACTACGCCATTCTGTTTATTTAGAAGAATTAATGGAAATAATTCATGAAATACAGGGTGTACATAAAGTCAGGATCTATTTCTGTGAAGCACTTGGAAATTATATGGAATTCAATCATAAAATGATAAAGTGGTAACATTTATTAAATAATTAAGAGTAGGATTCGACGTGACGCCCATCAGTATCCCTGCACAGCTCAAATCGTTCCGCAGCATTTCTAAACACATTCTGGAGCATTTACGGGGTTATGTTATCTGCAGCAGTTCGTATACGTGTACGTAAGTTTTCAAGACTCGTAATCTTCGTCTGATAGACGTGCGATTTGATAAAGCCCCATGCAAAGAAATTTAAAGGGGTTAAATCTGGTGATCTCGCTGGCCAAGGTCTGTTGCTTCCGCGTCCGATCCAGCGATTTGGAAAACGTCCATTTAGATAATCCTGAACAATTTTGGCATAGTAACAAGGAGCACCATCATGTTGATAGACGACGGTACTAACAATCCTATCCCCGTCGTCTATCAACATGATGGTGCTCCTTGTCACTATGCCAAAATGTTCAGGATTCTAAATGGACGTTTTCCAAATCGCTGGATCGGACGCGGAAGCAACAGACCTTGGCCAGCGAGATCACCAGATTTAACCCCTTTAGATTTCTTTGCATGGGGCTTCTTTATCAAATCGCACGTCTATCAGACGAAGATTACGAGTCTTGAAAACTTACGTACACGTATACGAACTGCTGCAGATAACATAACCCCGCAAATGCTCCAGAATGTGTTTAGAAATGCTGCGGAACGATTTGAGCTGTGCAGGGATACTGATGGGCGTCACGTCGAATCCTACTCTTAATTATTTAATAAATGTTACCACTTTATCATTTTATGATTGAATTCCATATAATTTCCAAATGCTTCACAAAACTAGATCCTGACTTTATGTACACCCTGTATTATTACTACCGCATTAAACGAAGAATAAATGCTATGTTAGGTTTGAGAACTGGATCATTCCATATTGGCTTTACTTACAATCGTGGTAAAACCATAGGAAGCTTATGACGTTATTGTTGATGCTATTTCTCTTCATATATATATATATATATATATATATATATATATATATATATATATATATTTAGTATATGACAGTAGAAACAGAAAAGCAATTAATCCTTCAGAGTATTTTCGATTTTATTTCAACTACTCATCAGTGCAGAGAATCTGTAAGAAAAACATAGAAAGAGAAAGACGTATAAGAATGGGGGTGAGGTCCTATCAACACATACATTTTTCGAACGAAATAAAAAGACTGATGCCACTTCAAATGACAACGAAACTACAAAACGGAACTACGAATGAATGTAGAAAAAGAACGAAGTAAATATTTCTACATCGTCAGGAAAAAGTATTCATGACCCGAGGTGAGCTTAAAAACCCACACAAACCTGATTGCAAAAGTACAGGGTGATTTTTTTTATATTCGAGAACTCTTAATAATTTGAAATTTTTTTAGTTATTAACAATGGAGTCTGTGATGGATATAGACTGAAGTGCGTGCAATGCAACGAGCGCTTCAATTAACCTAACCTATCCTACCTAACCATTCTGCAGTTTTAAACAAACAGATATAATACTTAGAAATCTGAAAACACCAAATTTATTTTCTATTTCATCAACGTTGTTTTTAAATAATAATAGTAATAATAATAATAATAATAATAATAAATACACTCAGAACTTTCTCTCTTAAAAACTTTGAATTTACGTTTAAAATTTTTTCAAACACATGCTAAATAATGTTCATTTTTACGTTGAAATTCAAACACTTAAATAAATTTTTAATTACAATATAATTTTATTCCCCCTACGCCCTCTCTGAAAACCGTGAAAAATCTGCGGAGTGAACAAGCCAAATTTGATAAAGACACGCCTTCATTATTTGTGAAGGTGTCCAATCAGAACTTCAATGCCGAAACGTGGGGCCGTAGCTTTAGCTCTTCGACAACTGATTGGCACACACATATGCCATAGGTACGCCCAGTTACATTAACATCCAATCAGCAAGCTTAAGCGACTGCTACAGTCGGAAATCATTGCAAAAAAAAGGAAGTACAGTATTTTTAGCTGGAACTCAGAGCAGTTATTTTACCAACGAATAATCACACATTCCCTCCGTCATGGACACTTTCAATCAGTCACAACAACAACTGTACAGTTAACCGGAGCTACATGAGGATGGAGACACTGATGCGGTGGCAATTAGTCTTTTTAACGCATCCGATCGGAAAGGATTATTTTCAACGCAAAACGTTGCTGGCGTTTGCATTGACGATCCGTTTGATCCAGCGCAAGGGCTTACAGTTGAAATATGAGTATAAAAATTTTATGTACCTGTATTTCTATTTTATTTTTTGTGTCCTATATTTAATCGTGAACTTGTTATTTATTTTAGTGTTTCTGAGGATGTCATTAGGTGAAAGCTCTTGAGCACCATTCGGTGCTTCCTTCGTGGTTATATATATATGGTTATATATATATGGTTTTATATATATATTGTTATATATATGGTTTTTTATATATATGGATCGACTGTAATAATTTATTTTCAACTCATTACATTTGGTGTAAAATGTTTCATTAAAATAACAGGTGCCCTCATTTTTAAATTATAGATTAGTTTCAATTGGTAATTAATTACTAATTAATATTTTAGAAAAGACCTTAAATATTATGGTAAAAGTCCTGTTCTGATATTTCTATGATAGTTTTGAAGAAACGCAAGTCGCGGACAGTGATCTGAATAGGGAGGTCGAAATATTACAGCACACCCGATCCAATGAATGACAGGTCGCCGTGGAACTAATGCAAGCTTTTTTCTTTTTCTTGTGTTTCTTGTAAGACCAAGACGCACTGTATTTTCATGAATTTATTAAATGGTAGAATCATAAGGAATGTTTTATAAAATAGTACAATTTTTATATTCAACTTAAATTAGTTACAGAATTAAAATAACAGGTGTACTCATTTTACAATATTGTTGAAACTACTAACGTTACATATATATATATATATATATATATATATATATATATACACACGCGTAAGACTTCATACAATACATTGAGTACGCACAAAAGGAAAACGTTTTTTTATCTACTTGCATACCATTTGATCATTCCATTCAGTGTGACACGGATCGAATAATTTTAAAAATTTATAAATTCCTTTCCACGTGCCATATGTAAGAGAAATGAAAGGCAGTACATGCCACAAGTATTACTAAAGTATCTCTGGAATCGGTAAGGATTCCAAACAATTTCGGGGATATGCATCTGTTCGAGAAATTTTACAGTAATAGAATCGTCCCAAGGATGAGTCTCCATCGAGTTAAAATAGTACATTCTTTCCCTATTTTTAAGATACGGGGCTCCAATAAACCTTAGCCCCCCGCCCATGGCCTAAACCATTAGAGGTACAGTAAAACTAAACATACCTTACAAAAGAGAATTTAATCCTGCATTTAATAAGAAACAATTAAAACTTGGTGTTCCCGCCATTGGCTTCCAAGACAGCCTGAATTCGCTTTGGGTAGCTTGCCAAAAGTGACGTGAATAGATCTTGATCGTTACGCAAATTTGCTAAAATAGTTTCAATTTGTTGCGTCATTGTATCCTTCGAAAATCGATTTGCTGCAGGTTCTTGAAACAAGAGACATTCAACCTTGTCCTTTATAACTGATCCAATATGTTCACAATCGTTCAGGTCAGGAGAATTTTCTGGCCATTCTTCATTTCCAAAGAAATCGATCTCATGGTTCCGCAACAACTGTTGAGTGGCTAATGCCTTAAAGCAGGGGGCCTTATCCTGCAGAAGTGTGACCTGATCGACATCCATAACATTGTTTGGGTTTCTTAGAAAAGGAATGACATGCTGGGATAGAATAATATCACGTAAATACTGTCCATCCCACCTCTGACCATTTGGCTTCAGCACCCACATGAGCTTCTTTGTAGTGAACAAAACAAACACACCAACACAGTCTGGACTATTTAATAATTCGCGATAATGTTCATTGTCATCGATTTCATCTGGTGTTGTGGCCCACACTCGATCATTTTGGTAGTTAGGCCGACGTGTTACGTAAACAAAAAATTCATCGGAGACAGCTAAATGCATGAAATCATCCACATCCCACTCTTCAAGATAATGGGCAAACCACATTCTGTCATCGATGTTAAGTTGAGTTTTTCTTGGCTTTGGAAGTTCATGCCAAGGCTTTAAACCCTGCCTATGACGGTACAGTCGAATGATCTCACCACTAACGATCTTTCCTCTCAACACTTCGATCTCTCTAGAAAGTTTAGCACAGCTGTTTTTCCGCTTACGCGTACCGCTTTCAATGATGTCCTTTGTTTCCTGAGAGAGTGGCAAATTTGGGAGCCCAGATTTGGTTGTATCCATTTCGCATTCATCCAAAGTTTTATTCCAATTTCTTTTGACGAAGTCCTCACTTCTTCGCAACTTTTTGGCAACCCATGAACGTGCTATAAAGGTGGCTCCAGCATCACGAGCTTCCCGAAATGTTATTGCTCGTATGCGATCTATCACACGTTGCCTTTCCGAATCACCAATTAATTGAGAAGCCATTATATTATCACTTTATCAGCTAGAGTAATTTTAATACCTGCAATAAATAAAGAATTTTATATATTTTTATAATCACTAAAAACTATTTCGATATAAGTAAACAAGTAAGCTGCAAATGGGGGGGCTAAGTTTTTTGGGACCCCTTAGATGGCTAACCAATGAATCCCTTCTCCACTAATAACATCTGCGTTCAGAATAATTGCGCCGCAGTCTGTTGTAGTTGGTAAATTCAATGTTTCATTCTTCGCAAACACACCGATAAATTTGGACCGTGTGATTCGTTCACTATTCATTACTCTCTGGAGTGTATTTGCATCCATTTTAAAAGTCAGTGACTACACTCCTGAGTCTGTCAATTTCTGTTAGGGCTTGTGATTCGAGGTATACTAGTACATTAATAGGGGCGTCTAGCGGTTTGGAGAATTCGAATCTGACTGAAATGTTTCCACTCTACTGTGGAATTAAGCTAAATAGCATATAAAGCAGGAGTGATGTCAAACAGATAAAGGTTAAATTGGTCGATGAATTCTTTCTGCGTTACACCATTTCCTAGCTCATCACAAGCACCGTCGATATTATTTCCGTTTCCGATGTACCCCTCTCCAACGCTATGCCATTGACATATAAAATTATATTTTTAAGGCCGAAATTCTCAAATTTAAAGGCGTTCTTTTTATATTTCCCATTCACATAGGCGTGGTCCTGCATTCCAATTAATAACCTTTTAGGTAGAGTTCCCAAGGCGATGTTCTATCTGTTTCGATGCCAACCCTGTGGGCACTGTGTGCAGTTTGCTCTGTACTCTGAACCTTTAACTAGTCGCGTGGGGTCATCGTGACCCCAGTGATAATTTTGTGGCTAATTTAAAAGAAATGGGCAACTCTGCAAAAACCTCGCTCAGGCTAGCTTACTTTATGACCCAGATGTTTATCTTTCAGTTGAAATCGGTCAGCTACAGTGAATGTTTTACACGTTTGTATTGTACACATTGACCCCACGTGACTAGTTACGTAACAATATAATGGATACACTGAAATTTTATGGAAGGTAAGTTTTGTCGCCACATGATATGGTTTTTGTTCATTTTCAATTGAATATTAACAATATATGTCTCTTTAATCATCGTTTGTGTTAGAGTGTGGAGTTGAACTTTATTAATAGTTAATAACTAAAAAAATAAACTATGGGGTCATAATGACCCCACGCGACTACTTATGTTATTTTCTCTAACGCGACTAGTTCAGGGTTAATTGGGTATTTTACTGTGGCATGTAGTAAATTTTTTCCAATTTCTATTTGTTTTGGCGAACTTAATTTCACTCGACGTACGCGGAGGTATGTTTCCATAACATGAATCACCACAGGCTTTGCCCCTCTTCTTGATCACCCCATTCACAAGCAGCTTGTGAATGCAAGCGCCCAAAACATTCATATATCTTCTTTTTATAATTTGTAAATTTGTCCTTTATACTGCTTTCGTCTTTAGCCTGATAATTAATAGCCCTCGGCAGTTAAAACGGTATCCTTCACTTCTTTTGAAAAGTTGAGGACATTTTCCAGATAGGCTCGTAGGTGATAATAACCCGTTCCTGCAGAGATGTTGACCTGATTTAAATATACGTCACACTGGTTGAATATGAATTTGTTATCGCAATCCGTTTCATTTGAATGTGCTATACGTAGTTTAGCGTACATGTGCACGTAGCTTGGGTCAAAACGTAAGGGGCTGAGCTGGGTATCACGAATTCTATAGGAGCATTCGGAAAACTAATTGTGTTTAACGGGTTAGTCGTAATAAAGTCACTGTGCTCAATAGAAACTTGCGTTGGGGGCATGTCAAAGAGGGACAGCTCCGATTTACAAAATTGTGAACTACATCGATGGATGAAGCGTGCCATGACGAACAACAAATAGTACCATCTCTCTCGACAAGTAGTAAGCAACCTATGATTCATTAGAGTAATGTCCTTAGCTTATATCATTTAAAAAAATTATCAACCATTGGTTTCATTCGCTTAGAGCAAGTCTTATTTTTTGATGTCTTTTTACGTTTATCGGTACGTGTTGGTAACCCCTTCTTCTTCTTCTTCCGGACAGCCCTCTTCTTCCCACCACCACGCATTTTTTCTTTGCATCTTTGATGATTTAGTCCCGTGTACGCTTTAAGTACTTTTTAGAGCTTCTTTGGATCTAGCCCCCGCCATTATGTCTTTACCGTGTTAAAACCTGATTGTAACGCTTTCCTCCCGAGGTATCTGGCACCTCTCTTCAGCAAGGGGACAGCCGTACGTAGTATGGTTGAAAAAATGAATCCAAGCCCACTACCACGCCGGTATCTCACCCCTCCATTATAACTCAGTACGACGAAAGTAGGGCTTCACTGTTAAGCTCCCATCACCGAATGGGAAATTTTCCCCTCAATCGTTCTTATATATATTGAGATATTGGTTAATAGATTAGTTGCGACATTCGCATAATGAGGTTTGTCATGTGTAATGCTCAAGCTCTATCCTCTATGATTGGGAATGTGTGCGATATGAAGCAGGCGCGCTTGAGTATCCCCAACAATCTGATGCTCCACGATATTGCTGTAAATATAACACATGTCTGGGAGTGGATACGCATCGCCCAATTTCTTTAATTTCAGCTGATACATTAGGCTGGACAAATCCTGTTGTACTTCGTGAAAGGTATCTCTTTGGAGGGCTGCGCCATATCATCCCTAGGTTATAATTTTGACCAACCCTTTGTCTTTAATATTTATGTTAGCTTGTGATTTTAGGGTCAGAATGTGTGCAGGGGATTCTTTGTTTACGATTTCGTATACTAAATCAGTCGTAAAATTTGAGCTTTTAAAACTAACATTTAAGTCTCTCACAACATCCTCAGCCGCACCATAACGGCCCAGGCTAGTGTTACTACTCTAGTGTAATACCGTGGATCCACACTCCAGGCGGTATACATGGTTTCATCCCGAGTTATCCCGGCTTTTTCACACTCATCAAGGTCTCTAAGAACCGTAAAAACGGTTTCTTTATAATCACTACTTAAAAAGAGGGTAGTTCCATGCCAACTCAACCAGTGCCAACTCAACCAATGCAATCAAACCAACACTGATTCAACCAGTAAAGCTGGCATGCAAAGCATGAATTGTACTCTACTTAATAATACCATTGTCGTTCCATGTCAAGTCAACCAGTGTAACCTTAACTAGTGCTAAGCCAACTAGTAGACCAACTCAACCAGTGCCAACTCAACCAGTACAATCAAACCAACACTGATTCAACCAGTAAAGCTGGCATGCAAAGCATGAATTGTACTCTACTTAATACCATTATGAGTATTCATCTTTGAATGTTAGCACTCTCCCTGCACTGTCTGAAACCAGTCCCAGTCCTGCGACACGTGGAGTTGGAATGCTTTTGCGGACCTCATTTTTTTGTTTTTAATTATTTTTTGTTTTTATGATTTTTTATGTATTTTTTCATTTTATATATTTTGTATTTTGTATTTTATACTTTTTGTAGTTTTTAAAGATTGTTTAGCTGCAACTCTAAGTAGTCTAACCAACAACTTGCATGTGAGCAATTGCCCTCAGACAACCCAACCAGTGTAATCTTAACCAGTACACCAACTCAACCAGTACACCAACTCAACCAGTACTAACTCAACCAGTCAGTACATGGAACCATATAGGCTATCTTACTCGGGAAGGGACACTAACACAGGTCGTTAGGTTAGGTCAAGTTAGGTGAATTTAGGTTTAGTTAGACTTTTTATTCTGTGACGACTTTTCCTGTGACTTTTTTTCTGACTTTTTTTCCTGTAACTTTTTTCCTACAATCATTATCTCAACGGCAAATCCATGAGTCAAGTCAGCCTAACCCAACGTTAGTTTCAAAATTATCATCATCTCGGTTATTATTGGCAGTAACACCAGTAAGTAGTAGTAGTAGTAATGTTACCATGGTATTAATATCAGTTGTGTACTTATGTGCTATTGTTCTTTCAATATTTAATATATTTGCTTCTCGATATGCGGATAAAAATTCTGAGTTATGAACATCGTTCTTGACCTTCACTTCACCCTCTCCTAACACCAAAATTTTAAATGGATCATAACGAATAAGTACAGTATGGAGATCAATCACTATTTCACATTATTAGTGTACACAATAGATGTATACGATCATCAGGCATGAGCATCACACCTTATAGCCTATATAAGTGCGTGTGTAGCTAGCGGCAGGTCGACCGAGCCATGATGGTGGTGGTGTTCAAGTATCGCAAAAAAATAAGCAAAAATTCAGTATTGCAAGCATTCAAAATAGCAAAATTCTCGTCGCCATTTTGTTGTGTTGCGGAGTAGTAGAACCAGTAACAAAGTAAATATATATTCTTGGCTGCTAATTACAAAACATTAATCCCATAGTATAAAAAACATCCCCAACTCATCAACAAGATTACATATGAAGCACTATTCATCGTTCTCACAATTTACGCGCGGTTCGCATGCAAAGTAAACCAAACAATTAAACAATCACGTGATGCCAGACGAAAAATATTTCAGTATTTTTATGGCTTTGGCGAAATTTGGCGATAAATAGGCAATAACGTGGCAAATTTTTTCTGTCATGGTTGGCAACCCTGGATCGACCCTGGAACGTTTCTTCTCTTTATTTCACCAGTAAGCGACAAAGAGTCCCCGAACGCGGACCCCGTGCTCGGCGAAAGTCAAATTTTTGAATTTTTCCTGAATATTGACTTCTTTCCCCTCGGGTTTTATCTCGTTTTTTTTTTCAAAATGGCACTGCAATTTTCTAAGTCACAAAGGAGTGGGAAGATCTTGGTCTACCAAGGGCATGAGTATGTTCTTAGAACAAATGAGGCTTGGATGGAAGATGGCAAAAAATATTGGAGGTGCAGGAAGTATCAGCAGTTCAAATGCAGATCATCCATGATCACAACTGGCATGAATGTTATGAAAGAACCCTCTGATCATACCCACTCTGGAGACTCAATTCAAGCAGAGGCAAATGCAGTCCTTGCCAAATATAAAGAGGATGCAGGAACAACCTGTGCAAGCAGAAGAACAATTCTTGGAGACAATATGGAGCCCTTGAGCAATGATGTCTCAGCTAGAATGCCAAAAAAGTCTTCCACTGAGCAACGTATCAAACGCAAGCGCCAATAAATTGAAGGTATTCAACCTCCTCCTCAGTCTCGAAACTTTGAAATACCAAATGACTATGCAGACATTGTCTTTCATGATTCTAGAGTTGATGATCCTTTGAAAATCTTTGTTCTTGGCACACTTGAGTTGGTTAATTGTCTTCAAAGTGAGGTGTGGATGAAGGGATGGGACTTTTGACACCACTCCAACAATTTTCTTTCAACTTCACACCATTCATGCCAAGGTTGGGAATTCGTATCCTCCTTGTATTTACTTGCTTTTGCCAAACAAAACTGCTGAAACATACATACGTATGATTGAAATCTTGAAAAACCTGATTTTGCTAGATTTTGAGTTGGCTGCAATCAATTCATTCAAAAATGAGTTTCCTCAAGCTCAAGTTTCTGGTTGCTTTTTTCACTTTAATCAGTCTGTGATCAGAAAGGTCAATGAGTTGGGTCTAAAAGTCAGATTTGAGCCTGAGCATGAGTTTGCAATCCTGGTTAAGTCTTTTCCAGCAGTTGCTTTTGTACCTGTTGATGAGGTTGAAGAGAGATTCGAAGAGTTGGGAGCCACTTTTCCAGATGAGCCAGAAGTTAATGACTTAATTCATACTTTGAGTCAACTTACATTCGTGGACCCCGAATTGGAGGAAGAGTTCGAAATCCAAAGTTTGAGCCACTGCTGTGGAATCATTATGAGGATGCAGAGGCTTCTGCACCAAAGACCAATAATTGCTGTGAAGGATTTCATAACTCTCAAGTCGCTTTTCATGTGTTCTCATCCCACAATGTGGTCTTTCTTGAATGGAATCAGAAAAGATATTGGAATTCATAGGCTGACTTTTCAAAATGCTCAGGTTCAAAATCTTGAGCGATCCAAAATACCTATGTTCTCTTAGCAAATCGACTTGCAATTAAGGTTAAGTCTTATGATGGAGAGGCTGATAAGTTGGGCTATCGGAGGGCAATTGCTCACATGCAAGTTGTTGGTTAGACTACTTAGAGTTGCAGCTAAACAATCTCTAAAAAAATACAAAAAAGTATAAAATACAAAATACAAAAAATATAAAATACAAAAAAAAAAAATCATAAAAACAAAAAATAATAAAACAAAATAAAAAATGAGGTCCGCAAAAGCACTCCGACTCCACGTGTCGCAGGACTGGGACTGGTTTCAGCCAGTGCAGGGAGAGTGCTAACATTCAAAGATGAATACTCATAATGGTATTATTAAGTAGAGTACAATTCATGCTTTGCATGCCAGCTTTACTGGTTGAGTTAGCACTGGTTGAGTTGGTCTACTGATTGAGTTGACATGGAACCATAATGGTATTATTCAGAAAAGTACAATTCATGCTTTACATGCCAGCTTTACTGGTTGAGTTAGCACTGTTGAGTTGGTCTACTGGTTGGGTTGGCCTACTGGTTGGGTTGGTCTACTGGTTGGGTTGGTCTACTGGTTGACTTAGTACTGGCTAAGGTTACACTGGTTGAGTTGACATGGAACCATAATGGTGTCATTAAATAGAGTACAATTCATGCTTTGAATGCCAGCTTTACTGGTTGAATCGGTGTTGGTTTGATTGTATTGGTTGAGTTAGTAACGGTTGAGTTGGCACTGGTTGAGTTGATCTACTGGTTGAGGTGGTCTACCGGTTGAGGTGGTCTACTGGTTGAGGTGGCACTGGTTGGGTTGTCCTGTCACCAAAGAGGGTGTCCAGCTGAATTTCGCATATCCCCACCTCATACGGATCACGACCCAATTCAACGGGCCCATGGAGTTCTGTTACAGAATTGGTCAGGGTGTTGCCAGGATGTAAAGACAGAGAAGAAGAGGACGGTAGTGTGACATAGAACTGGTTAGGCGCCATGTTGCACACTATTTAAGCTTCATTATTGCAGCAGCTTTTATATCGGTGTTGAAGCTTTCTGGGTATCCTAGCCATTTCACCATGTACATTTTTCTCTTTCCTGATCCTTTGCTACCTAAAATTTTTTCAATTTTAAACACGTTTTTTCGTAAATTAAATGTCACTTTCTGCAACTCCTCGAGGTAAAAGCCTCCTGTGATTTCTTCCCCATTCAAATCTTCAACGTAATACAGCATTATCTCGACTTAGGTCTCATAGCCCTAACTTTAAAAATCTCACGTGTCCACTCTTGTTCAAATCCCTTCGCGAATTTATTACCCGAACGCGACAGCCTTACATAATCATTGATTTTGAAACGTGCAGAGTGTGGCATGGTTCTACGAATATCTCCTCACCTCACGCTCTGTGTGCGTACTTCTTTCTAAAACCTCGTTACGTGTTGTCCCAATCGTGCGACGGTGTGAATGGTTGTATGATGAGGTCAGTGATTCCAGAATGTCTATATATCTCTATGTGTCTTTATGTGTAAAATAGCGATGCATGCGTTCCTTTATGGTACGTTAAACTCTTTCAGCTAAAGAGGCCTTATGCATGGAAGTGCTAGTGTAGTGGCTGATATTAAACTCTGTCAGCATGTTCTGAAAAGCTCAGCCTATAAATTCTTTCCACATATCCGTAAACAAATAGCCTGGAATCCTGTTTTCTTTCAACATCAGCGTTTTCGTGGCTTTAGCAACTGTTTCAGGCGATTTATTTTTCAGGGGAATTAACCACAAGTATCTAGAGAACACATCAATTATGAAAAGGATGTAACGGTAGCCATCATTATACACTAAATATCTTTTCCTGTCTGTTAAATCCTCTTGTCAAATAGAGTCAATCGAAGCCGCGGTTGTCGTGGCTGTTTTAAACCTTTTTCTCACCGGTTTATGAAGTGTATAAACATCCTGCTCCCGCAAAAACCTCTCAACATCTTTTTTCCCTACACCTCTGGACAGTCTATCAACCCCACCGTAGAAGGCTGGGGTAGAAATGTCATAACGTTTTCTTAATATTTTAGCCATTTGCGTATTTTAGAGGCACGTGAAGAGGGTTGACCGTTGTTGTTTGGTCTCTACTTTCTCCTCTTCAGAGATGCTACCGTTGGGGGTGATGGCGTGTTCAGTTGTTGCACATGCGACGCTTCCTCCAAGTCTTTTAACCTGTTCAGATTTCCTATCAATGTTTTGGGGACATTTATTTGTTGCAGTCTTGCTTTAATATGCTTTCATCCTGATGGTGAGGGCCAATCCCACTTTCTCACCTCTGTAATGGGATCCTCACTCAATAGATTATAGACTTAAGCATTCATTCCTCAATGTATGTGAGAGATTGCTGTGTAATACATGTTCGATATGTTGTGGGGTCGACCCGCTATTCTTTGACTGGTCATCTCTAGCGTCGGCCCTAGGCTCTATGTCTCCATGCTCATCGTTGTCCGCGCTGTGCCTAATAAACGCTTCTTATAATTTTCGTACTCATGGAAAAATTTCTGCATATCTTCTTGGTATAAGATTCTTTTCTCATCAGGTGACTTTTCCCTGTTTAATAGGTCTAATAATTCGCTTTCCATTCTTTTAAGCCTGCCTTTACGGGGTTCTAGAACCGTATCTGGAGTCTTTGAACTTTGCAGTGAAGCATAAACCTCGTGTGGAATCACTAGCACTTTCATCATTATATTAATCTATTCAGTAAAGGTCCCAAAACTGAAAATAAGATGGGTAAGAATGACCCCTTCTTCGTACAATAATTCGTTTTTTTTTCCCTACAGTTTGACTTTAACGAGCGAATGTACGTATTATGTTCTTGCAACGACGTAGGCGAGCCTTCTGAGGGGGTTTCATTGGTACATCACATTTTATAACGTTAAGAGAGATTTCACAGATACATTTAAAAAAGTCCGAGTCGATATTTTTAACAAACTTCTGTTGCATTGCCCGACCCAATCGATGGTAGATTTTTATTAATTCATGGTATTTCTTTAGCCTGTTTGTCATTCTGGAATATACACCGTTTCAGGCTCGTTTGGGAATATATTCGTTCTTGGAGGCACTCTAAACGCACTTATAAACTTCAAAAAACTCCCTACGCTGATTTGGGAACATTTGATCGGCTAATACCCCAACTTGTGACACATCTCTACGTTGTGTGAATAAGACTAGATATTGTGTATTTAACGACACATCGCGAATGTATCTATTTTTGAAAAATAGATTCTGATTGAGGAAGAACACGCTTATGTTAAGATGGTGGGAGAACACTGTAAATGCCTCGGCAAACGTTTTATCCATTTCCAACATGAGATCGTCAATTACAATGACAATGTTCATTTCCCTTTAACGAATTAACGTCATATACACCTTTGTGGAACAGAATTTCATCTTGGTACTCGTTGAACACTGACTGTTACGTCGAATAGCACCATATAACTTTATGCACAAATTTTCAGACCATCTCTCCCTTATCTTTAATGATTTTAAGCATAAACACAGTTTTACCTGTTGGGCCAGATATAATTCACGTGGACGGGCTCGTGAACCTGAATTTTTCTACAGAATCCATCTCTAACACGTCACACTCCTAAGTTGATCATTTACAAAATATAATAAAAATTTAAGTGGTGTTTCTTATATTCTACAGTCTTGTTTTTCCTCTTCTTCCCCAGAATCGTGAATGACGACGAGGTACAGCATCATGTGCCCATCATCGATATTACAGACGATCCCGATGACAGTATAGTTGTGGTTACAGAAACTATCCCCACCGGAGACCCAACATCAGCGACACATGTAGCGCCCCGACGCGACAATTCAAGGCGGAGGCATGATGAAGAGCCTTCTACGTCATGTATAGAGCGTGCCAGTAGCGCACCGATTGTTAGACCCCCAGTAATAGAGTCCCAACCCTCTACGTCTTACGACACAACCCCAATACTAGCTCCTTCCGCAAATAAAGATGTACCCCCTTATTCCTGTTCAATTCCAGTCGCATCCTCCACAACAGCAGCTGCTTCTCGTTCTGTAGAGGATGGCATAACATTCGAGTTGGTGCGCACCACTACCCCCATCCCGGCACTGACTAGAAATCGGTACAACGGACTGCGACGCGTAGTTGAACATATTGTGGAGTTTGCCCTTCAGAACAGCGACGAACGTGAAGTCAGGACGAGGCTGTCCTTCGGGTTCGGGTCAGATGACGGGGATGGAGATGACTTTTGGGCAGTAATACCATTCAGACGCTTGGCAGTTGTAGATATACAATATATATTAGACCGTATAATGCAGGCCTCTCAAAGTAGTACAGCCTTCAATATGAACAACTTCACGTTAGATATTGACCGTGTATTCCGTGTTGCGGGTCATAGTGCCACACCTTGTACTCTTAACTTCAATTCTCAGGCTATTTACACACGGCATATAAACACCGATCGTGGTTGCGGCTTTATAATATTAGTCTTGGCCCGTATGTTTACAGTGCTAAATACACGGACCCAAAAAATTTGGCTGCCTACGGTTGTACAGCGTGCCCATAAACTGGCTTCAGATTGCAAGCTTGAGTTTGACTGTAATATGGGTCCTGAAGGATTGAGAAGAGTGGAGCAGGAAATGAATGTTCGTATAGTTGTATTTGGAATAGATGATCGTCGTAGGACTGTGTATATTTTTAAAAGCTGTGTGAGAGATCGTACAAGACCCCTACTTATTTTAGGACTGTCAGAAACAATGTATCTCCCCATCCGTAATATGAGGACTCTACGCGAGTTATGATAAAAGTCAAAATATGGGAGGCATCATGATTTGTGTAAGGGGTGTCTCGAGTTTGCGGATGATAGTGAAACATTGTAAGGAATGCCACATGGTATGTGAGCAGCGTAAAAGCTCCAAATGTGAAAGCCGTGTAGTTGAAGCTGAGAAGAGGGATTGGAATGTGTGTAAATGCACATTTTTCAATAATAATTGCATTGAGCTCCATAAGGCAATTGGCACTTGCAAGAAAATGAGGATCTGTGAATGTGGTATGTTTCATATGATTGATAATTGAGGGAGATTCACGCATAAATGTGATGAAATTCATTGTTCAACATGCCATGAGAAATATAAGGTTGATGGTATAAAGCATGTATGTTATATGAAAAATGCTAAGCCTAAAAATAGGCCTTGTATAACTGTGTACTACGATAAAGAATCATATACGGTTGCTGAAACCAAAGAGGTTATCTCATATCTACTTGTAAGCCAGACTCTCTGCGATGAGTGCATGGATGTCGAGTGTGATGAGTGTCGCAAATGTGGTAAACGAATAAACGTTTTTAAAACGAACGCACACGACAACCCCGTGAAACTCTTTGTATCCTATATTGTCAAGTTAGCGGACAAGTTCAAAAAAATGACTGTGTATATTCTTGCCCATAACGGCGCAAAATTTGACACACAGTTCCTTTATAAGGAACTGCTTGAACACGAGTCATCTGAGATATTTACAGGCGATCCCTTGAAAAGAGGAAACAAACTCATACAGATGCAAATAAGAGGTAATGTTCAGTTTAAAGACACTATTATTCACACCTTCTAAATTAGCGAAGCTTCCCAAGGTGATGGGTGTAGCCGCCGAAGTTTCAAAAGGGTATTTCCCTTACACTTTCCTCACTAGCGACACTTTAAATTACGTAGGCCTGCCACCCACTAAACATTACTTTAACTCTGCCAATATGAGTGATAGTGAGCGTGAAGATTTTGATCGCTACTCCAAAAGTTTAAATGGAGATACTCCTTACAATATAGCTGATGAATGTGAGCGTTATTGCGTGAATGATGTGCGCGTGCTTAGAGTATGCTTCCAGGCCTTTAGAAGGATGTACATAGACCGGTTCAAATGCGATGCGTTATAAGTTGCAACCACGATCGCCTCATTGTGCCTTACGGTATTCAAGAACAATTGCATGCTTAAGACACCTTAACCGTCATTCACAGAAACAACCCTCGCAGTTATGGGCATAAGGCTATTTACTGGCTCATACACCTACAGCAGCAGACCAGTGTATACGTAAAACATGCCCGCAACAAGGGGAGGTACTCATTAAGGTCAATGGTCGTGTCGTGTTTTTTGGGTTGATGGACTAAGCGAAGACCATGTCACTGGAGAGAAGACTGTGTACTCCTTTAACGGTTGCTGGTGGCATGGATGCCCATGTCCTGAGTGTGGAATCGAAAGAGATATCCATGGTAGATCTGCCGACAGGAAGAGAAATATGCTTATTGGCACCCAGTTCACTCGCAAGCAATGTTCCCTCTAAGGTGTGCGCGTGTGCGCGCGCACACGCGTTGTGAAACCCGCGCACACAGCAGAATAAAATGCGCACAGGCTCAAGCGTATCATGAGTCACGACAGTAAATGAAGTAATTTAAAAAATATACCGTCACACAAGGTCTGACCATTTGCATCAACATACTCTACAGTCGCTCTTTTAAGCATTAACCCCTTCCGCCCGACTTCGCCGACGTCCGCGCAATTACGCAATACGGATTTTTTTACTCTATGTATTTGCATTTTTTTATTTTATACATTAACGCATTGAATATAAACCTTCTCTTTCTTATTTTTGCATAAAAACGAATAGTAATTATCTCATAATTCCTATTTTGTGAATGGATAAAATCATGTATTAATCTTGATAGTCTATTTTAAATTGCTAAATGCTAAAAATTGTTTTGAGAAATGATAACTAAAATAGTCATTTTCAATTAATGTTATTTTTATTTTATTTCTTTATTTTGTTGAATTTTATTTTACTATTTTTATTTTTTATTATATTTTTAGAATGGATAAAATGTTTTCTTTTTTAAGAATATATAATATTGTAAACAGTTTTTCAATATCCATTTAATAGTACCGTAATGATCAAGCTATCACCTTATGGAAATAATATTTATTAATTATTTAATATTTATATGTATTTAATTTTGAAGATAATAGCGCTCAAAAAAGTTTGCACAATTTTTCACCATGAATCTAAATGTATGCACAACGAAAATTTCTTGCGCACATGGACTAAAGAAAATTAGAGGGAACATTGCCCGCAAGGTCTTGTGGGAGCATGAATATGATGCATGGATGGAGACAGATGGACAGTACCGTGAAGAAATAAACACCTTCAAGCGTTCAATGGTGTTGGATCCTCTCATATGCGGTGATAGCTTGTTCAGAGGGCGTACAAATCCCTTCAAGCTATACTTTCCGCGTACGGAGGGCGTGAAACTCTATTACTACGACTTCTGCTCTTTATACCCCTACCTGATGAAGAACAATCCGTACCCCGTAGGTGCACCTGTAAAGCTGGTGGGACCCGCCCTGCCCACCATCGAGGAGTTCTCAGCAAATTTGAACAAGAACTATTTCGGTCTTTCGTAGACGTGCTGCCCCCTCGCGACTTATGGATGATGATCTTATCCGTCGTTATAGACCACAAACTCATTTTTCTCCTTGTGCGTGAAGTGCTCTGAGGAGAACAATGGGACAAGTAATCACACAACCAACCAGTGGAAGATCAGAGGCGTATATACAAGCCCTGAGCTGTCCCTAGCTGTTCGCCATGGCTACAGAATATTGAAGATATATGAGGTGTGGAGGTTCCCGAAGCTACCCAAACTTTTCACGCCATATATAAACACTTTTGGGGAAAATTTGCACAGAATACAGGCAAGGGGAACGTTCATCTAGCCCAAAGTTATAATGAGGTGTGGGATTATGCCAATGATAAAGAAGTCATGGAGATCGTGAATGTAAGTAATACGTACATAATAAAGTATAACATTACCGAATTGGGCACAGATACCTCACGTGTTACAAACATACCTGTAGCCAACTTCACAACCGCATAAGTTCGCATCAAATTTTGGGGACTATTGCATTCTCTCGGGCGGAGGGTTCTGTACGCCGACACAGATAGTGTGATATTTACAGCAAGGGAAGGTGAATATATGCCGCCTATTGGGGAATTCCTCGGAGAGTTGACTGATGAGCTCAAGGATGAATATGGTGACATCGCATACGCCGACTCTTTTTTTCTCAACAGATCCAAAATCTCATGGGATACGGGTGAGGGTGGGGGAGGAGATGAAATATATCGTGAAGGCTAAGGGCATCACGCTTAACTAGGCGAACCGACGGATCGTTAACTTTGATTCGTTGAAGGAGCTAGTGGGCGTGGAAGATGAGGGCGACCAATCACCCCAACTAACTGTAGGGACCCACAATTTTTGGGCCCACAAGCTGGGGTGTGTGAAGGAACTTAGGGGTACGAAGGTGTGTCGTAACACCTATAGGAAACGTTACCAGGTACCTGGTACCTATGATACCGTGGAGCACCGACAATTCAGCGCAGGACAATTCAGCGCCGACAATTCAGCGCAAGTCAGTACAGTTAAAAGTTTAGTTAAAAATAATAAAAATAAATCGCAATAAATAAAAAAGAGAAAAATTTGTGTATATATATATATATATATATATATGCTAAATTGGGTCTGTATCGAAGGAGTGACATTTCAAAGGAGTGACATAACAAAGGAGTGACATAAATATCGTAACGAAGGAGTGACATAACGAAGGAGTGACAAATCGGAGATAAAATTCAAAGGAGTATAATTATTAAAATTTTATTTAAAAAAACAAAATTTGTTAGAATTGTTAAAATTAAGATTTTATTTCAAAAACTAGAAACCTAACCTAACCTAACCTAACAGTTGCAAGCCTCTCTTCCCTCTGGATTTGTTCTTTCTTCTTCTTTGTTGGTATTTTCGCGCTGAATTGTGTTGCGCTGAATTGTCTTTGCGCTGAATTGTCTTGCGCTGAATTGTCCTGCGCTGAATTGTCGGGTCACGGATACCGTACCCTTTAGATACCATAACCCTTGATTGTTTTATTTATATATATATATATATATATATGTCTATTTACTTGTTAACGATATGTATATTTTACTTACTACACGTATTTGAATATATATACACCATGAATAGTTCGATGATATGTTTATTAAATAAATCGTGCTTCAATTAGCGTTTCATTTCCTCCTTTGTGTGTGTGTGTGTGTGTGTGTGTGCGCGCGCGTATGTACAGGAAACGTCCTAAGCTCCGCCCCCTGTATGACCGATCAAATGTCACGTGACTCATGCTATTTGAAGAATTCTCACGTAGACGAAAAATAGTGATGGTTACCTTTGATATTGCGTGCTCGACATTTATGAAGTGGTACTCGGTAAAGTGGAGGTGGATACTGAAAAACTCCTATACCCTCCTCCTTTGATACTTTTAAGGCTACATTGAACCGTACGAAGCTTGAGGAACAAGAGGTTCAAATACTCTACGGCTATTCTGGCGAGAACAATGCAGAATTTCGTGGCAAAAACGATGTAATGGACTATGTTGTAAGACTAAACTGTGTAAAAGCTTACATATACCGTGAAGTGAAAGAAACAACACATGCAGAAGAGAAGCAACGGGTATGGTTAGTGAGCCTTGTTGATGAGTGGTGCGACAAGTGGTATCATGTTATGCTGCATCATATCAAGTACTCGTACCCTGCGGCTAAGAATATAAATCTTGTTATAATGGACAATCTTAAATATTTTTCCACTGCATTCACATATATCATGACGAGGTTTGCAGTGAGGTTATGGCTAAAGGCCTGTGTGAGTTTTTAACAGAATTTAGAGACGTGTATCGCTTGCTAAGCAAAAAGGATAAATATGGACACACATGTTTCTCTCAAATAGTCGCCGGAGTGTTAATAAAATGTGTTTAGTTCGTGAAAATACCCCTGAACAAAAATGTATGGTGCGCATTCTAGAGACAGGGAGTGATAAAACATTAAAGCCGATATTACTTTGTGTGGCGCAGATGGAAAAATTCTCTAAGCGATTGCTTAGTATAATCAGGTACAGGTATTCATATGACTCTTTCATGTTGGAACAATACCGTACACGATTCATCCTTTCCCACACCTCTCTCTTGCCAAACCGCGCACCAGCTGCTCATACTCATAGTCATCTCAGAGCTTGAACCGACGGACGTGCACTCCTCCCAATAGAATACGATGGAGCTTCCGTTGAGCAGCATTCTCAATGCCGTATACGATGTGTCTGTGACGAAGTCATTGCGTGTGTTCAGGCGTAAAACCGGAGCCGTTAACTATATACTTGAGGAGATGAATAGAGTCTTCGTGATAGTTGAGAAGTGGAGTGAGGATCGTTATAAAATACCTGCAGGTGTAGGTACAAGAAGAGAACAGATTAGTGAAGCCCCCTCATATGCCATTGTTTGTACGTTATGTATAAATGGCGACCAGCCATGCATTGATATACGACTGATGTGGAAGAATGTGTCTGATAATAACGTCCTTGTCCCCACGCGAAACCGTTTCATCCAGACAGAATGTTTGAAATCGTCGGTTTCCGCAATATATTAGACGCACGTGCTACAGATATGCTTTATTTTGATACGGTTCTTGAATAAGCATACACCGGGTTTACCGTGTGTAGGAATGAACATGGCGAGAACGGTCTAGAACTGGATGCTTATTTAAATGGTTTAGACTTTTCAAAATATCATGGACTTTAGAACAAAGGACTTGAGCGATACAGGGCTGAGCTCACCTACACCGTTCACCCTGAAGAACTATTTATATAATGAGCAGTTGTTGCTGCGACTTAGAAGATTATTTCAGCTGCCGATATGCATTGTGAAAAAGAATTCACGGTTTAAAAGCGCGGATCGGTAAGAATAAACCCTCGATTGGAAAGGAGTGTTTATAAACTTGAATTTAATTATGATATTGTGACGAACGATGTCCTCTGTGCGTGCTTTTGATTGTATTCTGTCCGTGTTTAAAGAGTGACAACTTGCCAACCGAATGTAAAGTGGGCACCAAAATAGTCTTGAACGAATTAAAGGACCTTTACTTCGAATATAGGTATCCATATACCTTGAGCGGTGAAATAATGTTAAATCATATTTATTGCTTAGTACAAAGCAACAATAATGTAACTGTAGACTCGATCACATGCGAGTTTAGAATTTTAGTTAAGTGCGGTAGAACATAAAGTGTATGTGTTTTGATGTATATTATTTTGCCGTATATTTGTTAAAATTTTATTATTTAATATAAATGTGTATATAGATTTCTTTTGTGCTATTATTATTATTATTATTATTATTATTTAAAAATGTGTATATATATATATATGTATGTATATATATATATATATATATATATTATATAATATATATCGTTTAAAGTGTGTATAGAATTCTTCTGAACTATTTTGATTGTATATTTATTTTCTATATATTCCATGAAATTATGATATTTCCAATAATTCTTCTAAATAGACAGAATGATGTAGTTGTGTTTTATTATCCAATAAATGCTTTCCTGGGTGTATATATATATATATATATATAAATATAAACGATATCAAGTTATAACTGGGGTGATGGGAATATATATATATATATATAAACGATACACGTTTCCTAAAATAATATATATATATATATACTATATCAAATAGCTGGTTACGCCTTCTAAACCAACTGGCTACTTAAGACAACTGGCGGATTTCTAAGCCATCTGATGCTCTCAAGAACATCTCCATTAATTAAATAAATAGCACAATCTGGGAACTCAAAAGTTAATAATATATATATATATATATATATATATATATATATATACCTAAACAAGCCATTTACGCTTTCTAAGCCATCTGGCTGATTAAGACCTTCTAAGCCAAGTGCAAAGACCAAGAACTTTATTATGCGTCTGGCGGTCCCAGGCGAAGGATGGTCTCTCTCTCTCTCTTTCTCTCTCTCTCTCTCTCTCCTCTCTCTCTTAGGTTAGGTGGATTCCCCCAGCTTGTGGCAGCTGGGGGGATTCCCCTTTCCCCCCTTTTTTTGGCACCCTGATGGGAGGGGATGGGATTGGCACCTTCCAACAAGGGGGTGGGATGACACTAGGGGGGAGGGATTGTCACTGGCACTCATATGATCAACATTGTATGCAACTTGCACTCTCCCTTTTTCCGCATATACTACTGCTGTGGTCTTTGTTGGACCGATACCTCGGTAAATGGAGCTGTAAATATTTCGTATAAAATAAAACCATTGGTTTAAGGATTTTGTGACGATATCAAGTGGTTAATGTGCGATCGGCACAAGTATATTATCGGTTAGTTTTTCACCAGTGCTTTCTAGTGTACGATCTCTGTGTGCATGGCGTAGTTGTAGAGCTACAGTAGCTTATACATTCTCTTCTTTCGTGTAAAATTTCCTTGGATACTTTTTCAGGGTCAAGGTATTTTTTCAGCCTTTTTCCGTACCCGCCTCTGGCGGGGAGGGAGCGGAGGGTGGAGAGAGAGCCTTGTGCTTTTCTACCCAATTTTCTACTACTGCTAGAATAGTTAAAAAAGGAACAGTTTAATAACAGGAACCTCCCCCGGTGGACCGAAAAGTCTTTGAAACTTCCTCTTGTCCTTGTAACTCTCTCTCTCTCTCTCTCTCTCTCTCTCTCTCTCTCTCTCTCTCTCTCTCTCTCTCTCTCTATATATATATATATATATATATATATATATATATACATAAAAGAGAGAGTATATATAGAGGTCCATTATTTTGGTTTATGTGATGTTACCTGAAACCTTTCGGAAAGTCTCCTTTTCTCTCTATAAAGAATACCCGTAGGCCATAAATATATCTTTAAATTTAATAAACAAAGACTTTGTATTGCGATCCAGCCTTCGCTTTAGGGGTATAAAAAGGAGAGCGAAAACTTCCCCCTCAATTCCCCTTTTATTGGGGTAGTAGGGACCACATATCAAGTCATATAAAGCCATAGGATCGGGGCGAAATATATTTCCCTTATTTATACAATAATATGCGCCCTCGCAGGATAAGAACTATTTCAAATTTTAATTATTTATTGGTTTCTTTTTTTATATTATATATATTATATATATATATATATATAATTATATATATATATATATATAATATATAATTATATATATATATATACACGTATATATATATATATAGGGTGTCCAAAAAAAACCCTATTTTTATTTGTCCGCTATTTTATAATGGATGTAAGAGGATAAATAAAAAAGTATCCGCAATTTGTGTCTTTTTTCTAGAATTTGCTCCACTGCTGACCGTTGGCGCCGCTGCAGTCACTGAGCGTACAGATCGCTGCTTCGTGGAATTGAGACTTTGACAGTTATACAGTTGTAATCACACTGTAAACATGGCCGCACCACTTTCGACTTGCACCAAAGAAGAGCAGCGTGCTGTCTTCGTTTTTGTTGGTTGAGGGCGTAAAAGGGGTTGAAATTCATGAAGATTATCTGCTCAATATGGCGATCAAATTTTGTCACAGCGGAGCGTGTACGAATGGATCGAAATGTTAAAAAAATGGCCAAACAAGTATCGCCGACGCAGAACGTTCAGGGTGGCCATCCACATCGACATATCCACATATTAAAACAGTTCTTTCACCATTTCATACTTAAAGCATTAACTTTTCCTAATTTCTACGAAATTGTAGACCGAAAGACCAAAGTCTGTGAGGTAATCAACAACATCCCAGCTGAACTATTTCCAAAAATTATGTAAAATATTTGTGTAAGGTTGAATATTGTGTTTGAAAGAAATGGCGATTACACTGAACATGTTGTTTAATTAAGGTTAATAAACTCTTATGTTTTCACTACCTATTGCGTTTTTTTAACTTAAAACATTTTTAGAAATAGGGATATTTTGGGAACACCTGGTGTGTATATATATAAATAAGGGTAAACTTGGTTAATTAAGTTCAAATTAAATAACAAAAACGCAAATTAAAAAAATTATGATCTTTGAATGGGGAGATTCAATAAAAGAAAAAAGCGAGTGAACCCTGATGATGATAAACAGAATACATTAATATTAAAATACGACCTGTATGGGGAAGGCTTGCGTTTGAAAATACTTGTAGTTTTTGGTCAAGTTTGCGTAGAACAAACCTGAGGTGGTACGAGTGATTGATACAGGTAAATTGGGGCTGCCTTGGGGAGGAAACACAAATTTACGGTGCATGTTGTTCCTGAAGAATCATGCACCAGACTGATAATAATGAAAGTATCTGCAATAAGAAGTAACGGAAATTGCGCGAAAGTGAATACGCATTTGGCTATTCTTTGAAATGGGATAACGCGGATCCATTGCTGCTTTCAGTGGTGATAAATTACGTACATTAATCCCCATTTACTTGGCAATACTACTGCGAGCTGTTCGTACCCTAAAATGGCCGTTAAGGGTGGAATGATGCTGTATGTGAAAAAAAAAATGTTAAACTTTTCTTCTCACTTCCGCTTAAGCTATATATTAAAATGTCTTGAGCATTGGTTTAGTCAATATGTATAATATGCGGATAACCTTAGGTAAGATAGTGTCTGTAAATATACAGTATATTATAGGTTTACTGAGGTAAAGGTTATATACAGGACATAGGGTTGCAACTCTTAAATTCAAAACAAAAACAAAGATTTAGGACGCAACCTTCTCTTTCGTCATGCGCCCATGGCTCGATCGCCGAGTCGACCTAACCGGTAGCAATAATTAAAGTGTGCCATTGAGGGTAGCATTATTACTTGGTTCTTGTATTTGTTGATTATTTGCAGTCGCTTATCCGCAGTTTTGGTTCCTAAATGACCTCCTTAGTAAGTAATATAAGAAAAGAAGTTATAAACGAAATGTTGTCTGCGGTTTTACTTTCAAAATTAAACCGGGAATTGACAACGAAAACCGTAGAGTTGGTAACTCTTTGTAGTTAACGTATAGTGTTTACTAGAGTTAAATTTGCTGTCGGCATTGTTATGAACGAAGAGTTTTCATAATGGATGATACTTCATGCACGAATTAATATTTGGACAGGCGTGAAATCTATAATACATATATGCGCTTGAGACTTATTTACAGTATATTCAGATTCTGTAATATATACAATATATAAGTTGTGAATTACTTGTTTTTAAAATTTTGTTTCATATTCACAATATTTTTTTATTTCACTGGATATGTTAAGGTTATTTAAAAAAAATTCAAACTATTTTTCTATCCTCGTACTTTTTTCTATGCATGACTCTTTATTCATATTTATGACAATGTTAGTGGCATAAAGTATTAATATTATTATTAATTTGAAAACCCGAACTCCAACGAATTTCACCGTTTCGATATTAAAATAATCAAAATAATAATAATTAATGAAGGACTGGTACAAATTGGCGTGTACACAAAGTCTACAGACAGCTGTTCATACATTAAATATGATTCATACTTACATTTCAATTAGAAATTATCTGTTGTTATTATTATTATTATTACTTTCGTGTATACTGTATAGCATGAACTGGATGTCTTATTTAGTCTCTCCCTTTTACAAATCAATAAGAAATTTGTGTACATAATTAAGTTTTACAATTTAAATGATTTTACGGAAATGGTGTAAATGTAAATCTGTGTGAAAGAAGAACAACAACCAAACAAAACCACAACAACTACAACAACGTGACCAATAATTAAGAAGTGAAACAATGGAATTCCTCAGGGACAAATAACAGCAAATAAATCACGAAATAGGCCTAAGTCAGTGCCTGCTAAAGTGTTTGGCCCGATACGTGGATATCTATTTTTTTTTGAAGGAGGAAGATTAGGGTAAGCAGGATCAAGCGGGAGGTCCCCAATTGAGCGGTTCGAGCGTTATTGGATTCGAGGAATCCGCGGCGCACTTTTTGATCTTTCCTCCAATGAAGAATAGCTAGCGAAATTGCGTTGGCTGACGGCTTCGAACTGTGTATTTATCTTCTCAATTGTTATCGTTTACCAGTGAGTCACAGACGGAATTTAATTCGCCTTCGCAACTATCCCTTTATGTTAAGTTATTGGAGCGAAATAAATGGAATTGCTGATAAATGGATTTCCATTGAAGGACTTTTTATCGCGCAAGTCCTACTCGACACCCCATGTCTAGTGACGATTTTAGTAATGGAGGTTAATACTAACATTTACCAATTTAAAGTTTTAAATTAAAACTTAATAATATTATTATTATTTACTCATTTACGTCTAGCTTTTGTTATAAATTAAGTAGGCGTATGTCTTTTTTTCCCCCAGTGGTTTTATTGTTCTATTCATTTTGCTAACGTTTCGTTCAATTACATCTGAACCGCTTCGGAGCATGTTAGGAAATTATTCGTAAGAAATTTATTCGTTTAGGAGTGCGATAGTGCTTACAGTATATACGTTGAAGGCTTCCCATGAATACATCATTATTATTGTTACTGCTGTTATTTTAAGAAATAACTTTAAAAGTTTGAGAGTCGACAGCTGTAATAGAATATTAACTTGTAACAAAATATTACTTACTAATATACTGATTCATCAATAAATTTTTATGACCAAATAAAAAGAAGCGAGGCTGCTATAAAACCTAAACGAAATACATTCTAAAAAACTAGATTCTGTGCACTTGCAAAATTGCATGCTACCCTTTTTTTAAACTAACGACACACCTTATGTAAACCTTAATACAAAAGAGGGCGTCAAAACTGTATAACACAAAGAAATTTTCTAAACCGTTTTCATTTTTTTGTTCTTCCAAGCAGTTCCAAAAAGATGAGAAGTTCTCTTTATATCCTTGAAAGAAAAAAAATATATATATATATATATATATATATATATATATATATATATATATCTCTAACAAGGAAGTTTACTTTCACGTCAAGAAAGTTATAAAAATGTCGTAAACCGCGTTTCTCAAGTCGCTACTATTATTAAGAGGATTTTCTTTTGAGGTAACTACTGTGCCAGGATTTCAACAGACGAATTTCAAACGTACAGCACAGCTCAAAATGTAGCCTTTGGTTTATATATATATATATATATATTTATATAGGGTGTCCCAAAAAAAACTATATACTCTTTATAACATCATATATTTTATAATTTAAAAAAAACCAAACAATATATTGTTATAGCAATTGCCAATGAAAGGTAAATTAGTAATCTAAGTTATCAAAATGTTATAGCGAGTTGTTTGCATATAAAATTTAATTAACTACGCCAAGTGCTCAAAATGTTCTCCGGCGGCATGAATGCACTTTCAATACAACAAAATCGTGTGGTCTGATGAAGCTACCTTCAAGCTGAATGGCACAGTAAATCGACACAACTGCAGGTACTGGTCACTTGATAATCCACACGTTTATGTGCATAAACATGTTAATTTACCAGGATTAACAGCATGGTGTGGTTTATCATCCAGGGGTTTGGTTGGACCATTTTTCTTTAATGGGACAGTTACCGGTGCCGCATATCTCGACATGCTGCGGACAGAAATTATACCTGCAGTTCGGAAGTTGTTTGGAAACGACGACTTTTACTTTCAACAAGATGGAGCACCCCCCTCATTATCATTGTGATGTCAGAAGGTACCTCGCTGAAACGTTGCCTAACCGTTGGATAGGACGAAGAGGAAACGTTGAGTATCCTCCACGTTCACTGGACTTGACTCCACCTGATTTTTACTTGTGGGGCTACCTGAAGGATGCAGTTTATGGTACAAGACCTGCAACACTCCAACACCTTAAGGATGCAATTAGGGAAAAATGCGGGACCATCACAGCATCTACATTAGTCCATGTCTGCGAATCAGTTAGTCGACGCATTCAAAAGTGCATTCATGCCGCCGGAGAACATTTTGAGCACTTGGCGTAGTTAATTAAATTTTATATGCAAACAACTCGCTATAACATTTTGATCACTTAGATTACTAATTTACCTTTCATTGGTAATTGCTATAACAATATATTGTTTGGTTTTTTTTTAAATTGTAAAATATATGATGCTATAAAGAGTATATAGTTTTTTTGGGACACCCTGTATATATATATATATATAATTCAAATTCAGATGTCGGTAATTAATTAATTAAAGAATAAATAAACACTAAAATTTGGTACTTACGTACCAAACTGTTTATTATGTATTTTTGCTCCCGTCATTTTCGTTTAAACTAACGAAAATATCGCAACTTAACCTAACCAATCATCAAGGGCGTACAGCTGACCTAACCGGGCATTCAGTTGACCTAACCGGGCATTTTTATACAGTGAGTGCCTAATACGAAAAGATCAGAAGATATTTAGGTGAAATAACCAATATTAACCCGTTAGGTTAATTGAATGCCGGTTAGGTCAACTTAATGCCCGGTTAGGTCAACTGTACGCCCTTGATGATTGGTTAGGTTAAGTTGTGATATTTTCGTTAGTTTAAACGAAAATGACGTTTGGTAGTCCCGATAATACGTAAGTACCTAAAATTAAATTAATTGAAATACTCTTTTAGTATTAAGTAAGATTACATAAATGAACTGCTATTTTCGTATGAATGCTTCCCACTATCATAAGTTTAAGCACGGTATGAAAATTAGTTTCCATTCCGAGCCACTTTTCCCCTTCCTCGGGCTAACCCAAGTGGTCTTATAGGGTCCTTGCTAGTTTCTATAGTTATATAGTAATTCTAAGGCCAACGCGCCGATTATTTCACTTATTATACTGACTATGAATAGTCAGTTACTAGAATCGGGACACAATAGAAAATTCTAATCTTAAGTGACATTGGTCCGAATCCCACCGGGGTGGGCAAATTTACTTTTAATGTATTTAATCTTAAAACTGAGGTTGCTTTTAGTATGTTGTTGTTGGTTAACGTAAAAATAATATAGTTACACTCGGTGGATCTTTAAACTATTTCCCCCCCAGCTTCAGAGAGGGGGGACATAGTTTAAAAGGTCAATATTAGGGGGGGGGGAGATAATTTAACAGGATTTACTTATCTTATTTACCAAATAGAATTTTTAAGATATGTGTATAAGATACATATCTTGAAAATGCTATTATATTCTATCATATTTCCGGGATCACCTGAAGATCAGGGCCCCCAGCCATCTTTAGTTAGCCTTATAAGGCTAACTAACGAAAATATCGCGACCTATCCTAACCAATCGTTAGGTCAACTGTACGCCCTTGACGATTGGTTAGGTTAGGTCGTGATATTTTCGTTAGTTAGCCTTATAAAGCTAACTAAAGAAGGCTGGGGGCCCTGATCTTCAGGTGATCCTATTTCCGGTTTATAGAGAGCCATTATTTATATAGGGTAAAATTTGAATGCCCGGTTAGGTCAACTGTACGCCCTTGACGACTGGTTAGGTTTAGTCATGATATTTTCGTTAGTTTTAACGAAAATATCACGACTAAACCTAACCAATCGTCAAGGGCGTACAGTTGACCTAACCGGGCATTCAAATTTTATCCTACAGTATGTAAATAATGGTTCTCTATTTATTATATCAGGTCATCCCATAAGTAATGTCGTTTTTTACGATAGATTAAGTTTAAACTAGTCCTACTCGGTTTAAGCATAAATTTTCCGAAGGTTATATCTAAGAGGAGATCTATTTCGCTACATACTTTACAGACCTTGACCAGTGAAGATGTGTGTTTTGCTTTATGTGAACCCCTCATAAACATGGCGGTATCAGAAGAGCATATCAGGCATATAATGCTTTACGAGTTCAAAAAAGGGAATAGTGGTACTGAAGCAACGCGAAACATTCAGGAAGTTTATGGCAACGATATTCTGCATGTGAGGAAATGTCAAAGATGGTTTCAAAAGTTTAGGAATGGTGACTGCTGTTTAACAGATGCAGCACACTCTGGACGCCCTGCTGAGTTTGATGATGACCTGCTGTTAGCCGCACTTGAAGACTGTTCAACAACTATCGAAGAATTGGCCCAGAAACTCAATTCATCCTGTCCACCATCCATCGACATTTGCAACAACTCGGGAAAGTGCCTAAGTTAGGAAAATGGGTGCCACATGACTTGTCGGTCGACAATCTGAGGGTGCGGGTAAACATTAGCACAGCTCTTCATTCCCGTGAATTCCAAGATCCGTTTTTGCACCGTTTAGTGACTGGTGATGTAAAGTGGATACTGTACCAGAATGTTAAGCGCCGTCGACAGTGGGTTTGTGCGGAAGAACCAGCGACACCACAGCCAAAACCAAATCTTCACCCTCGGAAGGTGTTGCTTAGTGTTTGGTGGGATAAAGGTGGTGTAATGCACTTTGAAACCTTACCACACAACCAAACAATCATCGCTCAAGTCTACTGTCAACAACTGGATCGATTGAACACTGCACTAAAAGAAAAGAGACCTTCTTTGGTTAATCGGAAAGGAATCGTGTTCCACCACGACAACGCACGTCCGCATACCGCTCGGATCACTTCTGCAAAAATTGACGAGCTTGGGTGGGAAAAACTTCCACATCCTCCATATTCTCCAGACGGAGCACCGACAATTCAGCGCAGGACAATTCAGCGCCGACAATCAGCGCAAGACAATTCAGCGCCGACAATTCAGCGCAAGTCAGTACAGTTAAAAGTTTAGTTAAAAATAATAAAAATAAATCGCAATAAATAAAAATGAGAAAAATTTGTATATTTATATATATGCTAAATTGGGTCTGTATCGAAGGAGTGACATTTCAAAGGAGTGACATAACAAAGGAGTGATATAAATACCGTAACGAAGGAGTGACATAACGAAGGAGTGACAAATCGGAGATAAAATTCAAAGGAGTATAATTATTAAAATTTTATTTAAAAAAAAAAATTTGTTAGAATTGTTAAAATTAAGATTTTATTTCAAAAACTAGAAACCTAACCTAACCTAACCTAACCTAACAGTTGCAAGCCTCTCTTCCCTCTGGATTTGTTCTTTCTTCTTCTTTGTTGGTATTTTCGCGCTGAATTTTCTTGCGCTGAATTGTCTTGCGCTGAATTGTCTTTGCGCTGAATTGTCTTGCGCTGAATTGTCGGCACTGAATTGTCGACGCTGAATTGTCCTGCGCTGAATTGTCGGGTCACGTCTCCAGACCTTGCGCCTTCAGATTATCATCTCTTCAGGAGTCTGCAAAACTATCTTGACGAGAAACAGTATACTTCTTTAGATGACCTGCACACCAGTCTTTGTACGTTTTTTGGCTCAAAACCGCCTGAGTTTTATAAACATGGCATTGAAAATCTTGTAGGACGTTGGCAGAGTGTCATTGATTCCGATGGAAAATATATACTAGATTGATAAGTTTCAGTTGAGTTTCTTTTTCTCCTTCAAATTCCGATCCAAAAAACGACATTACTTATGGGATGACGTGATATGTTCGCAATAAATAATAAATTTGTTGTTGTTTTCTTATCTTATTTTAGTTAATTTGCAGAATTTAAACTTTGGGTGGGGGGGGATATAGATGAAAAGATCAACATTGGGGTGATGATTGTTGAACAGGGTATGTTGGGGGGGAAATAGTTTAAAAGATCCCACTCGGTTAATGAAAATAAACCGAAATGGAATTTAATTTGCATTTCCTCCAATAGATGGTACCATTCACTTCAGTTAAATTAACTCATTGCATACAAGTGGCGAGTGGTTTTTAGTTGAATTAGTTGCGGACTGGGATCAATCCCAGAATAGGCACCAGAAATCATTTTTAAGTGCTTAATCTGGGATTGAGGCAAAACACAGGTGCTTAATCTGGGATTGAGGAGAAAAAATATAAACAGTTTTTAGAGATATAATTTCATTGTTTTTATCAATATTTGAAAAAATCAACTCTAACCTAACCTAACCTATATCTATACCAATTTATGTGGCAAGATAGATTTGCTTCAGATGGATTCAGAAACATTCGGGCTCATATTGCAGGAATTTATAATATCTAAAATTTTTCTTTATTCATTAAACCACTTTAAACCTTTTATAACTTTGCCTTTATTACATTTGTAATAAACTTTGTATAAACAATAAATTTTGTAATCATCAGGTTTTTCTTATTTAATTCCTTGAAAGGTGCCTATTCTGGGATTGAGGTTGAACGCAGGTGCTTCATCTGGGATTGTGGTACATCAGGTGCCTATTCTGGGATTGACCCGCGGACGGTCCTACTTTCATAAGTTACTTTAATTCAAAAAGAGAGTGCAGTACACTCAGGAAGTTTTTTATGTTATTCGCACTTATTCCTTTTCCCCCCGCAATTTCTTTTTTCCTGGTTAGGTCAACTGTACGCACTTGGCAATTGGTTAGGTTAAGTCATGATATTTTCGTTAAAATATTCCACTTATTCCTTTTATTTTAACGAAAATATCATGACTTAACCTAACCAATTGTGAAGGGCGTACAGTTTACCTAACCAGGAAAAAAGAAATTGGGGAGGAAAAGGAATAAGTGCCATGTTATTAATTGAGGGTGAAATGATCTCTCTCGATTTAATTGTTTATATATACACACTCTTTGAGAGTTCATTATAATCCTACTCGACTTCCCCAAAATTTACAGTGTACCTAAATAATAATAATAATAATAACAATAATCATAATATAACCTGTATTATAATATTAAAATACGTCATATTAATACTATAAACACCCAGGAATGTCTGTCAGTCTGTCACGCTCGAAAAGAGAAGAAGATTCTTGATATATATGGGCGATATTTGTATTTTAATGCATTAGAAAAAGGCGTAATGAATTCTACTTTTAATTATAATTTTAAAAAGTGTAAAAAATATTTGCTTTTGCGTTCAGCTTTGAGCCGAAATTTAATCTGCGGCTAAGTTCAAAAATTTACCAAATGAGTTCTTTTTATGCACTTTCATACTGGTGCTGCAACCATTACAGAATAAATATTTTTACGGCTTTCAAAAAGTCTACTTTATTGTATCAAGATTTGTGAAGCTTAAGATTTTTATGGCTGCATTCTTTTCTATAGTTTTATTGACTGAATAATTGACTCCCCGGTAACTGGGGGGGCCTGCGGCTCCCAAATTACTGAGGCCAAAGGCCCCAGCACCACGGGCGTAGCTAAATGGGCCCATAGGGCCCACTTTAGCTAGTAATGTTATAAGGAGCAAGTGTAGTTTCCGTCCCTCTGTGGTGCCTAGTGTAGTTTACGTTCCCCTACATTATCCTAGTGTAGTTTGCGTTCCCAACTTTCTCCGTGTGTACCTAATCAAATAAAACATTAAAACTAACGAAAATATTACGACTTAACCTAACCAATCGTCAATTATATATATATATATATATATATATATATATATATATATAAATTGAAGATTGGTTTGGTTAAGTCGTAATATTTTCGTTAGTTATAACGTTTTATTTGATGGATTCATTTAAAAAAATGATGTCTCCAAAAGATCCTAGTGTAGTTTACATTCCCCAACTTTGACCGAGTGTAGTTTATGTCCCCTTTTGCGTTCGGGGGACGTAAACTACACCTGCTCCTGTTATAATGTTTCAGACCAACAAAGACCTTAGGATTCACTCATGGCTGGTCTACCTAAGTGTGTTTATTTATATATATATAACGTGACTACATCATTATTTCTGCAAATATATATACAGCAAAACACTAAAAATACAACCATACTATACACAGCTATACAGTCAGTAATAAGTTAAATAAATAAGACACTCGTTTTAAATAAGCACAAATAACCCATACAATATTTCTTGTTTACTTTTTGTGTTCCAAAGAATATGCCAAATTCCAAATTTACGAGACGTTTAAGCTATTTTCCTGCAATATATTTTATGAACTTTCTAAACATGGCATTATTTGCTAGGCTTCGTGTAAATTTTCAAAAGTTATTAACGTAAATCACAGGAGGGGCCTATGACCATAAACTACATATGTATATATACACACACACACACGTGTGTGTATATATATATATATATATATATATATATATAATATATATATATATATTTTGTCCCACCCTTTTTTCTTAGCTAAATAATAGGCCATGGGGCTGAAATGGCTTTTGGGCCTTAGGTTTAAACTTTCTGCGCTTCACATAACCGGATTTTTCCAGTTTGAACCTCCCCTCCTTGTGTATAAAACCGCTTCTAAACGCCTTTGTATAAAACCGATGGTTAACGCAGTTTCGAAAATGACATCTGACAGTGATGTGCTTCGTAAACAGAGATCTGTTATTGAGTTCTTAACCGAAGAGAAGGAAACAGTTGGAAATATTCACAAACGTCTATAAAACGTTTACGGAGATGCTGTTGTTGATTGAAGCACAGTTGGATGCTGGTCTAAACGTGCGAGATCATCGGAGAGAGGGAAAACCAGCCTCGATGATGAACCAAGCAGGGGTCACCTGGCATCGGCTGACATCTCACTGTGCAACGTGCTAACAGCATCATTCGATCAAATCGGCGCGTCACATACAAGGAGCTATCACTGGAGCTAGGAATTAGTGAAGGAAGTGTGAATACGATAATTCAGCAACTGGGTTACTCAAAAGTGTGTTCACGGTTTGTTCCTCGCGAACTGACTGAAGATCACAAAGCCCACAGAAAAGAAATTGCTTCCGAGTCGTTGGTTCGATACGAGACAGAAGGGGATGACTTCCTTTCACGAATTGTGACTGTGGATGAGACTTGAGTACACCACTTTGAACCTGAAAGAAAACGCCAATCCATGGAGTGGCATCACGCAGACTCCCCATGCAAGAAAAAGTTCAAAATGGCTCCCTCTGCAGGAAAGATTACGGCCACCATCTTCTGGGACATGAAAGGGGTGATTCTGGTTGACATTATGAAGAAAGGACAAACAATCAACTCAGAGGGATATATTGCTACTCTACAGAGACTCCAAAGAAGTATAAAGCGAGTTCGACCGGAGAGAAAACTGGAAGACGTCCTTCTTTTGCACGATAACGCAAGACCACACAACAGTTTGCAAACAAGAGAGGCCATCACAAAAATGCGCTTCACTGTGTTACCCCACCCTCCTTACAGCCCAGATCTGGAACCTTCAGACTTCCATTTGTTTGAGCCAATGAAGGATGCTGCTATTCGTGGAAGAAAGCTTCAGAATGACGATGAGGTTGTTGAGGAGGTTAAGAGGTGGCTCCAGCGGAACCCAGCGGACTTTTACCAGCAAGGAATAAAGGTCCTTGTTTCGAAGTGGAGGAAAGCCATAGAAAAGGATGGAGACTATGTGGAAAAATAAAAACTTGTAAAAAAAGGTATGTAACTACTTGTGTACAAAATTTCTGGAACTAACAAGGAAACTTGCTAATATAAATTAATATAGTTAATTCCCCAATTAATATAAATATTAATTGGGGAACCATTAATATTTATATTATTTTTTAGCGGCTTTTCATCTGGTTTACTTCGGATATTCCGTGTAGATTTAAATAAATATCTAGTTTACTCCTCAGATCATTTCCTAGATCCAGTTAGGCCTATTCCCGGCGGGAGGGGGACTATTTAAATATTTTTAGTTGAAGTTTAACGTTAATATTAAAAGAAGTTAATGTTTTCAAAAAATTATAATGGAGTGTCCCTGTATTTTCCCTTCTAACACGGGTTGTGAACAAGTTTACGCCTTAAATGAATTCCAATTATTTTAACATTTTTAATTGAAGTGAAAGAAAAGAAAATTATATTAAAAATGATTCGTCTTTTCTAAGAGTTTCGATGAGATTTGTCAAACGGTGCTTGAAAGTTCCCGAAAAGCACCTGTTACTACTTAGAGAGGCTCGGTGACGTATATTTTGTTTCAATATAGGTGATAACTAACACTCCCTTGTTAATGACTAACTTTAATAATAAAAAGAGTAGAAAAACTTTAAAGTACTGCGTCAAAATTTACAGCAACCGTTGAGTCTGTCTTTACTGTAGGGTTTCGTAAAAGTTTTTCCAGGCTTATTTGGTGTGTATTTACTTATTTAAAGGAACCTGCAGTTCTCACGAAAGCTGTTTGTTATACTGTGTATCAAGATAATTAACTCAAAGAGATTGTCCTTAAAAATCTTACGAAAGGGGAAGAGCAAAAGTACTTTCTTAAGCAAGAGTTATAAAAGGAATTTAGACAATTTAAAATAAAACGAAAATGACCATACGAAAGAAGTCATAAAAGATATTTAGCAAATATGGTACACCCTTCATCCACCATTTATATTCAGAGGTCCGACTATTCTACTAAGAAGAAACGTACATTTTTGGAAAAAGTTCGCCTATAGACCTCAGATTTCTGAAAACCATAAAAAATTACTAACCAACAATAACTGGGTTTCATTTTTGAAATCTTATTAACGTCACCAAACTAGAATATAAAATATCCAAAGAAAAACAGAACTATTACTAGTTAGTAATTTTTTATGCTTTTTAGAAATTTTGTTTCTTGGCGAACTTTTTACTGACACTGTACATAGGAGCCAAATAAAAAATATCAAAGGCACTTTTTTATGTATAGGAAAAAAGTATAAATTATTAAAATGTGTTTGATTTGCAGGAAATTTTGCTTCACTAATGTTCTAGTGCAGTGGTGGTTCCCAAACTTTACTAACTGTCGGAACCCTTACAGACTTGTTTTTATTTCACGGAACCCCAATTCCAAATATATATATATATATATATATATATATATATATATATATATATATATTAGACTCAGAGCTGTAAAATATTTATTGAGCAACAAACTTACAGATTTTAGTGATGAACACAATACAAATTTTTACACTGAAAACACTTAGGTAAATAAAGCCTATCAGAAATTAACTTGACAGTGCACCACGCCGACGGCTATAGTTATACTGACTGATTGGTTCACAATTAATAACGAAACAAGTGCACATCAAATCAACTGGCAACTTAGAAAATTTAAATTTTAGCGAAAACATATTGCTCAAAATTAATTACAGTTAAATTCTTACGAAAAAAATATATATATTAAAATTTGTCATAAATAATATGACAATTTTTAAATACTATGACAGAATTTATGATATTTATTTTAAAACAGTACTAATAGAACCCGTCTTTTATAAAATCGTTAAAATTAAAATCGTCAAATTACTCTTTTGCAGTAGCCGAGTAACGAAAATTTATTTCTATTTACTTCGCAGATTTTAATTTTAGCGAAAAATATTTAGTGATCCAAAATCCACGATGGTGCCATTTCAAGTCAGGATAAGAATATAAAATATTATTTAACACAAAGCCACAAGGTAAAATTATGTATAAATATTAGGACCTTAATTACTGTAGACCTTAATATTAAGACCTGATTAGACTGATTAGAAAACGTGTCACGGAACCCTTGTTAAGCCTCCGTGGAACCCCAGGGTTCCGCGGAACACAGTTTGGGAACCACTGTTCTAGTGAAATTAAAATGAAGTTCAGTGTTGACTAGTAGTATAGCCGCAAAAGGGGAGAGTGCAGGAATGTCGCAAATTATTACGTAATGTTGCAATGTTGCAAAGGGGGTGGGGGTTATGCAACAACTCAATGTCGCAAAGGGGGGTGGGGTTATGCAACAACTCAATGTTGCAAAGGGGGTTGGGTGTTGCAAAAAAGGGGTGGGGGGATGCTGCAGGTGCAACAAGGGGTCATGAAACTTGGAGGCGGCGTTATCCCCCAAGAGAAAGGAGAAGGAGAGGTGTTCACCTGGCGGGAGCCAAGTGCATATTAAGACTTCAGCCGAGTAGGCATTGTCTTATAGGCTCCTAATCAGCCAGTTGGCTGAATGAATCAGCCAGTTGGCTTAGAAGGAGCCAAGGGGGGAGGGGTACACCTGAAGGGAGAGAGAGAGAGAGAGAAAGAGAGAGTATCGGCCTTTGTTGCCAACCCCAAAATGGGATTGCAAGGGCATACAACTTGGAGGCGGAGTTCTCCCCCAAGCTATTCCCCCCAAAGGGGTATACCTAACCTAGGAGACCTCTAAGGGTGGGAAGGGGTTTTCTCACCACCCAAAGGGCCAGAAAGAGAAAGGACCAGAGATCCTTGCTCGGCTGGGAGCCGAGCTTGTATGACTCCGTCGACCGCCTCTCGCTCTTTTATAGACCTCTAATCCGTCATTTGGCTGAGTTGCCAGATAGCGCCATGTATTTAATTCCAATAGAAGGTGGAGTTGCCAGTTTGTGCTATATATTTAATTAATTCATATATTAATCGAAGACTGAGTTGCCAGATAGCAATATTTATTAAATTAAACCATATATTAATCATCCATTTAAACACCACAATATATTTATATGATGGTAGTTAATCAATACAGATGAATCTTCTTAATTCCAACAATTAAAATAAATTCTGTTTATTAAATAAGTAATTTAAACACAAGCTCTTTACACAATAAATCACTTAATTCCTAATTTATTATAAATATCACAATTAAGTCACGAATAACAGTGAGAAAGGAAAAGAAACCTTACGAAGATAGGCGAAATAAACAACAATTCAAAACACACGGTCGTCCCCCCTCCTCCCTCATTCCCCCCAAACTTCTCACCCCATCTGTGCTGGTATATATATATATATATATATAATAAAGGAATGAACAACTCGTGCACACACACACACACACACACACACACACACACACACACGCCTCTGTACATATCATGTGGATGAAAATCAGAAAAAAAATGCCAAGCGTATATTAATTTAAATCAAATGAAGCTAAACGTATATTAATTTAAAACAAATGAATTTTCTGCTTTTAAGAGAATCAATTATTATAAGAAATTAATTACTCAATATAAGAAATTAATCATTAAACGCTGTTTTTTTTCTTTCACGAGGAAAGGATTTCCGACAATCTGGGTCAACTCAAAACACGCGGTCGTACCCCCTCCTCCCTCATTGCCCCCAAACTTCTCACCCCATCTGTGCTTGTGTATATATATATAATAAACGATTGAACAACTCGTGCACACAAACACACACACACACACACGAGGAAAGGATTCCCGACTCGAATCGTTTACCCTGAAGCCTTTATGAGGTAGGACGCAAACGTACAATCGTCAAAATATTAGTTCAGACGAAATACACACAAATGAACAACTTTCTCCTTACCTTATATATATATATATAATATATATATATACACACACAAAGAATCATAATAACCGTGTCTATTTAATTTTGTCATTCCTTATATATATATATATATATATATATATATATAAACGGATTTTCACCTTAAAGTGAATTAAAACAATATTAAAAAATGCCAAAAATGTTAATTTAAAACAAATAAATTTTCTCCTTTTAAGAGAATCAATTATTAACAATATAAGAAATTAATTATTAAACGCTGTTTTATTTACTTTCTTTCACGAGGAGTCGAGCGAAGGATTCCCGAGAATCTGGGTCAACTCGAATCACACCTGTTTACCCTGAGGCCTTTTTGAAAGGAATCTGGGTCAACTTGTTCTCTCTGTCTCGGGAATCCTTCACTCGACTCCTTCAATTTGGTCCCTTGCTTTTAATGTATATAAAATTATATTTTATTAAATGCGTTGATTATTTCTCTTTACTTGCAAATTTGTGTGGCATCATGCCAAAAATATATTAATTTAAAGCAAATAAATTTTCTCCTTTTAAGAGAATCAATTATTAACAATATAAGAAATTAATTATAAACGCTGTTTTATTTACTTTCTTTCACGAGTGAGTGGAGCAGAAACGAATCACACGTGTTTACCCTGAGGCCTTTTTGAAAGGTACGATCGGACGCGAAGGAATTTGGTTCGAACTTCCTCTCTCGAAGCAAATGTATACCTTTCATATAAAAAATGTTTTATCAACGCCGTTATTTACACGTAATTTGTATGGTGTCATATTCTTAGATAACATCTCTGTTATTTAATTGGAAAGATATACACACAATTATATTAAATAATAAACAGCAAAAGAAATAAACATGTGGGTGCATGAGGTGGGTCGGGGGCAAACCTGAAAGTACTAACAATTGAGTGTAATCCAGTGTTTTTTGCATAAACGTCTGCAGAAAGATATGAGATCGTGGGTTCGACTCCCGATTACCAGACGCGTATCTCTCACGATTTCTAGTTAATATTTTCAATGATGTAATTACTTATTTTCTGTATAAACGTCTGCAGAAAGATATGAGATCGTGGGTTCGACTCCCGATTACCAGACGCGTATCTCTCACGATTCCTAGTTAATGTTTTCAATGATGTAATTACTTATTTTCTGTATAAACGTCTGCAGAAAGATATGAGATCGTGGGTTCGACTCCCGATTACCAGACGCGTATCTCTCACGATTCCTAGTTAATGTTTTCAATGATGTAATTACATGTTTTCTGTATGAACATCTGCAAAAAGAACAGCTTCAGAGTTCATTTACACCATGCGTACACTTATCTCGTGTACATAGTTAGTGGGAAATAAAAACGTACCAATGAAACTATAGAATCATTTTAAATACAGAATTCATTCACACCAGGCGTACACCTATCTCGTGTATATATATATATATACAGGGTGAGTCAAAAGTAGCGCCCGATTTCTGTTTTTTCGGCTGTCAGATTCTTTCTGGGAAGTCATGTTGTTAATAATTGTCTTGCAGATTATTAATTTTCTTTGTTTATTTATTTTTGTTTTTGTTTTGCTTGTTATTGCTGAGAGTTTGGAAAGTTACTGAATTTGCACCAAATTGAACCATGAATTACCTTTCAATGAATCAACGCATTGCGGCCGTGAAACATTACTACAAATGTAATGAACAACCAACGATGGCGGCACGCCGTTTGGCACAGGAATTCGATATTAACCCACCCCAGGAAAGAAACATACGATTGATTGTCGAGAAATTTGAAGCAACAGGGTCGGTAGCCACTGCAAAGAAGTCCGGTCGTCCGAAAACGGCAGCGAATGTAGCTAAGGCTGAAGAAGCCATCAGGAGACTAGAACAAAGTCCGCAAAAGTCAACTCGCCGTTTATCTGCAGAGTTGGAAGTGAGCCAATCAAGTGTTATCCGTATCCTTCACCAGAAAAAATGGAAACTTTACATTCCACGCTTACTGCATGCCCTTCATGATGGAGATGACGACCGCCGTCTTCAATTTTGCGAAGAGTTCTTAGCTAAACTTGACGAAGAGGACACAATGCTAGACAACATCTGTTGGTCAGATGCGGCATGTTTTAAGCTTAACGGCACAATTAACAGACACAATTGTGTCTACTGGGCTACGGAGAACCCAAGAGTGACAGTTGAGAAGGAGGTAAATTTACCTGGCGTGACAGTTTGGGCAGCCATATCTCCATTAGGGATAATTGGACCCTTTTTCTTTGAGGGATCTGTCACTGCAGAAATTTACCTGGATATGCTGCAAACCTTCTTTTGGCCCAGGGTACAAGATCAGGACTGTTATTTCCAGCAAGATGGAGCTCCACCTCATTATGGACGTCATGTTCGTCAGTGGCTTGATGAAAACTTTCCCGGAAAGTGGATCGGCCGCCGCGGTCCGATCGAGTGGCCGGCACGCTCCCCAGACCTTACACCTCCAGATTTCTTTTTTGGGGGCTCATAAAAGACCTTGTTTATCGTGAAAAGCCTCGTACCATTCAGGAATTGAAGGCTCAAATCACTGCAAAGTTTGAGAAAATTGATATCGAACTCTGCAGGCGTGTGTGCCACTCTGTGCCTGCTCGGCTGCAATTGTGCATCGATCACGAGGGAGGGCACTTTGAAAATTGCAAGTAAAACAGCTTGGTACAGTTCCGTAATAATTTTCCCCCGAATAAATGGTTAGATAAACATGTCATTCATTTATTTCTACCTTTCTTGTACACTGTAATACAAATGGAAAACAAACAATCAACTGACAGAAATCGGGCGCTACTTTGACTCACCCTGTATATATATATATATATATATATATATATATATATATATATATTATATATATATATATATATATATATATATATATATATATATATCGGGTGGGCCCCCAAAAAGTTCTCATTTTCAACTAGTCATATCTCAGTAACCCGTGGACCTATATAGACGATATTTTAACAAAGTTTACACCAACGCCTTGTCTCACTATGCTTAAAATTTGAAAACGATATCATTTATGCTTTTCTCACAATTTAGAAAATAAAAACTCGTGTCAAAAAAACAAATGTCATGAATATTTTATTTATTTTAGCCAATTAAATGATCGATTGGACCACCGTCCTGTTGACAAACTAATCGGAGTCTCTTCTTCCACACAGACATGCTTCGTTGCACCTCATTATTGTCAATTTCCTGCCATGATTGTAGTATTTTGTCCTTTAATTCACGTTCAGTAAATTTTTCGCGCTGCCGACGATAAACTTTCTCTTTCAGCAACTCCCAAATCGAATAATCCATTGGGTTACAGTCCGGGCTTTGAGGCGGCCACTCATTCTTGGTAATGAATTTGCGCGTATTATCATTCAGAAATGCCTGTGTGGCCTTGCTTGTATGTGACGGTGCCCCATCTTGTTGAAAACAAAAATCATTTTCTGGATAGAGACGACGGCAGTTTGGCAACAAGTTTGTGTTTAAAAGTTCCATGTAATTTACGGAATTCACTTTCGTCGTTTCGGTATCAATAAAATGAACGTCAATTTTACCGTTCCAAGAAACGCCTGCAGATATCATCACTTTTTTTGAAAATCGCGATGTCTCATGATACAGTCTATTCACTGGAATATCGCGTTTTCGACCACGTCCGTAGACAACGTCATTTTGAGGATTTCGTGGAATTTCTAGTGTAAAATCCTTCTCATCCGTGAACACTATCTTAACACCATCAACTGAAAATTTATTAAGCAACTGTCTGCACCTTGTTTTTCTTTTATCTTTCACATTTTCGTTTTTTCTAGATGTGGGAATCCTTTTGAATGGTTTTAGGTTCAACGATTTTACTACACGTTGCACAGAACTCCTACCAATACTCAGATTTTTGGCAATTGTCCGTTGCGATAAATGAGTCCCTGGTTCATTTTCTTGAGAGCAGATTTTATCATTTATGTAATCCACGTTTTCTGGTGTTGTTGCTGTTTTTGGCCTGCCACTTCCTGGTTTCCTGGTGGTGGTTCCTGTATCGCGAAGCTTCTTTAACAGTTTGTCTAGTGTACGTCTCTTCCAACCTCTCCCTGGAAACTCTCGTATTAATCTTCCACTCTTCCATCCATTGTCAATGTAGCAAGCTTTAATGAGAGCACAGTCTTCTTCTGACAACTTCATGATTGCGACTGAAGGACTGAAGGATATGTAGTCTGTAAGCTCGTAAACTCAGAAACGGGCGTAGCCTACGCATGGCCTAAAATTCGCCAAAAGGCCGAGCATAGACTACAATCGATATTTGTTTTTTTGACACGAGTTTTTATTTTCTAAATTGTGAGAAAAGCATAAACGATATCGTTTCCAAATTTTAAACATAGTGAGACAAGGCTGTGGTGTAAATTGTGTTAAAATATCGTCTATATAGGTCCACGGGTTACTGAGATATGACAAGTTGAAAAATGAGAACTTTTTGGGCCACCCGATATATATATATATATATATATAGAAGAAAGAGAGAGAGAGAGAGAGAGAGAGAGAGAGAGAGAGAGAGTTTTGTTCATTCTTTTCTTTTTTTTAAATAAATAAAGGAATGGATATATATATATATATATATATATATATATATAGGTGGTACAAATTACAGTAGTAATAATAATAATTAACTCCTTTTCCCGAATTGGAAAGATTAAGCTTTTCACTCCGACCTTAGACCTACAGTTTAATGTGGAAACCGAATCAGAAATACATCTCGTCAGGGAATCATTGCTCACTTTTCACATCATCTCGCTGATTTGCTGATTTTGACAATGGTTAAGCTTTTCATTCCGGCCTTAGACCTACAGTTTAACGTGGAAACCGAATCAGAAATACATCTCGTCAGGGAATCATTGCTCACTCTTTCACATCATCTCGCTGATTTGTTCATTTTGACAATGGTTAAGCTTTTCACTCCGACCTTAGACCTACAGTTTTAACGTGGATTCAGAAATACATCTCGTCAGGGAATGATTGCTCACTATTTCATCGAGATAATTAAAGCTCATATACAGGACCTGCATTGTCTATAAGATCTGTGGCGCGCGCAGCCTTCAGAAGATGTGAACAGCTGTTCTGTGGATCAGTTCAAGAAATACATCTCGTCAGGGAATCGTTGCTCACTCTTCCACATTTCAACATAACAGGATCATTTGATTATTGAACCGGATTTAAAATAACAGGATCATTTGATCCGGGGGGTAGATGGCTGCAAAACATGCTAATGCACGATTTTTCTCTTTAGTAATAATAATAATAACAAATAGCTCTTCCCCGAATTGTAACAACGGTTAAGGTTTTCACTCCGCCTTAGACCCACAGTTTAACGTGGAAACCGAATGCTCTTTTCTTTTTTAAAAATATAATTAAAGGAATGGATATATTCATAATTTTTTATTATAAAATGTCGAACATGCAGTCTTCAGAAGATGTGAACATCTGCTCTGTGGATCAGTTCAAGAAATACATCTCGTCAGGGAGTCGTTGCTCATCATAATTTCAACATAACAGGAACATTTGATTATTGAACCGGATTTAAAATAACAGGATCATTTGATCCGGGGGTAGTATGGCTGCAAAACATGCTAATGCACGATTTTTCTCTTTAGTAATAATAATAACTAGCTCTTCCCCGAATTGTAACAACGGTTAAGGTTTTCACTCCGCCTTAGACCACAGTTTAACGTGGAAACCGAACGCTCTTTTCTTTTTAAAAATATAATTAAAGGAATGGATATATTTATAATTTCTTTATTATAAAATGTGGAACATGCAGTCTTCAGAAGATGTGAACATCTGCTCTTGGATCAGTTCAAGAAATACATCTCGTCAGGGAGTCGTTGCTCACTCTACCACATCATAATTTCAACATAACAGGAACATTTGATTATTGAACGGATTTAAAATAACAGGATCATTTGATTATTGATCCGGGGGTAGTATGTCTGCAAAACATGGTAATGCACGATTTTTTCTATGTAGTAAATATATAGAAAAAATATACATTTTGAATGATCAATTAAAAAAATAATAGTTTAAGAAATATGAACGAGGAATATGCATATAATCAAAAAATATATCCGTCAATATAACAGTACAGAAGAAATATATATATATAATATAATATATATATATATATATATATATATATACACCCAATTATGGAGATATATAGAAAATAAATATACATTGAATGATCAAAACTAAGAAATAATATAACCATCAACATAGCAGAAATATATACACACAACTAAATAAATAAATACATACACTTTATCTTCTACCGCGCAAAATAAGAAATCGTATAGCCATCAATATATCAGAAATACACACACACACACACACACACACACACACACACACACAAATATGTTAAATATATAAATACATTTCACTTTTTTTCAAAATACTGAACTCGCACTTAACCGAGTCTACAATTACATCATTATTGCTCTGCATTACGCAGTTACGCGGTTTAATAATATTTCACCGCTTAAAGTATACGGAAACCTGTACTCGATATGAAGGGCTTTCATATCGTTCAGTACTATTTTTGTTCCCACTTTACAACCGGTTGGTAAGTTATCTTTAAATACGTCTAGAATACAATCAAAAGCAAGCACAAAGAGTTCATCGTTAGCCACATTATTAAACACAAGTTTATAAACACGCCTTTCCAATCGAGGGTTTATTTCTACCGACCCGAGCTTTTCAATCGTGAACTCATCTTCACTCAACATAGCGGCAATTGAAATAATCTTCTAAATCGTTACGACAACTGCTCGTTATATAAATCTCGGTTTTAATGTTTTAACACTCCCTGAATGCGCACCAGACAGTTCCCGTCAGGGTAAATTTCATGAACTAGGCACATTTTATAACGGTTTTATTGTTTTACCACTCACCATTTCCACAAACTAAACGTCTTCACACTCCGGTGCACTATTTGAGAGAAACATATAACCGTATTTTACCTTTTTATTTGACAGACGATACTCGTCTCTAAAGTCTGCTAAAAACTCACGCAGGGCACTAGCCACAACCTCACTACGAGCCTCATCATGATATACATTAATATAGTGATAAAAATACTTAAGATTGTCCATGATGACGACATTTACATTTTCAACGAAGTGTACGAGTTAACAATAGACACATCAATGATTATATTCAAGACATATATATTTAAAAACACGTGATAAATAAGTTAACAATTGAAATTATGTTAACACAAGAAATAACAGAAAAACAAGAAAAAACAAATGCATAGATTTGGTGATCACAAACAACAGTAACTAATACTTTAAAGAAAGCATTCTATTAAATACTTTTAGCCTATGTTCACGAATTAATACCGGTTTTAAAATAGATTCGAGACGAAGACCGTCTGGACTGATTTTATAGAAATTCAAGGATTCCAAGTTGATCACGAGAGAAGTTATGTAGTCATCTTCCATGCTGCAAAATCTCGTCGTTTGCCTGTCTGCTAGAACACCGACAAGAGGTAAGATCGAATCCACATCAAAACAAAATTTTAGTCGCTAAAATAACAGCCTGAGCATTGTTCATGTTCTAAATTATCTTTGATTCGTTTTGGTAAAATTGAGTAAACTGCAGCCTTTGTTTCCTGATCAGAAACTCTCCGCCTTTTTCTGGTATGGTGCAAGGTTTCGTTGCAACCATATTCACTGCTCGAGTCTACTTCACAGTCGTTGTCTTCTAATCTAGATTTACACTCTTCACTAATGCATTCAATGGGTGAATAATCATCTTGGTTGATATTATTGACACCACAATCGAGAGGGCTCACTGGGGTAACGGACACTTCAGGTAATGGTGCGGGCGCTTGAGGTGGGTCGGGGACAATCTCCTCAGGTTGCCCTTGTGGCGGGAAAATATTGTGTGGAGGTAATTATGTGCTGCTTCTAAGTAAACAAAACGGGCTTTATGTAACACAGTGGCAACTAATAATGATTTATGCAAAGATGCACCAGCTCTTCCGGAACGTCTGGATGCAATTTTACCGAGCGATATATTTATCACTTGTGTGCTTCAAACCCGTTTGGAACGTCAGATATCATGTTCACCACTTAGGAATTGGTCAAGGCACAGAGAGCTAACTAACACGACTCCATCCTCTATTACCAATCTTGTAATGAGTTAAAGTGAAAGTTTCGCCTGCCTTTATACAATGTCGTTCTGACGTCATTATCAAGCTCCACGCAGGGAATTTCCAGGTAGTAGCATGAATCACGTTGCTGTTCTTTCACCTGTGCACACACACACACACACACACACACACACACACACACACACAAAGGAGAAAGTGAAACGCTAATTGATACATGATTTATTTAATAAACGAAATATTCAAGACATATTACAAACACGTGTAATAAATAAGTTAACAATAGACACATCAAAGATTATGTTCAAGGTGTATATATATATATTTATAAATACGTGTGATAAATAAGTTAACAATTGAATTTCTGTTATTTCTTGTGTTAACATAATTTCATTTGTTAGCTTATTTATTACACGTGTTTGTAAATATATATAGCTTGAATATTTCGTTTATTAAATAAATCATGTATCAATTAGCGTTTCACTTTCTCCTGTGTGTGTGTGTGTGTGTGTGTGCACAGGTGAAAGAACAGCAACGTGATTCATGCTACTACCTGGAAATTCCCTGCGTGGAGCTTGATAATGACGTCAGAACGACATTGTATAAAGGCAGGCGAAACTTTCACTTTAACTCATTACAAGATTGGAAATAGAGGATGGAGTCATGTTAGTTAGCTCTCTGTGCCTTGACCAATTCCTAAGTGGTGAACATGATATCTGACGTTCCAAACGGGTTTGAAGCACACAAGTTGATAAATATATCGCTCGGTAAAATTGCATCCAGACGTTCCGGAAGAGCTGGTGCATCTTTGCATAAATCATTATTAGTTACCACTGTGTTACATAAAGCCCGTTTTGTTTACTTAGAAGCAGCACATAATTACCTCCACACAATATTTTCCCCGCCGCAAGGGCAACCTGAGGAGATTGTCCCCGACCCACCTCAAGCGCCCGCACCATTACCTGAAGTGTCCGTTACCCCAGTGAGCCCTCTCGATTGTGGTGTCAATAATATCAACCAAGATGATTATTCACCCATTGAATGCATTAGTGAAGAGTGTAAATCTAGATTAGAAGACAACGACTGTGAAGTAGACTCGAGCAGTGAATATGGTTGCAACGAAACCTTGCACCATACCAGAAAAAGGCGGAGAGTTTCTGATCAGGAAACAAAGGCTGCAGTTTACTCAATTTTACCAAAACGAATCAAAGATAATTTAGAACATGAACAATGCTCAGGCTGTTATTTTAGCGACTAAAATTTTGTTTTGATGTGGATTCGATCTTACCTCTTGTCGGTGTTCTCAGCAGACAGGCAAACGACGAGATTTTGCAGCATGGAAGATGACTACATAACTTCTTTCGTGATCAACTTGGAATCCTTGAATTTCTATAAAATCAGTCCAGACGGTCTTCGTCTCGAATCTATTTTAAAACCGGTATTAATTCGTGAACATAGGCTAAAAGTATTTAATAGAATGCTTTCTTTAAAGTATTAGGTTACTGTTGTTTGTGATCACCAAATCTATGCATTTGTTTTTTCTTGTTTTTTCTGTTATTTCTTGTGTTAACATAATTTCAATTGTTAACTTATTTATCACGTGTTTTTAAATATATATGTCTTGAATATAATCATTGATGTGTCTATTGTTAACTCGTACACTTCGGTTGAAAATGTAAATGTCGTCATCATGGACAATCTTAAGTATTTTTATCACTATATTAATGTATATCATGATGAGGCTCGTAGTGAGGTTGTGGCTAGTGCCCTGCGTGAGTTTTTAGCTGACTTTAGAGACGAGTATCGTCTGTCAAATAAAAAGGTAAAATATGGTTATATGTTTCTCTCAAATAGTGCACCGGAGTGTGAAGACGTTTAGTTTGTGGAAATGGTGAGTGGTAAAACAATAAAACCGTTATAAAATGTGCCTAGTTCATGAAATTTACCCTGACGGGAACTGTCTGGTGCGCATTCAGGGAGTGTTAAAACATTAAAACCGAGATTTATATAGCGAGCAGTTGTCGTAACGATTTAGATTATTTCAATTGCCGCTATGTTGAGTGAAGATGAGTTCACGATTGAAAAGCTCGGGTCGGTAGAAATAAACCATCGATTGGAAAGGCGTGTTTGTAAACTTGTGTTTAATAATGTGGCTAACGATGAACTCTTTGTGCTTGCTTTTGATTGTATTCTAGACGTATTTAAAGATAACTTACCAACCGGTTGTAAAGTGGGAACAAAAATAGTACTGAACGATATGAAAGCCCTTCATATCGAGTACAGGTTTCCGTATACTTTAAGCGGTGAAATATTATTAAACCGCGTATACTGCGTAATGCCGAGCAATAATGATGTAATTGTAGACTCGGTTAAGTGCGAGTTCAGTATTTTGAAAAAAAGTGAAATGTATTTATATATTTAACATATGTGTGTGTGTGTGTGTGTGTGTGTGTGTGTGTGTGTGTGTATTTCTGATATATTGATGGCTATACGATTTCTTATTTTGCGCGGTAGAAGATAAAGTGTATGTATTTATTTATTTATTTGTGTGTATATATTTCTGTATGTTGATGGTTATATTATTTCTTAGTTTTGATCATTCCAATGTATATTTATTTTCTATATATCTCCATAATATATATATGTATATATATATATATATATATATATATATATATATATATATATATATATATATATTCTCCTGTACTGTTATATTGACGGATATATTTTTTGATCATATGCATATTCCTCGTTCATATTTCTTAAACTATTATTATTTTTAATTGATCATTCAAAATTTATATTTATTTTCTATATATTTACTACAGAAAAAATCGTGCATTACCATGTTTTGCAGACATACTACCCCCGGATCAATAATCAAATGATCCTGTTATTTTAAATCCGTTCAATAATCAAATGTTCCTGTTATGTTGAAATTATGATGTGGAAGAGTGAGCAACGACTCCCTGACGAGATGTATTTCTTGAACTGATCCACAGAGCAGATGTTCACATCTTCTGAAGACTGCATGTTCCACATTTTATAATAAAGAAATTATAAATATATCCATTCCTTTAATTATATTTAAAAAAAAGAAAAGAGCGTTCGGTTTCCACGTTAAACTGTGGGTCTAAGGCGGAGTGAAAACCTTAACCGTTATTACAATTCGGGGAAGAGCTAGTTATTATTATTATTATTACTAAAGAGAAAAATCGTGCATTAGCATGTATTGCAGCCATACTACCCCCCCGGATCAAATGATCCTCTTATTTTAAATCCGGTTCAATAATCAAATGATATTGTTATGTTGAAATGTGGAAGAGTGAGCAACGATTCCCTGACGAGATGTATTTCTTGAACCGATCCACAGAACAGCTGTTCACATCTTCTGAAGGCTGCACGCGCCACAGATCTTATAGACAATGCAGGTCCTGTATATGAGCTTTAATTATCTCGATGAAATAGTGAGCAATCATTCCCTGACGAGATGTATTTCTGAATCCACGTTAAAACTGTAGGTCTAAGGTCGGAGTGAAAAGCTTAACCATTGTCAAAATGAACAAATCAGCGAGATGATGTGAAAGAGTGAGCAATGGTTCCCTGACGAGATATATTTCTGATTCGGTTTCCACGTTAAACTGTAGGTCTAAGGCCGGAATGAAAAGCTTAGCCATTGTCAAAATGAGCAAATCAGCGAGATGATTCCCTGACGAGATGTATTTCTGATTCGGTTTCCACATTAAACTGTAGGTCTAAGGTCGGAGTGAAAAGCTTAATCTTTCCAATTCGCGAAAAGGAGTTAATTATTATTATTACTACTGTAATTTTGTACCACCATATATATATATATATATATATATATATATATATATATATATATATATATATATATATATGTATATATTAGGTTGTCTCAATAATACATAGAATTTTTTTTTTTTTCGATTTTCTCTTGCTCGCGAATGCTGCCCCGATTTCAATAGGCATAGAGGTTCTAAAAATCGAAAAATGATGGGAATCGAAGTATTTAGAGGTCACTCAAGTTTAACACTTTCTTGTAGCTATTTAGGAAAAAAAGAAATTTCTATCATTCTCTTATTCTCTTTATTTTTGAACAAAAATGAAAATAAACGAAATGCACCTTTCATTAATTGAAATAAGCGCGTATAAATGGATTGTTTTCATCATCAATCTGTCCTACACTACTTGATTTTACTCTTCAAGCTCTCCTTCGTCTTGACGGGGATCAACTTCTGGTGAGCCCGAACCACCTTGAGGACGAATTGCTTCCGCTTCTCATCACGCGTGATGGTGGAATTGAATCTTTTCATCAAAGCGATACCACGCTCGGCGGCGTCATTGACCACCTTCAGGGCTTTCACCCTCTTTTGCGCCGTGATCCAATCCTGGTCATTGATCCAATCCTCTGGATCTTTCATGAGGAAGGTGGGAGACTCAGATTCTGGAAGGATCGCGCGGAAGAAGACTTCTTTTGTTCTCCGGGTGACGAAGAGCTCGATGGATTGCTGTGGATTGAAGTTCTTCGGATCGATCCGCTTGAGTCCTTTCTTCGTGGCGGGGGATTGAAGTCGTTGGACCATCTTTAGCTTCGTGTCCTTTGGAATGCGGTCGTCAAAGAAACCAAGCCCACGAGATCCTCTGAGAGGTACCACAGGTGCCTTTTCAAGGCCATGGATGCCGTGTGGCTGACTTCCTTGTCAGGGTAGGCCTCGAGCAGGCGAAGGAACTCTAGGTCGTTCAGTGGAGCTCGATTCGAGACCATTGCCTCATTCCACTGCTTCACGTACGCGAGGAAGATGAACAAACACAGCGCGCGAAGTCCTCCTCCTTCCCTGGCTGTCAGGTCCAGTTGGTGACGGAACATGAAAATCTTGAGGGCATAGATGGCTTTGGCCATCCATCTGGCGTGGTGATAGGCCCCAGGCTGACGAAATCCCCCCTGGACCTGACCGCCAAGGAAGCGGTAGGAAAGGATGAGGAGTTCACGGTAGTCTTCTCGGGGATGTGTGCCGTGGGAAAGCGTCTGCTGCAGGTATTTCTTCATGGAAGACGCTTGATTTGCCTAGTTGTCAGTTGTTGTGGGATTGCTTTCGTCACCGATGGACAAGAATGACCCTTTGTCAATGGAGGCCCACCGCTGTTGAAATCTTTTGAAGAGGAGAATGTCAGGGGAAGAGGACGGCCCCAGACATCGCACGAAGACATCCTTGAGTAAGATCTCCAAGACGTGGTGACGGCAAGCCAACCACAACATGGGACGGCCAAACTCCTGCTCAATGAGAACGCAAGCACCTTGGATCATCCCAGCGTTCACAGCTGTGGTGTCGAATCCCAGTCCAATGATTTGCTCCGAAATGCCAAAAGCCTGGACTTCCTGGAGTACGGCTGCAGCCTGTTCTTTTCCAGTGCCGTCCACCGCAACGGGTACACCAAGAAGCTCCTCGACTTCATCGCCCGTCACCACAACAGCAATCCGGTCAACCTCCTTCTCTCCTTGGCGATATCTTCCAACAGTTTCCATCCCAGTGCAAGACTAAAGGACCAGAAGCTTCGAACTTTCGGGTCAACTCTTCTCCCATCTCCTTTCGGATCTTGTTCCGTGTTCGATGAACAGTTGCTGGCGAGATTACCAGGTCATGACCCAAACTCTGAGCTGCTGCTGCAAAGGACGACGTTGCTTGTCTCACGGACATGTTGTCGCGATCCCAAGCAGCGAGGAGATTCGGGTCCGTGAGGGCATTCATTCGCCTTTTCTTTTGAGTCTGGGCCTTGCTGGTACTGGGCGCTTGGTACGTCTCGTCGTCATCATCCTCGTCTTCCGTGTTCATTTCAGTGCTGCTACCATCCACCTCCAAGATCGCTACCTCCATGAGCTGTGTCACCCCAGCATCCCATTTACTCTTCCTAGCCGTGGCTGCAAGATCCCTCTTCCGCTTCACAGCTTTCTTCTTCGCTGTCTTCTGGTCCACCCCCGCAAGACTTGACGACATCCTGTCTTCCCTCTGCGAGGTGAGAAAATCCTTGTCCTCCTGAGGGACCTTGGAGGAGGATAGCGCGGAGGAGTGAGCCACGTCAAACACGTCTTCCAAATCCGACTTGAACATCCCCTCCTTGTACCGGTAACCCTCTTGCGGCTTTGTCCTGTTCTTCTTGAGTGCGTCGTAGGTATCGATCAACTTCGCCAGCTTCTCCCCTGCGTACTTCTTGGTGGTAGTTGGTATGTTGGCCTTCTCCCAGATGGGCCAGATGGTTTCCACCACCAGGCGAATGCTCTCCGATTTGGTCTTCCTTCCCTCTTGGTCTTGGTGGTGGTGGAAGTAAAGGAGCAGGCATTGCTCCTTCGATGGAAGTCGTGGACAAACAATCGCTTCAATTGGGGCCTTGTCCAGCAACCACAACTGGTTTCCTGCTCTAGTAACCATCACCTGCGAAAGAGAAGAAAATCTTGTATAAGTGAACAGAAGTGGCGAACTTGAGTGACCCCTAAAAATCCTCCTACAGCTGTCAAATTTTGTGATAACAATCCTTTATAAAGGTGTAATACAGGCAAGCGTCGCCCCGACCCGAAATCCTCCATTCGTATATTTGAGACACCCTAGTATATATATATCCATTCCTTTATTTATTTAAAAAAAAGAAAAGAATGAACAAAACTCTCTCTCTCTCTCTCTCTTTCTTTCTATATATATATATATATATATATATATATATATACACACACGAGATAGGTGTACGCCTGGTGTGAATGAATTCTGTATTTAAAATGATTCTATAGTTTCATTGGTACGTTTTTATTTCCCACTAACTGTATACACGGGATAAGTGTACGCATGGTGTAAATGAACTCTGAAGCTGTTCTTTTTGCAGATGTTTATAGAGAAAACATGTAATTACATCATTGAAAACATTAACTAGGAATCGTGAGAGATACGCGTCTGGTAATCGGGAGTCGAACCCACGATCTCATATCTTTCTGCAGACGTTTATACAGAAAATAAGTAATTACATCATTGAAAACATTAACTAGGAATCGTGAGAGATACGCGTCTGGTAATCGGGAGTCGAACCCACGATCTCATATCTTTCTGCAGACGTTTATACAGAAAATAAGTAATTACATCATTGAAAACATTAACTAGAAATCGTGAGAGATACGCGTCTGGTAATCGGGAGTCGAACCCACGATCTCATATCTTTCTGCAGACGTTTATGCAGAAAACACTGGATTACATTCAACTGTTAGTACTTTCAGGTTTGCCCCCGACCCACCTCATGCACCCACATGTTTATTTCTTTTGCTGTTTATTATTTAATATAATTGTGTGTATGTCTTTCCAATTAAATAACAGAGATGTTATCTAAGAATATGACACCATACAAATTACGTGTAAATAACGGCGTTGATAACACTTTTTTATATAAAAGGTATACATTTGCTTCGAGAGAGGAAGTTCGAACCAAATTCCTTCGCGTCCGATCGTACCTTTCAAAAAGGCCTCGGGGTAAACACGTGTGATTCGTTTCTGCTCCATTCACTCGTGAAAGAAAGTAAATAAAACAGCGTTTAATAATTATTTTCTTATATTGTTAATAATTGATTCTCTTAAAAGGAGAAAATTTATTTGCTTTAAATTAATATATTTTTAGCATGATGCCACACAAATTTGCTAGTAAAGAGAAATAATCAACGCATTTAATAAAATATAATTTTCTATACATTAAAAGCAAGGGATCAAATTGAAGGAGTCGAGTGAAGGATTCCCGAGACAGAGAGGACAAGTTGACCCAGATTCCTTTCAAAAAGGCCTCAGGGTAAACAGGTGTGATTCGAGTTGACCCAGATTCTCGGGAATCCTTCGCTCGACTCCTCGTGAAAGAAAGTAAATAAAACAGCGTTTAATAATTAATTTCTTATATTGTTAATAATTGATTCTCTTAAAAGGAGAAAATTTATTTGTTTTAAATTAATATATTTTTGGCATTTTTTAATATTGTTTTAATTCACTTTAAGGTGAAAATCCGTTTATATATATATATATATATATAAGGTAAGGAGAAAGTTGTTCATTTGTGTGTATTTCGTCTGAACTAATATTTTGACGATTGTACGTTTGCGTCCTAGCTCAAAAAGGCTTCAGGGTAAACGATTCGAGTCGAGAATCCTTTCCTCGTGTGTGTGTGTGTGTGTGTGTGTGTGCACGAGTTGTTCATTCGTTTATTATATATATATACAAGCACAGATGGGGTGAGAAGTTTGGGGGGAATGAGGGAGGAGGGGGGACGACCGTGTGTTTTGAATTGTCGCGTCCTTCGCGTCCGATCGTACCTTTCAAAAAGGCCTCGGGGTAAACACGTGTGATTCGTTTCTGCTCCATTCACTCGTGAAAGAAAGTAAATAAAACAGCGTTTAATAATTATTTTCTTATATTGTTAATAATTGATTCTCTTAAAAGGAGAAAATTTATTTGCTTTAAATTAATATATTTTTGGCATGATGCCACACAAATTTGCTAGTAAAGAGAAATAATCAACGCATTTAATAAAATATAATTTTCTATACATTAAAAGCAAGGGATCAAATTGAAGGAGTCGAGTGAAGGATTCCCGAGACAGAGAGGACAAGTTGAACCAGATTCCTTTCAAAAAGGCCTCAGGGTAAACAGGTGTGATTCGAGTTGACCCAGATTCTCGGGAATCCTTCGCTCGACTCCTCGTGAAAGAAAGTAAATAAAACAGCGTTTAATAATTAATTTCTTATATTGTTAATAATTGATTCTCTTAAAAGGAGAAAATTTATTTGTTTTAAATTAATATATTTTTGGCATTTTTTAATATTGTTTTAATTCACTTTAAGGTGAAAATCCGTTTATATATATATATATATATAAGGTAAGGAGAAAGTTGTTCATTTGTGTGTATTTCGTCTGAACTAATATTTTGACGATTGTACGTTTGCGTCCTAGCTCAAAAAGGCTTCAGGGTAAACGATTCGAGTCGAGAATCCTTTCCTCGTGTGTGTGTGTGTGTGTGTGTGTGTGTGCACGAGTTGTTCATTCGTTTATTATATATATATACAAGCACAGATGGGGTGAGAAGTTTGGGGGGAATGAGGGAGGAGGGGGGACGACCGTGTGTTTTGAATTGTCGCGTCCTTCGCGTCCGATCGTACCTTTCAAAAAGGCCTCGGGGTAAACACGTGTGATTCGTTTCTGCTCCATTCACTCGTGAAAGAAAGTAAATAAAACAGCGTTTAATAATTATTTTCTTATATTGTTAATAATTGATTCTCTTAAAAGGAGAAAATTTATTTGCTTTAAATTAATATATTTTTGGCATGATGCCACACAAATTTGCTAGTAAAGAGAAATAATCAACGCATTTAATAAAATATAATTTTATATACATTAAAAGCAAGGGATCAAATTGAAGGAGTCGAGTGAAGGATTCCCGAGACAGAGAGGACAAGTTGACCCAGATTCCTTTCAAAAAGGCCTCAGGGTAAACAGGTGTGATTCGAGTTGACCCAGATTCTCGGGAATCCTTCGCTCGACTCCTCGTGAAAGAAAGTAAATAAAACAGCGTTTAATAATTAATTTCTTATATTGTTAATAATTGATTCTCTTAAAAGGAGAAAATTTATTTGTTTTAAATTAATATATTTTTGGCATTTTTTAATATTGTTTTAATTCACTTTAAGGTGAAAATCCGTTTATATATATATATATATATATATAAGGTAAGGAGAAAGTTGTTCATTTGTGTGTATTTCGTCTGAACTAATATTTTGACGATTGTACGTTTGCGTCCTAGCTCAAAAAGGCTTCAGGGTAAACGATTCGAGTCGAGAATCCTTTCCTCGTGTGTGTGTGTGTGTGTGTGTGTGTGTGTGTGCACGAGTTGTTCATTCGTTTATTATATATATATACAAGCACAGATGGGGTGAGAAGTTTGGGGGGAATGAGGGAGGAGGGGGGACGACCGTGTGTTTTGAATTGTCGTTTATTTCGCCTAACTTCGTAAGGTTTCTTTTCCTTTCCCACTGTTATTCGTGACTTAATTGTGATATTTTTAATAAAAATAGGAATTAAGTGATTTATTGTGTAAAGAGCGTGTGTTTAAATTATTTATTTAATAAACAGAATTTCTTTTAATTGTTGGAATTAAGAAGATTCATCTGTATTGATTAACTACCATCATATAAATATATTGTGGTGTTTAAATGGATGATTAATATATGGTTTAATTTAATAAATATTGCTATCTGGCAACTCAGTCTTCGATTAATATATGAATTAATTAAATATATAGCACAAACTGGCAACTCCGCCTTCTATTGGAATTAAATACATGGCGCTATCTGGCAACTCAGCCAAATGACGGATTAGAGGTCTATAAAAGAGCGAGAGGCGGTCGACGGAGTCATACAAGCTCGGCTCCCAGCCGAGAAAGGATCTCTGGTCCTTTCTCTTTCTGGCCCTTTGGGTGGTGAGAAAACCCCTTCCCACCCTTAGAGGCTTCTTAGGTTAAGTATACCCCTTTGGAGGGAATAGCTTGGGGGAGAACTCCGCCTCCAAGTTGCATGCCCTTGCAATCCCATTTTGGGGTTGGCAACAAAGGCCGATACTCTCTTTTTCTCTCTCTCTCTCCCCCTTCAGGTGTACCCCTCCCACCTTGGCTCCTTCTAAGCCAACTGGCTGATTCAGCCAACTGACTGATTAGGAGCCTATAAGACAACGCCTACTCGGCTGAAGTCTTAATATGCACTTGGCTCCTGCCAGGTGAACACCTCTCCTCCTTTCTCTCCTTCTCCTTTCTCTTGGGGGATAACGCCGCCTCCAAGTTTCATGACCCCTTGTTGCACCTGCAGCATCCCCCCACCCCCTTTTTTGCAACACCCTACCCACTTTGCAACATTGAGTTGTTGCATAACCCCCTTTGCAACATTGCAACAGTACGTAATAATTTGCGACATTCCTGCACTCTCCCCTTTTGCCGCTATACTACTTTGACTATATATATATATATATATATATATATATATATATATATATACACACACACACACACACAGTGCGTTCGAAAAGTCTCTCCGCAGTGCTATGTCAAACGCATATGAAATTGAAAAACTACAATGTTTTCATTCAATCATTATTTAGTGATTTTATTACATAACCTTTTGATTTTCCAGCATGTGCTGAAAGTGTTTTCCACCATTTTGCAGGCACAGGGCAACTCGTCTACACTTTTTGTCAAACACTTTTTTTAAAGTTGACTGCGGAGAGACTTTTCGAACGCACTATATATATATATATATATATATATATAGTCACTCCTCGCTTTAACGAATTAATTGGTTCCTGAAAACGGTTCGTATAATTCGTATATCGAAATAAAGAATTCCATAGAAACAATATTATAATTCATTAATTCATTCCAGAGTCAGTCCCCATTTGGAAATATTCGTAAAAATGTACACAGAAAACAATGAAAGACATCATATGCATATAAATACATTAAAAGACATCATATAATACTGTACTTACCAGCTTAGTGGAGAGCAAACAGCTAATTGGAATGGTCTTGAGGTTGGGGGAGGGGGAGGGGGAGATTACTGGAGTGTCTTCTCCAACTGAAGATTTTGAAAAACTTCCTTGTGGAGTCTTAGCTGGGGTCTTCGAAGGGCGGGAGCCATTAGTCCTAGGAGATCTCCTTGGACTTGGAAGAGTTGACTCAGAAGTCGTAGTTCGGATATTTTGGCGCGCATTCGTAGCGTTAATACCAAGGAAAGCCGTTCGTATCTGCGGGGAATGGTGTTAATTAGGTTAATTCATATGAACGAAAATTCGTATAGCGAGCGTTCGTAAAGCGAGGACTGACTAATATATATATATATATATATATATATATATATATATATTAGGGTGATTCAAATATGGGGGTAAAAAATTTTGTTTTATATTTTAATGTGTTCAACCCTTTAAATGGTTCATTTCAGCATAAAAACAACTATCCTAAAATATTTTAGCAAATTTTTAATTTTTAGGGGTTGCTACCAGCAATTAAAAATTGACAGAACAACTCAAATTGTCAAATTTTTCCACACCACCCAGGGGGTACAGTACAAGGCGCATTGCTTATTTTTAATGTGGAAAGCTCCCCCGTAGGTCCTACCCTAACCACAAGCATGCATAATTAAACTAGCATGATATTTGAGACATTAGCTGTCCTTACTTCATCAATGTTTCTTTCTTTCTATCAGGGTAAACAACCCTGTAATTTTTCACTACTTGTAGCAAGAATTGTTTTTGATCTTCGTCATGTGTTAGTATTTTATTATATTCATTCATTAATTTTACTCCTCTTTCCGCTATATCATTCACGACTTTCCACTGTTTGATAGATTTCTTAGCGGAGTTATACTCTTCATCATTATGCCATTCGTTAGCATCTTTGAGTAAAAATTTTGAACTAAATTCTGTTATTGTAAAGAATCTTTGAGTATTTAATGACAAAATCTTCTAATTTCTTCGTTGGAATAAGTGCAGGATCTAGAAAAGCCCGTTTTGCAGGAAGAGTTTCTGTTGTATTTTGCAAGGCCTTTACAATTTTGTTTTTCGTTTCAGTAGGCACTTCAACATCATAAAAGGCCAAGGCTACCAGTTCTTCTGATAGGTACCAGATGTGACCTAACAGTTTTTTAATAGCAACAAATGCAATTGTGTCATTTATTTGTTTGTAGACTACAAGATTCTGTAATAATTCCAGAGCAAGACGAGGAGCGCAAGATGGCACAGGAGCTGTAAACCATGCCTTTACATATAACCGAGTAGCAAATAGACAGATGTCTTTTAGTCCTTTTTTGTCTTTTACTGAAATTTTGAACTGAGATTTGAACATAAAAATTTTTAATGAATATGTAATTTTGGCCATCCACCTAGCCCGATGAAGTCCCGCTGGATGTTTAAATTTGATTCCACCTTTTGGCACCTCCCAAAAAAATAATTGTTAACTGCAATAGTTCTAGGTAATCGTCTCTTGGTTGGAATGTATCTAGTTGATTTGTTGCAAATATAATTATGTCATCTTTGATGTCATGAATATTTTCATAGATATCTGGATCTGATAATGCTGTCTCGTAGTCCTCCTTATTAATGCTTGACCATTTTTCTCTGAACTTCTTAAAAAGGACTATATCTGGGCCAGAAGATGGTGATAAAGACTTTGAAACAACAGCTTCCAGCATAATTTCAAATATATGGTGTCGACATGCCAGCCACAATAAATCGTTGTCGAATTTTTGTTCTAGAAGAATAGCTGCACCATTTCTAGGACCAGTATTGGCTGCCGTTGTATTGAAACACATGCATTTTATTTGTTCGCAGATGTCCCATTCAAGCGATGTCTGATTGTTTGCATTAAAAAGAGACGCATTTCTGTCACTCAATTTTGCAACATCAAGACTTCCTAATAATTTATCATCAAACAATTTTCTACGTTTGCCAACCTTACTTTTCCATGTTGAAGGTTGTGCAGCACAGAAACCAGATTCATCACTTTTACTCTCCTCTGATTCTGATTCTGATGATGTACTGGTGAGTATGACAGCCTCTTCACTCTTCTTTCTTTTGATCTCTTCTTCTGCTTTCCTCTTCTCATAAGTTGTTGCTTTCTGCTGCTCTTTGCTCTTTTTAGCAACAGCCTTATCAATGGTACCCATTTTTCCATGACGTCCTTTCTCACGTTGCATTTTCAAGAATTTCTTATCATCTTCTATTTTTATAAGCTGCATAGCATTCTCATGAGCAATGTCAAATACGTTTTCCAGTTTATCTTTCCATTTTTCTTCTTTATTATTTAAATTTTGTGATCTTTTCAATTTGTTTGCTTTGTTTTCTTAAGCAGCTGTCATTCCTTCAGTATTCCTTGAATTTTATCTACTACATGTATTCTTTGTTTTGCTGGTATTCCTGCTTTTTTCCAAACTGCTAGCACATCATCTGCAGTAGAGCAGCATGATTCTCTAATGTCTTGCTTTTTAATATTTCTGTAGTGCATGAAGAGGGCCATCATTTCCTTCTCTGATGGTAATACGGATGTTTTTAGTACTGCAGAGGGCTGCCCAATTAGCCATACTTCAGTTTCTTTTCTTGTAGAACTTCTCCCAAATGAGCAACTGGGTGATGGTGAGTTGGCCTAGCTTCCATAATCGATTAATTGGTATCAAAATTACGAGTTCCAAGCAACAATTAAAAGCAAGCTAGTATATAAACCATTAATTAAAAATTCTGAAATATAAACAATTAAACATAAAATCATAAGTTGTAAAAACAAACAAATTGAAAAAGAGGGAAACTTTGACACCTGGTAGCACATAGTAAATTTTATTTAAAATTCACGAATTTGGCATACACTACTTTTTTGTCATAGGGAACAAAAATACAGGTTGAACAATTAAAAAAAAACTTTGATTTGTTTGAATCACCCTAAATTATATACATACATATATATATATATATATATATATATATAGTATATAATTTAGGGTGATTCAAACAAATCAAAGTTTTTTTTTTAATTGTTCAACCTGTATTTTTGTTCCCTATGACAAAAAAGTAGTGTATGCCAAATTCGGTGAATTTTAAATAAAATTTACTATGTGCTACCAGGCGTCAAAGTTTCCCTCTTTTTCAATTTGTTTGTTTTTACAACTTATGATTTTATGTTTAATTGTTTATATTTCAGAATTTTTAATTAATCGTTTCGTCGGTGATCATTGAAGTTACATTAGCTCCTACATGTGATATCTTATTTTTTCAAAATTTCAGTCGCTTACACTTGCGTTAAGGTAGGGAAGGGTTTAGGGTTGGCACGATTGGGCCCAATCAGATTGGGTCTAATGGTTTTTTTCGAAAAGCCCAGTCTGAAAAAACCATACAGTTTGGGTTTTTCAGAAATTTGGATTTTTTCAATATTTTGCAAATTCTAATACTTGGAAACCTTTTTTTAGTACTTTCAAATCAAGATATAAATATTTTCAGCAAACTGCCAATTAGTTTCAAAAATATAATGTTATCTGATAAAGGATAAAAATATAACGAGGAAAGATAAAAATAAAACGAGTTTTTTAAATTCATCAATGTAATGAAATTAACTTTCGTAATGACTGATATGCTACTCTTGGATATACTAAATAGGTACTGAAAACCCTAAATAACAATGTACCACCCTTAACATTTAAACTGAGGCCTTAGCTTAACCAAAATAAATCATTTTTCCCGAGATTCCAAAAAAGAAAACTCTAATATCAAATAAGAAAAACCTCGGACAATTACATAAGCATTGCTATGAAAATGACTAGGAACTGGATATCCATGATGCTTATCTACTATTCTGGTGGCTGCCCTACCACTCAAAGTCTGTACTCTCCTCTTGGACCTCTTCTGCAAGAGATGGACTTTTGTGTGCATTTTGCAGGTATTTGTGCACCTTTACCAGTTTTCCTGCCTTCTCGACACCCAGTCTGTTACGAAGTTTTGTCCAGACTATACCAAAAGTAGAGAAAATCCTTTCTATAGCTGCTGAGCTCGGAGGACAGCTCAAGAGGCTATAGAAGAAGGGGCAGAAATCTACTGGTAGTTTTTTAGCTTTTTCTGTTCTCCTGCCCATCAAAGTCCACCATTTTGCAGGATTTTCTTTGTAGGCATCGACAACCTGTGAAGAAAACATCAATTTGGGAAAGTAAGATTCATCCTTAATTTTGAAGGCCATGAACCCAACCAGAAAATCTGGTTTGTTACTTGCAATCCACTCTTCCGCACTGTCTTCCTTTTCTTGAAAAAGTCCTGCACCCATTCTGAAAGGATCCATCAAATTAGCAACGTAGAAGAATGGCGCCAGTTTATTTTGGACCAGTTTAACTTTTTTTGGAGTTGGAGACATGACCCCTAATTCTGATCTTGAAGATGTTCCTTGTGATGCCTGCAAGATGCTTGATATAGATGGTGACGTTGGTGAGAGAAGTGGAGAATCTACTGGTGAAGCTGTAGACTCTCGACTCTGGTCAGGTGATGTTGATGCATAACTTGAGCCTCCCTTTGATCCATCATCTTCGTGACGATTCCTATCGTCACAGTTGCCGAGATGTGCTCTTATACGTTCTACCTTGGATATCAGCTCTAATCCACAGTGATTACACTTTACTTTGCTCGAATTTTCTATTCGGGACACTTCAAGCCACTCACTTGCTTGCTTGCGACCACTACTTGGTAACCTAGGCATTTTAATACAATATTGGATACGACTTCTGTGATTAAATTTCTGTGTGAGGAAAAATATGATATAAGTAAACTAGTTACATTGATTTTGAAAACTGCATTGCAAACAAAATTTAGTTTCCTTCTCCAGAGGCAAACACAACCAACACTACCTGTCAGAGTCAGACAAAATAGTGACACTTAGGAACTCTGAGAGTCTGAGGAGTGAGGAGTGAGGTAGACTCCAAATGTGCGTATTGCATACAGCATACTCATTACATACATGTTCCATGCGTTTGGTTCAAGGTTGTCTAGCAAATTGAGTACTGTACTTGGAAATATTTGTCTCAAATGGGTTGTAACTTGCTTGCCAAGTTTATTCCTGGTCTGCTTTGTATTTTTGGGAAGGGTAATGGCCTCATGGGTATTCAGACAAGGTAAAACCAGTCATAATTTTGATTTTGTTATCTATTTTGATGGCTTTTAATGGTGATTCTTTGTATTATCCTTTAATTTTAGGCAAAGTGAAAGCAGGAATACACTACAAGATCGTAAGATGTATACATTTACGATTTGTCAACATTATGAAAAAACTCATGAAAAACCCCAACTGGGCTGGTTTTTTTCTGTTTTTTTGTGAAAAAACCTGAAAAAATACATGTGGGTTGGGTTTTTTCTAAAAAACCCAAAATTTGGCCAACCTTGGAAGGGTTCCATTAAAAAGTTTAGAAAATGATCTGTTTTACGATATATAGTTTATTTTTTCGAATTTCACTCGTTTTAGTATTTTAATTAAAAAATTCGAAATAAAATTATTACTACTGAATGCGACCTCAGAATTTTACGCACCCGGTTTTTTGTTTTTTTTTTTCTCATTTTAGGTTGTTGTTGTTGTTGTTGCTTAGCCGATCAGCCCATCCTGATCGAGCAAGCCGGCGGTACGCAGGTAACCGATCGCCCTCTCCGGAGTGGATCAGAGGTTCAGCGCACTAGTGATGTTGTGTTGTGTTCGTTGTTGTGCTAGAGCGGTACAGTCTGTCATAATGTGTTCAATTCTTTGTGGTGTGTCCTGGCACAGGTGGCAGGTGTCGTCTGTGGAGTTGTCTAGTCTGTGTTTATATGTCTGTAAGTTGGGGTGATGTCCACATCGGAATCATGTTAAGTTAACTCGATCCGAGCTGCTCAGGCTGGTCTCTGACCTGTCAATGGGTGGTGGCTTCGCACCTAGGACCGCATTCGGACCGAGTCGTGTCAGTGCTTTGTGGGTTAGGTGTGTATGTATGTGTTTTCTGTACTGTGTGATGTCTTTGGGGCGTGGTATGCAATGGAGTATTTGGTTATAATGTCTCTCTGGTGTTTCTTTAATGGTGCGAGGTGTTAGTGCATGATTGTACATGTAGTGGCAAGGGTGTTGTGGGTTAGTTGTCGCTGCTGCCATGAATTGTGTTCCCCTCATGTCTAAATGTTCCCTAACTTTCAGTATTTTTGTTTCTGTGTGCAGGTGTTCTACTGATGTTGTTTGAGTACATCCTGTAATGATACGAAGTGCGTTGTTTTGTATTGTCTGTAAGATGTTTATGTGTGTGTTTGAGATAATGCGTGCCCAGCATGGGCTAGCATAGTCCATAACTGAGCGAATATATTGTTTGTATATGAGTGATGTTGTTTCCTGCTAGTGTTCAAAGTTTGTGCCTGTTAGTACCCTAAGCGTGTTAAGTCTTGAATGTCCTGAATGTGGTTTGCAAAAGATAATGATGTTATATGTGATCCCAAGTATTTTGGTCCTGTGAGTGTGTGGAATGTTGGTGTTGTTTAGTGTAATCTGTGGAGTTATCTGGTGTTCTTTTGTTCTTTTGTTCTGGTTGATTTTGTGGGCGCTACTTTGAGTCTATTATGTGTGCGCCAGTCTTCTATACTGTTTATGTATGTTTGTAGGTTATTTGTAACGGTGTCGATGTTGTTGTGGGTGGATGTTAGAGTGATGTCATCTGCATATGATGATAAGGTAAGCTTGTTATCTATGGGCGTTGGAATGTCATGCATGTATAAGTTGAACAGTGTTGGTGAAAGAACAGAGCCTTGAGGGACCCCGTTCGGAAAAAGCTTGTTTTTGGATGACTTGCCATTAAATGTGACATGTGAGTATCTTCCTGAAAGATAGTTGCTCAGCCACCTTTGTGTAATTGTGCATGTTTCTGTTGAGTATTTTGTTTATGAGAGGGAAGCGTGGGATAGCATCAAATGCTTTACTAATGTCTATTGTTGCTAATAGTGTACGTTGAGCTAGTCGTCTGGAGTTGATGCCATCCATGATGTGCTGCGTGAGGTTAGTGAGTAAGGTCGTGGTTGAGTGGTGAGGTCTGAATCCATGTTGAGTAGGCGATAGTGGTATGTGTGGGTTGGTGATTTGTAAGATTAGTCTTTCTGTTACTTTGAAAGGTGTGCATAGTAAAGTAACGGTTCTATAGGAAGCTGCTTCTGTTGGATTTTTGTTTGGTTTTAGGAGTGTAATAATTTTACCTTGTTTCCATATGTCAAGAATAATATAGTGTTGTATGAATATGTGCTGATGTTTGTGAGAGCTAGTATTCCCTGTGGACCCAAGTGTTTAAGGTGTATGTTAGATATGTTGTCTGGTCCAGTAGCCTTCGAATTCTTAAGGTTTTTGATGATCTTGGTAGTCTGGTCTGTGTTGAAGGGTGTAATGGTCGTGTCGAGTCTGTAGGTTTTCTTGTGTCTGGCTGTTTGTCTCTCTGCGTGTTTCTGGTTGTTGTCTCTGTTTAAGTGACTTATCTTTGCGTAGTGATTAACTAGAATGTTAGTTTGTTGTGTATATGATGGGATATTATTTTGGCTGCGACAGATAGCCGCGTGTGAGGTGTGAATTACGCTGTTAGAGTGGGTAATGCTGTTTATAGTCTTGTATAGCCTGGATGTATCTGTGGAGTGGTTTAGTGTTGTTATGAATTCCCTAAATGTTTCTGTTTGTTTTTCTTTAAGTTTGTTGTTTATTTCTGTGTTGAGGTGTTGTATCTGTTGTTTTATGGATTCTGTGTGTGGTGTTTGTTTTTTATGTTTGAGGTTGTTACGTTGCCTTATTAGGTGGGCTATTTCTCTAATGTAATTTGGGTTGTATTTCCTAATGTTGCCCTTGAGTATGTATTTGTTTGCATTATTGATGATCTGATTAAATGTCTTGAGTGTTGTATTGATGTTTATGATGGATGTGCTGTTTAATGTGGTGAATTGTTCCTCAGTCTGTATTTTGAACTGTTCCCAATCAGCTTTCTTGTAATTTCTGTAAGTGTGCCTAAGGCTGTTGGGGTAGAATGTAGAACGTGAAGGGGAACAGAACGTTATGTCTGGGGAGGAGTTTGAGTATCCTGCTTGATGTGGTATGTGTGTATGTTCTTCTGTATTGTTAAGAATGACGAGGCTGTTTAGGTGTGTGGCTATGTTGGCGCCTCTGGTGATGCTTTGGTTGTGCAGGTACCAACTAGTGTCTTTAGCGTTGAAGTCTCCTCCTAAGATGACATTAGTCAGAGAGGTAAGATTGTGTAACTGTGGATTGTAATTGGCTGGCACCTGAGGTGAACTATCTGGTGGGATGTAAATGTTCATTAGTGTGGTGATGTGTTTTGTGCCTGTCTTAATGTTAACTGCCTCTATTTCTATCGTGTTATCTGCTCGGATTGTGTTTGTAATGTTTTGGGTGGCATCAGTGTAGCTAATGCTTTTACGTATGTAAGTGATGAGTCCACCCCCGTGACCCCTAGTAAGATCTTGACGGATCGCCGTGAAGTCAGGGATGGTGGGTGTTTTGTATGTGCGTTTTAGTTTTGTTTCTTGTATAAGTGCTATGTGAATGTTTTGTTTGTGTACGAATTCCCTAAGCTGCATGATTTTGTTTGTGAGACCATCTACGTTGTACTGTAATATGTTAATATTATACTTCTGTATGTGTCTCTTGGTCCTACTGTGTCTTTGTCTTTGTGTATGGTGACATGTGTAAATTGTAGTGGGGCCTGGATTAGTCTTAATGTCGCCGGAGAGTAAGAATAGTCCGGGGAGCACGCAATTGCTCGCCGTAAATGAAAAAATAGCACGCTGAGAATAGGTCCGACCCCGGGAGCCGATCGGCACTCTGACCGTGCCACGCAACAGGCTGTCAACTGCCATTCTGGCCAACCGTAGACAGCTCGCTACACGGAGATTTAGTTAGTGCTGTGACGTAACTAGTTACTCGGTAATCGTTACTTTTATTACTATCTCTAAAGGTAACTAGTTACATACTCCAGCCAAGTAATTGTAACTGTAACTAGTTACAAAAAATCATGAATATCACTTGTCAGGGAGAGTCAGGATCAGATGCTCACTAAAATCAAGAAAAATGTCGAAAAGTAACTTTTCGAGTAATTTGTACTTGGTCATTATTAACAAATTCATAAAACTAATTGGAAAGCTCACAGGAAGGGTTAAAATTCCTTGTAATTTTGACCGATTATAATACTGTAGTTGTTCAAGAAACAGCTGTCTATCTACTTGTTTAACAAATATCGGTTAATTTAACAACTGTATACAGTATTAATTGCGTTACTACAACCTCACTGATAATTATTTAATAGTGCAAAGAAGATTAAACACTAACTGTAAAACGTCTATATATATATATATATATATATATATATATATATATAGGGTGGCGCAAAAGTTGCGCATCACAGGAATTTTCAGTGCTGGTTATAATATATTATTTTTTTTATCGGTACAGAATTTAAATTATGTACCGATTCATCGATTTGTTGTACTTGGTATTCCATACATTAAAACCAAGCTCACTCTCTCGTCTATTGTTAATTTCGCAGCCATCCCCTGCCTAAAAGAAAAAAATAATATTATAATCAACACTGAAAATTCCTGATGCGCGACTTTTTCGCCACCCTATATATATATTATATATATATATATATATATATATATATATATATTGTTTTGTTGAAAACATTGACAATACTCAAGTTCGAATATTGCTCGGTCTTAACATCCCCATATAAAAAAGAAGACGTTAGTTAATTAACTACAAGGGATTCAGAGAAGCTTCACAGCCAAAATCAATGGATGCAGAGGACTAAATTACTGGGAAAGGTTAAGTGAATTAAATTTATATTCACTGGAAGGAAGAAGAGAGAAGTACACTATTATTTACACTTGGAAACTAATGGAGGAACTAGTTGCTAATCTTACTTTGAATGCTGTAACCCTTAGGTTCTCAACCCACTTACTTCCATTACCCACCTACTCCATGTCTAATCTTTTATCGGGAACACGACACATTCTTCCTTTCCTACTTTCCACTGTTGTTTGAGTGGTTATACTATAGGAAAAGGAAGAAAAGTAGGAAAGGAAGAATGTGTCGTGTTCCCGATTAAAGGTTAGACAGGGAACATCCTTAACCCTGAAGGAAAATAGTTTTGTTGCGAGACCAAGACTGTTCAACCAGCTGCCCAAGGAACTAAGGAACACGAGTGGTTTAGCGGTGGACATCTTCAAAAGAAGACAGATACCTTAGGCTCAAAGTAGCGGCCACAAAATCAACCATCACCTTGCTAACAAGCAGCACAAAAGAACACCAGATAACTCCACAGATTACACTAAACAACACCAACATTCCACACACTCACAGGACCAAAATACTTGGGGTCACATACAACAAATCATTATCTTTTGCAAACCACCAGGACATTAAAAACAAATGTACGTCAAGACTTAACACGCTTACGGTACTAACAGGCACAAACTTTGGACACCAGCAGGAAACAACATCACTTATATACAAACAATATATTCGCTCAGTTATGGACTATGCTAGCCCATGCTGGGCACCCATTATCTCAAACACACACATAAACACCTTATAGACAATACAAAACAACGCACTTCGTATCATTACAGGATGTACTCAAACAACACCAATAGAACACCTGCACACAGAAACAAAAATACTGAAAGTTAGGGAACATTTAGGCATGAGGGGGAACACAATTCATGGCAGCAGCGACAACTAACCCACAACAATCTTGCCACTACATGTACAATCATGCATTAACACCTCGCACCATTAACGTAACACCAAAGAGATATTATAATCAAATACTCCATTCCATACCACGCCCCACAGACATCATACAGTATAGAAAACGCATACACACACACCTAACCCACAAAGCACTGACACGACTCGGTCCGAATGCGATCCTAGGTGCGAAGCCGCCACCCATTGACAGGTCAGAGACCAGCCTGAGCAGATCGGATCGAGTTAACTTAGCACGATTCCGACGTGGACATCACCCCAACTGACAGACATATAAACACAGACTAGACAACTCCACAGACGACACCTGCCACCTGTGCCAGGACACACCACGAACAAATGAACACATTATGACAGACTGTACCGCTCTAGCACAACAACGAACACAACACAACATCACTAGTGCGCTGAACCTCTGGTCCACTCCGGAGAGGGTGATCGGTTACCTGCGTGCCGTCGGCTTGCTCGATCAGGGTGGGCTGATGGGCTAACCAACAACAACAACAACAACTAGATACCTGTCTTAGGACAATTGCAGGTGAGCTGGAAGTGCCTGGCTATGTGAATGGAGAACGCAAGAAACCAACTCTTTACTTCACCAGGCCAACTCAAGAGGAGGGGCAACAAGCCTGACCTCCGCGAAATGAGGAAGCATTGCACGGAACATCTGAAAGATTATATATGCACGAGGTGTGTTTAAAAAGTTCCCGGACTGATGTCACAGAAACTTTCTGGTAACACTTGATGTTGTCCCCTTCAAAGTAGTCTCCTTGTATATCGCTCCCAACTGCGTTTCCACTTTTGAAAGCATTCGTGGTAGACCGTATTTCTGACCGCCTTCAGTTCGTTGGTTGCATTTTGAATAATTTCTTTCACACTTTGAAATCTTCGACTTTTCAACGCCAATTTAAGTTTAGGGAAATGAAAAAAGTCTGCCGGGGACAGATCTGGAGAATACGGGTCTGGGGAACGATTACGACGTTGTGCTTCGCCAGGTACTGCTGAATTGACAACGCTGTGTGTGCGGGCGCATTGTCATGATGCAACATCCACGTTCTTGCGTTCCACCTTTCAGACCGTTTTCTCCTTACTGCGTTTCGCACGCACTTCAGTATTTCAAATAAAACTGTTGGTTAACTGTTTGACCTCTAGGAACGAATTCGTAATGAACGAGTCCATAGTAATAAAAAAAACTAACAGCATTGCCTTCACATTCGATTGGACTTGCCGTGCTTTTTTCGGTCTCGGGGACGTCGCGCACTTCCATTGATACACAACATTGATACACAACAACACGTTGCTCTTTCTGCTCGGAAGTCAAGAGTTGTGGCACAAATTTGGCTGACACACGACGCATTCCCAAATTCTCTCCGAGTGTCGTGTGACATGATCCTATCGAAATTTCCATTTCGTCCGCGACTTCCCTGACTGTCAGTCTACGGTTCCCTCGAAACATTTCACGAACACCACAACAGTGTCATCAGTCCTTGAAGTGGAAGGTCGTCCCACCCTTGCATCGTCCTCCGTCGAGGTTCGGCCTTCCTTAATTAAAGAGCTTGTGCCACTGAAAAGTGGTTGTCCGACTTAAGGCGTCATTGCCAACTGTGTTCAGCATGGCATGGGTTTCAGAAGTAGTCTTGCCCAGCTGAACGCAAAATTTTATGCACACACATTGTTCTTCAACAGTAGCCATTATTCAAATGCACAAATTGCGACAAAACACACAAAATGACTTCGCAAAACAGTAAATATCGAGAGAACAAAATAAGATATCAACAAGCGGTAACCGTCTTTGGACACAGACAGTCACAGTAGAACATGCATCACATGACGCGCATGCGCGTCATGTGATGCGCGCGGAGCACAAACATTTCGGGAATGTTTTGAACACCTCGTATACACACACACATACACACACACACACACACACATATATATATATATATATATACACTGTGTGTGTATAGATATATATTAGGCCGGGTCGAAATTTTATATTGAAAAGGTACATATTGTGAGGGGTTTGAATAGAACACAGGAACTCCCTCATAAATTATTTTTGCTCTTTAAAGCCTCCTACCCCTGGCAATTTTTCACTTCTTGACCTATATTGAAGAATATTCCACTTATACGAGACTTACTCTACATTCAGGTTTTTTGATGATATAAATTTTTATTAACGTATAATATTTTATTTACTAATGTACAGTATTAGGAAAATTAATTAAGTATAACAATATATTCAGAAGAAAAAATTAGAGGCATAATAAATGTGTTAAAATTCAATTCACTTTTTCATTGTTCCTTATCACATCAAAAGGGAAGAAATTTCCAATATCATTAGGAAATTTTATTTCATACGTTTGTTACTCATTCCATTGGGCCTTCCATTCAAACTTGGGCAGTTTTCGCCTGATTCTAAATGAGTTTAAGATAAACTTTTGGCGGTTGTCATATCCTATTCTTTCCTGACATGCCTTTGTTACTAGGTTCACTGTCCTTTCCACATTTTGACTGTGGCATGGAAAAGAAGCTATCTCCAGTGGCTTACATCCAGGGCCGTTTCTAGCCATTAGGGGGCCCTAAGCAGTATACCCATTTGAGGCCCCACCCCTCCATCCACCAACTCACGCCTTACTACATCACCTCAGCACACACATACAAAAAATGGCTGTGTTAATAAAAAACAATTATGAAACAATTTTAATGAAACATTTATGTCCAAAACAACAAATATGTACTTTCAGAAGACAAACAGAAAAAATACTCTTCATGAAACTCCTGAAAATTAGCTTATACATTATTTAGAATAAATGACACAGAACTACAGTATGTATAAAAAAATAATGCAATTATCAACTACCAAACAATTACTAACTCTACGATACAATCGTGTAATAGCTAACAGTTATACAGAACAGTGTGTATCTTCAAAATTTTTGCCTCCTAGATTTTTTTCTGGGCGAAATCATCAATAACATCATCACATGAAATCTCCCTACCAACGTCCTGGTTGATGTTTATGATGCCAAGGCCACTGAGGCGATCCTACCCCATTGATGATCTGAGGTAGTTCTTCATTAGCTTCATCTTAGAGAAGCTCCTCTCGGCTGACGCTACTGTCACAGGTAGAGTGCAGGTAATTCTCAGTGCAACCCAGAGATTGGGGTATAGTTCCTCCAGTTGCTCCTGATGAATGAAGGAGAGAAGCTCCAATGCAGTCATGTTGTGTGAAGGTAAAGTCGGCAGGTTCTTAATTTCGATGGTCAGTTCTCTTCCATCAATATCAGAGTCAGCTCCAGAGCTCAGTATCTTAGAGAGCCTTTCACACTTGCAGGACAAGTCTTCCTTGTTCATTGTGGTGAAGTTTAGGAGAAACCCAAATATGTCCCTCACATCATCTAATGTTTTGAATCTCTCATTTATTGACCCGATGGCACAATCCACCACCACATTGAAAAATTTGACTTCCAGCCTCTTTAAGGCTTCTGTAAATGGTTCGTCAGGAGCTTCGTAAGCAAAGTGCTTTTTTGTGGATCTGAGCCTCTTCTCCTTCAGCACAGCCTCCACGTTCATTTCCTCACATATGTCCCTAGCTACGACTTGTGCTGCAACAAAACCTGTGTTTTTGTAGCTGGTGAGTGAGTCTTGTTTTTGTGAGGAGGTTGACTGCCACATCAAACTGCATTGTAGGAGACTGTAAAAGTTTGCTCACGGTTAACTGCATGAAGAATGTCATACCATACTACTGTGCAAATCTGAAAGCGATAAGACCCTACCTCCTCTGCAAATGCTTGTGCTTCAGTCCTGGCTATGGCATCTGTGGCATTGTTTCTGACTTCCAACAGGGCCTCTCTGATGTTGTGGCTCTGGTATCGCACAGCCTCAATGCTCTTAAGCCGGCTCTCCCACCTGGTTTCACTCCAAGACTTGAGTGTTATGTTCACGTGCTTCTTTAGGATTGTCCATCTCTGTGTAGCTGCTGCAAAAAGGTTGTACAATTTTTGTACGTTGCCAAAGAAGCTGATGGCATCTGTGGAAGCTTTAGCTGCATCAGCCACTACAAGATTCAGAGTGTGAGCCCCACATGGAACATAGAGTGCACGACAGTTCTTCTCTAATAACCTTGCCTGAACACCTTTGTTCTTGCCCTTCATGTTCGCTCCGTTGTCATATGACTGTCCTCTGCAGTCATCAAAGTGAATATTCAGTTCATCTAATCTCTTCAGAATCAGAACTGATAAACCCAGGCCTGTACTTTCTGAAGCGTCAAGAAAGCCCAAGAAGTATTCTTTTATTTCTGGTACTTCACCCATTTTAACAGTTCTGATAATAATCGATATCTGTTCTTGGTGGCTTATGTCTGGAGTGCAGTCTAAAATGAGTGAGTAATATTTAGCTTGTTTTATTTCTGCAACAATGGCATCCAAGATCTTCCCACTAATGGACCCAATGAGGTCATTTTGAATGATGCTTTGCTGAGGATGGCTTTTCCAAATATTTCAGTAGTGCTCCTCAGAAGAACATAACATTACATATTCTGTTAGATTTTGCTAAAATACTTTTTCTTATCTTGTTTGATAATTGATCTGTGTGAACAGAATTTGAGGTGATGTGATCCATTAAATTTCACATTTCGAAATATTGTAAATATTACAGAGACTAGTTTACTCTACACGATTCCTGAGAATATACAAGTGGCACATCTCACCTGTGCTACTGGAAAGCTTCTCCTCCTCTATTTTCTTCTTTTTCCGTTTTTCAGCTCCTGATGGATAATGTCGTTTCATTTTCCAAGATGCACGGTCACATCTAGTTAACCACAACTAATCTGCTAAATAATAATAATCATGATAATAATGATGGTGATAATAATAATAATAATAATGTTTTACAATACTAGAAAAATTAAGCATTTAGGAAAGTATAAGCATATAGTAAGAATAAAGTTAAATAATATAGAAATAAGATATCACAATAGTTATTTACACATAACGACCAAAACGTTTCGTTTGTCTCCGTTTTATCACATTTGTCTCATCCAAAAACTTTAATTAATTAATACGACAATAATAATAATAATAATAATAATAATAATAAGGATAATAATAATAATAATAACAATAATATTAATAATAACTTCAGCTATATTCCTATTCTTGCCCACTGAGCTATGACCTGGGAGCCTATCTAGGGGTCCCCTAGTAGCAGCGGGGCCCTAAGCGGCCGCTTAGTTTGCTTATGCCAGGAAACGGCCCTGCTTACATCGAGCCTATAGTAGCTCATCGTCGCTAAAATTGTTTAGCAGCGGTGGAGGAGTAATAGCTTGCTCCCTAATTTCTAGTCTCTTGTCAGTTACCATTGATATGAGTGTATTTTCTAGGTGGGCAAAGTAGGCGTTATTCTTTAATACTCGTTCTATGATTGATCTATGTTGTTCATCTAAATTTCGAAGCAAGCACATTAAATGCCAAAAGTTATATGCACCATCAGTTGCATTAGGATGAGATTTTATCCAAAACCACCCTGGAGCATAGAACTGCATAATAATCTTGACTATATCTTGAAGGTTTTTATTGGGATTTGGCGTTGAGATATATAATTGAAGGACCCTGTTGGCTAGAGTTAACCAACGATCATGGTGAAGGGTACCTGGGGATCGAGTGGACAGATCTTGAGAAGTGTCTCCAGTTTGCACTGCCAGACACATATCATAGAGATATCTTTGATCACTGCTTAGCTCCTTCACAACATTTGCTGGAATTTCTTTAATGTTTCCCTTTACACGAGAATATTTGACTACCCTCCAATTTTGTTAAATCTGTTTTCAGTTTATTCCCAATTGAACCCACAAAAGTATTTGGACCTGTTGTTTTACCATCAATGGCTTTGTAGACGTGAATAAAAGGCAGCTCATTCAAATGCAAGAGGCACACCAACCACTGCACTGGTCTGTTAAGATGAATTTCAACCAGTTTTATGGCTCCACCAATTTTTCCTGTATTTACAGGAGTACCATCACACAGTAAAGCTTTGACAGTATCTGTGCTGTTCGAGTCTGTAATAATAGTTATCAACTCTTCTGCTATGCAGCGAGCAGTTCCATTATCTGGTGTGACATGGTCTACATAGATGCTTCCAGGTTCTTTCACAATAACATAGTGTTCTTCTTTTATCTTTCAACTTTTAGTTAATGTGTTATCTTTCCTTCTATCAAATCCAAAGCACTCCATCTTCAGATTTTAGGATTTAGACCTAAAAGTATTTGTTTCACCCATGCGATTTCTTTCTCTTTCTAATTTCTTTCTGTCAAGCATGTTGGTGTGGTTAAGGATCTCCATATTTTTTAAAGCTGCATTGACTATTGCAGCTGCAGCTCTACAACTTACACGATAACGATCTGCTGTTAATGCTAGGTTTTTATAGGAATGCCTGTTCTGAATATTCTCAGTCAATTCTAAATCAGCCTCATAATCTACATCCTGACTCTCTGAACGTACATCCATGTCTTCGGTATTTTCTATAAATTCCGATGGTAAAACATCGGTGGTTTTAGTCGTTTCTTGTGCTTTTAGTTGACGGTTTTGTGCTTCTTGGGCTCTTGCTAAAGATCTCTTCTTTATTAAACTAGCTATGCGATCAATTAGTCCTAACTGATTTTTTCTTTGTTTTTGACCCACAAAAGACTCCCATTCTGCCATTGGTATTTTATCCTTACACCTGCAAGATTTCCTATCAATTCCCTTATCATAGCATTCACAAGAAGATATATCAAACATTTCATCATACTGAGCTACTTTTAAGGCAAAACTTTCATTTCTTCGATGTAACGGCACCTTGTTCAATTTTGAGGCTTCTTCTATTAGTCGACCTTTGGTGTTAATCGTAAGAAAAGAAAATTTCATCCAAATGTCTTCAATATCTTTTACAACAACCCTGTAACAATCATTAGCAGTTGCTGATCCTTTTGATTTAGCTTCTTCACGACGGCGTACAAAAAGATAGTGCCTCACAACATCTGCTTTTGAAGGAGTCATGGCTGCTGGGAATTCTGTAGGATATCCAAAGGCTGCATTTGAGGACTTGCTTCTAGTAGTCATAGTTTATATTCAGAAATAAAATCAAATTATATGTAATTTATAATTGTGATAATTCAAATTATAATTAAAACAAATGCAAATTATGTCTATTTATCTGGAAAATTATTTCTATTTATCTGAAACATAAAAATATCAAGCATTAAACAACCAACTTATCATGTAACATATAACAACATTAAACATATGCAAATATGAAGGTAAAAAATGGAGGAGGGGCATGTGATAGGGGTAGTAGGGTAGCACATGCTTGATTTTTTTAATATTTTGTTAGTGATAAAAAAAACCTTCTCACATAGTGTACCTTTTAAGAAATAAAAAATTTTCCCACTTAAATATATGCAAATATGAGGGGAAAAAAGGTGGGGGTATGTACTACGGGTAGCAGGGGTAGCACATGCTTGATATTTTAATATTTTGTTAAGATGATAAAATGAAACTTCTCGCATAGTGTACTTTTAAAGAAATAAAAAAATTTCCCATTTTCGACCCGGCCTAATATATATGTATGTGTGTGTGTGTGTGTGTGTGTGTGTGTGTGTGTTACCGACATCTGGATTTATAGTCATCTTTCAATTTATCTGTTACAGATTACGTTCTTTCTGACTGGATTACAAATGCTAAAAACTTGCATGAAATTGTAAAAGAAATTTTTCATGTATGAAGAGAAAGTTGGTAAAAATACTGTAAATGTGGCAATATTTTTTAGCAAACTAAAGAAACTCAAAAAACAGCTTAAAAATGCATTAAATGTTTGTAAAAGGAACGAATGCCGAATTAGAAGCGGAAACATATTCAATTCAGTTCAAAGCAGAAATCAAAGCAAATTTTCGAAAGAAATTGATAGGTCAGGAAATGTGCATAAAATCTTCCATATCGAATATTGATGAAAAGTCAGAGTGAACAGACATCACAAATTTGTTCCTTTTAAACAACTTTGCTGAAATATTGAATGGTGTGGACTGTCAGAGTAAACTTTGTAGCTTTGATAAATAATTTAATGTCTCAGCATGGAACTAAATTTCATAGAGACGTGAAGGCAACTATTTATGAGATTACAAAGTCGATTGAATCTTTTGAAAACACGAATTGTCTTTGATCACATTATGTTCAAATTTACTCCGAAATTGGTGATAACACAGTTTCTGGAAGTTGTTTACTATTTCCTTCTTGCTACATTTTATCTCTTCTTATTCCCATTTTAGTTTTTTGTCTCGGGGTGAGAAATCAAAAGGAGGGAATCTCAAAAAGAGGTAATTCTCAAATCCATCCATTTCTATTTCCATCGTAGGATTTTCCACTTTAAGATAATTTTTTCATTAAGAAAAATCCCTCTGGCTCGCAATTATGTCACATCACTCTTTTTACTGCTTCCCAAATCTGGAATTCTCGTTTTGAGACCGCGAATAAGAATGAAATTGGCCCCAAGTGAGAAGTAATCACATTTTACATGTTTTATTGCGTTATTCAACTTGTTTGTAAAGGCAAACTAACTTGGAGATTAGTAGTGTTCAGAGAATTATGTTACAAAATTTTTGTTTTAAATTCTTAAAGAACTGTCCTTTTAAATAAGAATCGCTCCTAAAAAAAAAAAGAACCGTTCTTAAAAATAAAAGAATCGTCCTTTAAAGCAGTCCTTAAAAACACCGTTCTTTTACAATACCGTTGTTTTAAAAGGTACATCAGGAAATAATTTGGATTTATGCAACAAGCTACAACAATGATGGTCACTCTTATATTCATTTACTGAGGCAGGTTCGAAGATTATATCCAACATTTTTGCACCTGAATATGCAAAGGGTTTGACAGAGTAAATTCTCTTTCTTTACTCATAAACTCATTTTACAATTAATTATTTATTATCTATTATTAATGAACTGTTTGAAGGCATGGGACGCCGAGCTAGCTTCGCGACCAGAATTTGGGTCGCAGCTAGAAAGGTTAAGAACCAATGCGTGAACACCATACAGGTGGATGTTTTTTACTCGGTTCTAAAAATGATTCAAACGTGTTTCAAAGTCAATCTTTCAGTGTTTAAATGGCTTATACTCTGACAATAGCAAATTGAAAAAATAGTGCAGGCGAGTAGTAATCTCTCGTTTACTGTTTTCGCTCTACTGTAAGAGAAAAGAAAAGAAATTCGGATATGTATTATCCATATAGACAAATGAGCGGTTTAAGGGTGGTAGAAAAAGACAGATAAGAGATGGAGTTATATTCCGTTACGTTTCGGCACGAAGCCTTGCTCACACAGAATGACAACACGAGTTAAGCACATAATATTAAATGCATACGATCTTTTCCAAACCTACTGGATGAGCACTCGTGGCTTCACCTGATTGGGTGGTTACTGTTGATGCTCGTTGGCCCCGCCCCTTTCTGCTAACTTCACCATAAGTTTCCCGTTATTTTGACTAAACACAGAACTCCCTCTCTATGATTTACTACGTTTCCTGATGCTATATAAGCAGCTTCAATTGCTTCCCTCATCCCCTTATCTAGTCTTCTATGAATGATCTTAGCTTCTTGCCAGTTTGGCAGGTGTCCGTACCTACCTGCGTGCAAGACGAGTGAGTTAGATGTTCGCTGTAGACGCATGTCTGCTCTATGTTCATATAGTAGTCTTTTTGGTAAGCCGCGACCTGACTCCTCATAATAAACGGCAGAACATCCATTACATGGAATCTCGTAAACTACACTACGTTCAGTAATACATCATTTTGTTTCGTCCTCACCATATCGCCTATCTTTATCCCCGAAGATTTGGCTAAATAAACTCCCGCTCCTCTTAGGAATTTATTGATAATTTGGGGTCTTCTTGAATTCGGAACCGTTATATACTCTTTATCTACATTATTTTTAGTCTCACCTCCATCAGTATGCCAGGTTTATGTACTTTTGGTAGGCCTCTCATTCTCGGCGAACGGGGGGCTTCCTCCAGTAAACCTATTAGCTTTCTTTCCCTCTCTGACTTGTTCAACACTCTCCTCACCTCCCGTTTTGATCGTTTTGCCTCATCTTCCGCATATCCTGTAGGTCTCCTCTCATATGTCGTTACATCATTTAATAAACCCATCATTTTGTTCATATAGTCCACTTTATTCGTCACAATTACCCCTCCCCCTCCTTTGTCGGCTTGAGTTATAACCATATCCCGGCTTTTGCCCAAATTACTCAATGCCTCCATGCTAATAGGTTTACTGGAGGAAGCCCCCCGCTCGCCGGGAATGAGAGGCCTACCAAAAGTACATAAGCTTGGCATACCGATGAGACCAATAACATCTGGTATCGGTAGCGCGCCTCATAGGCTGGCCAAGAAACTAGCTAAGACGCTTTCAGCCACGCTGGGGTCAACAAGTAAGGCTCATTTAAGAAACTCTTCTGACTTGTTACAGAGGCTAAAGAACATTAATTATGACGGAAAGAAACTAGCAAGCTTTGATGTTAAAGCATTATTCACAAATGTTCCGGTGGAAGGAGCATTACAGGCGGTCAGAAGAGCGATAGAAAACATCAAAGACAGCGTTTTTTTTGGTAACAAGGAAGGATTACATGGAACTGGTTTCTTTGTGTGTGAAATTTGTTGCATTTACATTTCAAGGTGAAGAGTATAGGCAACACAGAGGCCTGGCCATGGGCTCACCACTCAGCGCTGTCATGGTTCGTCTCCATATGGAAACCTTGGAAACAAACAGATTTATTAGGATAATGGGAAGAGGTGCAGCTTGGTTTAGATACGTTGACGATGTGTTAGTAGTGGTTCCAGAGAACACGGATATAAATAACAAGTTAAGAATGTTGAATGATGTGGATAGTCATAGTTTATGGTGGAAGAAGAAGAGAATGGAAAAATGGCTTTTTTAGACGTAATGATATAGAGATCGGGTGAGAGTGCAAAATTTTCAGTCTATAGGAAGCCTACAAACAAAGATGAATTTGTTCATTATTTGTCTGCTCATAGTGAAAGGACTAAGATAGGCGTGTTGATTGAATTCTACCTGAGAGCTATTAGAATATGTAGTGAGGAATATCTGGTGAGTGAATTTGAATACATCAGGGAAGCGTTTGGAAAGTTAGGTTTTCCCGAAGGATTAATAGTTAAACTAAAGAAAAAACAATTAGTATATCAGAACGGCGTGAGGCGAAATTAAAAATAATGTAGATAAAGAGTATATAACGGTTCCGAATTCAAGAGGATCTCAAATTATCGATAAATTCCTAAGAGGAGCGGGAGTTTATTTAGCCAAATCTTCGGGGATAAAGATAGGCGATATGGTGAGGACGAAACAAAATGAGTGTATTACTGAACGTAGTGTAGTTTATGAGATTCCATGTAATGGATGTTCTGCCGTTTATTATGAGGAGTCAGGTCGCGGCTTACCAAAAAGACTACTATATGAACATAGAGCGGACATGCGTCTCCAGCGAACATCTAACTCACTCGTCTTGCACGCAGGTAGGTACGGACACCTACCAAACTGGCAAGAAGCTAAGATCTTTCATAAAAGACTAGATAAGGAGATGAGGGAAGCAATTGAAGCTGGTTATATAACGTCAGGAAACGTAGTAAATCATAGAGAGGGAGTTCTATGTTTAACCAAAATAACGGGAAAACTTATGGTGAAGTTAGCAGAAAGGGGCGGGGCCAAAGAGCATCAACACTAACCAGCCAATCAGGTGAAGCCACAAGTGCTCATCCAGTAGGTTTGGAAAAGATCGTATGCATTCAAATATTATGTGCTTAACTCGTGTCATTCTGTGTGAGCAAGGCTTTGTGGCAAAACGTAATGGAATATAACTCAGCTCTTATCTGTCTTTTTCTACCACCCTTAAAACGCAAATTCGAATATATACAGAAATGTGATAAAACAGTTATGCATAATATTCCGTGCATATGCCGACAATAAAGTTATTTTGATATTCTCTAATGTTACTGGACATCATCCATCATCCATCCATCGTGTTTTGTCTATGAGGCAGGACCAACTCATGTGTCCGGCTAAAGTGTTCTATCCTGAGCTATCCTTTTCATCTCATGGTAGCTCCTGCTGCCTTCAAATCATCCAGCACTGCTTTCCTTTTTCTTCCCCTCGGCTTTCTACCTTCATATCTACCCTCTATCATCTTCAACAATCCTTCTCCTCTCAACACATGTCCGATCCATTTCTTCTGTCTTTCTCTTATCACCTTAATGAGTCTTCTTTCCTCCCTCACCTGTTGCAGTACTTCCTCATTACTTTGGTGTTCCCTCCAGCCTATCTTTAGCATTCTTCTCCAATCCACATTTCAAAACTTTCCAGGAGTTTCTTTTCAGTTGTTTTCAGTGTGCATGTTTCTGCTCCATGCAGTACCACACTCCATATCAAGCTTTTTACTAACCTTTTCTTCAGCTTCAAGTTGAATTTACCTGTAAGTAGTCTTCTCTGCCTCTCAAAAGCTACCTTACCCATACCAATTCTAGATCTTACTTCCTTATTGCAATCTCCATTGTTGGTTAATAAACTTCCCAGATATTTAAACTGTTCAGCTTCTTCTAAGGTCCGATTTCCTATCATTACGTTCATTTGTGCTCCTTTCCTTCTTGCAATTTTCATTACCTTTGTCCTGGTCTCATTAATTCTCATTCCGAATTCTTCCGCTGTTGTTGTCAAGCTATTGACCATTCTTTGCAGTCCTTCCTCAGTACTACAAACAAATGCCTTGTCATCTGCAAACTTTACAGATTTTACCAATTTACCTCCCACTCTGATTCCCTCCTCCAGATCTGAGAGTGCTTCTATTATCATTGCTTCCGTATAGATGTTAAATAGCACGGGGTACAGGGAGCATCCTCGCCTGACCCCTCTCCCAACCAATCCAGGCTCCGATTCTCCTCCTGCAACTCTAACATTCACAGTCTGCCCAAGATATAGATTTTTTATCAGCCTACGGTCCCTCCAGTCAACATTAATATTCTTCAATATTTCCATTAGTTTCCTCCATTGGACTTATCAAAAGCTTTTTCAAAGTCAATAAAATAAACAAACATTTCCTGATCATGTTCCAGCACTCTCTCTCCCATCATTCTCATAATACCAATAGCTCCTCTTGTTCCGCATTTTGACCTAAATCCAAACTGATCCTCTCCAGTGTATTGCTCAGCTCTGTTCGTTAGTCTTCTGGTTAGTATCTTCAGCATTATTTTTGATGCATGGCTGACCAAGCTTATAGTTCGAAATTCTGAACACTTAGTGGCTCTCGGTTTCTTGGGGATAGTAATCATAGAGACTCTCATGAAGTCAGCAGGCCAGTCTCCACTTTCATACATGTTTCTGCACAATACATTCACCTCCTCTCTAGCATTACCTTCAAGATTTTTCAGAAGTTCTGCTGGTACATCATCTGGTCCTGGGGCCTTGCCATTTCTTAGGTCTTTTACAGCCATCTCGACTTCTCTTTCCAATATGTCCGGTCCTATACAATCTACAGTACTTCCACCTCATCTGCTTCCTCCATTTCGATGTTATTAGGTTTGTTCTCTTTATCATACAGTTCTCCAATATACTCAATCCATCTCTTCCTTATATCTGCTGGTCTCTTCAGTTTTTCTCCATTTCTTCCCTCTATTTCTCGCACTCCCAAGCTACTTCGTTTCCATCTATTTATGTCCTTAACTTTTTGGTACATTAAATCAGTTCTTCCTTTCCTTTCTAATTCCTCCAATTCCTTGCACAACTCTTCAAGCCACACCTCTCTTGCTTTATCAGTTTCTATTCTCAGTTCGTTATTCAACTGTCTGTATCTTTGTTTCCCTTCTTCTGTATTTATACTCTTCCATTTTCTTCTTCCTTCCTTTTTGTCAAGCGTCTCTGTAGTGACCCAGGGTTTCCTTGCTTCTCTTTTCACATAACTGATATTTTTCTGTGCACTCTTCTTTATTGTATCCCTCACTCAGTCTACACCATCTTTCTTCACTTGTCATATGAATGTGGCTGTCATTTCTTTGCCTCCTTATCTCTTAATTCACCTTTTTAGTAAAACTATCCTTTGTTCTCCCTTCAGTTTTTCAGTATCCCATTTCTTCCCTACTTTATTCTTTTGCAGTGTCTTCAACCTCACTATATTTTCCATTACCATCAAGTTATGATCAGAGTCAGCATCTGCTCCAGGATAAGCTTTTGAGTTCTTCACTGCATTCCTATATCTCTGTTTTACCAAAATAAAGTCAATTTGGAATCTTTCAGTGTCGCCTGGTTTTTTCTATGTGTATCTCCTTTTGTGATTTTGGAACCAAGTATTAGTCACCATGAGTTCTTGCCTTCTGCAAAATTCTACTAGCTTTTCTCCTCTTTCATTTCTTCTACCTAATCCGAATGGTCCAACCTCCCTTCCGTTTTTTCCATCTCCAATCACACTATTCCAAACTCCCATGATTATTACGTAAGCATTTCTTCCATGGGCTCCAAATATTTCCTCTATTCTATCATACATTTCTTCTACCTCTTCTTCCGGGTGGGCGCTTGTTGGCATATACACTTGCATGGCAAATGTATCTACTTTTTCATCTTTCATTCTTATCCACAGCCTAACTCCTCTACGGTGTTTCTTATCCTCCCTCTAGTAAAATAGCAACTCCTCTCTCAGCCGTGTCACCACCAGAATAAATCACTCTCACGTCTCCACTAATAAAATCTCCTTCTCGCCATCTGACTTCTGACAACCCCATAACATGTATGCTCAGCCTATTCATCTCTTGTTTGATGTTCTCTAACTTTTCTGGTCTGTTCATTGTTCTTACATTCCACGTCCCAATCTTTACTCTTTTGTTGGTGTTGCAGGGAATTCGCCTGATGACGACCTGGGAAGCCCAGTCGTATGATGTAGTAGTATGATGGCATTTGGTTAGAGGAATTTGGGGTGCTTTGAAACTTGCCCCTGGAGGCCTTCGCTTCCGTTACAAGAGGGCCCCCTTTTTAAGTTCCTCACCCATTTATAGGACCTCACCGTCCTTAATGAAGGGATTTGCTCCTTGATGGGGCCCTTGTGGGGCCCCCTTCTCCTTGGGGGGGGGAATTAAAAAGGATTTATCCTCGCCTTCTTTCATGAGACAAAAACAAACAAATAAACAAACATTCGAGTACTTTTTACACAGCGTTCCGGTGCGTTCCGTCCTGCTTGTGGGCCCCGCTAGTTTTCGCTGCAGGGGGAAACATTCCCACTTATCAGACTGGTATTCTGTGTGTGTGTATATATATATATATATATAGGTAAAAACTAAATATTAGTCGGTTATGACTACAGAGTTTGACACTCAATTTTAAACCTTAATACCCTTAAACAATAGAAATTAAAACTTTAAATAAATATTTGAAACAAAGGGCTTAGCATACCTATATGAGATGCTGTATGGGCCTCAAAACATACAATGACTTGTATTGTATTCTCAAAACGTATTATTATAATTTAATACCACATTAACTCTTCGAGTGTAGTTCTATCGCATCGTCTTTGTATATTAACTAATGCGAACATCACAAAAAACAAAATCAGGTTAAACACATTTTCATTCAAAAACAATTTCTTTGTTTAATATTGTATTATGAAAAATAAAATGAAGGTTTATTATTTTAATTTAAATAAATTAATTTCTTTCTTTTTTTAAGGGAAACTGACTTATTTTCATCCGATCTGAAGCTCAAATACATACTTTTTATACATTCATAACCCATGTTTAATTGTTTATTTACTTTTAAATATGTAGTTTTCTGTTATATACATCGATATATAAATATCTTCTTGTATGTGAACTAATAATTTTACTGCACATCAAATATTGTTATAAAATTGTGTTTGAGGAAATTTCTCTTTAAACGTTAAAGGCAACGTAATTTAAAAATCTTAATGATCTGCTATTTGGATGTAATATTTGTATGTATGTACTGATGTTTAGACTATACATTTCGTGAATAAACTCACGTAAATAGGCCGAGATAATATAGCCTTCCTCTCTCTTTATTGTGTAATAATATATATATATATATAAAATTTAGGGTGGGGTGAGACGCAATTGTTTGTGGAATATTTATTTGCTTCACCCATAATTTGCTGTATTGGGTTCTATAGATGACATAAAGTGATATAAAGGAAAGATCAATTTTGCCCTACTAGCGCATTTTTGAGAAAAACAAAATGGCCGCTAATCAAACATATAAATGCTTATAACTTGAAAAATATGCATCCAATTAAAAGACACTATAGAATAAAAATGATTCAAAATAAAACAATACATTAGAAAGTGCCATTTTATAAATTATTTTCTCAATTTTAAATTTTATCAAAATTTACCTCGGTAAATATCACAAATAAATCACTTTTATCTAAATAAATGAAAAATTCTTTGATGACCGAACTATATTACTTTGATAATAGTTAATAACCTTATATAATTTTGAATATTCAAACTATAATCTACAACAACACTAATGAACGAGAGAAATTAGTGACATTTTATTACCACAATTGCAGAAACATATAATCAATACACTTCCAAAAAGATCCCTTTTCAAAAATCGTGAAATGTTTGCTTTTATGAAATTTTGGTGAATTATTTCAGTCTCTAATTAAAAGCTAATTGTCAAAAAGTGAAGTAATTTCTTTCTTGGTTTCCATACATGGCAGCAATGAACGAGACCTAATTCTTGCTCTTATAAATCCATCACGGGATTCTTGGGAATATAGAGATGAGGCCGCATCGGTGACAAGTTTTATTGCCCTCTCGACACTTTGTGAATAAAGTGGATAATTGGGTAGGCACAGTTTTTTAATCCTAAGTGCATTGAGTTCAATATTTTTGAGCGCCATAGTGAGGGGAGGTTCAGTCAGCATTTCTTTTGACCAGTAAATAATATCATCCCATGCGTTTGCGTTGAAATTTATCTCAGGAACCTTAAATTCTCTGATTTTGGACACATTTTCCGTCTTTGTTCTAATGTTCATGATGAAATCAACTGCTCTGTTTCGTTTTCGTTCTGATGTATCTGATAACATTGCTATCAGAACATTTTTGCAATGAGCAAAATATGCGTTTCTAGCAATGTAAGGCTTCACTACATTCTGAACATCCTTTGGAAGAAGATGAAATCTTTTAATTGCTCCAAATATGTGATGTGGTCCATTCCATATATATGATCTACTCTTGATATCGAACCAGCTTGGTCCATAATTTGTAACAATAAAGAAAATTATTGAATAAAGAGTCAATGAAGGAGTTTTCTCTGCAATGTATAGGCGGCAGACACGATTTGCTAATGTCAGCCATCGAGAATGGTTCAGTGGTCCGGGTTTTGTATTTTCCAAATCTTTTGGGACATTCCCACTTCTTATAGCCACAATATTTTTGTACAAATACTGTTGATCTTGGCTAAGATCATCGATAGCCTCCTGATATGTGTGTTAAATCAATGCCTTCTCTAATTGGTTTGAAATTGACTGCAGGCATTTTTTTCACATTCTTTCAGTGCTACTCCGATTTTTCCAGTGAAACATGTTGGACCTTTTGCTTTACCATCAAAATGTTCAAATAAGTGTCGAAGAGGAAGTTCATTTGTATGCAGCATACAAATGCTCCATTGTAACGGTTTCTTTAGTTTTTCTTCTATGAGGTGGATGATCCCACCCTTGGCACCTGTGTTGGTATTTGTATTGTCACATCCTATGAGACGAATGCTCTCATTAATAGCTGACTCTTGAAAGGAGAACAAACTATCAACTATATCTTGAGCTTTACCAAAAGAAGGAACTACATGGGTTAAATATTCATTTCCTGGCTCAGACACCAAAACATAGCGTTCCTCTCTAATGGAGTCTCCGTACCATTTGTTTCCTTTCTTTACCTTCACCAAAGTCTTGTCCTTTCTTCCGTCAAAAAATATAGCAGATATGACAGCAGGATTAGCTTTACTCTCCATCACCAAACTTTTTCTCATTTTCTTTCTTTCCCGTCGGATTTTGTTCTTGCCAATCAAAAGCGTAGGGGAAAGTGGGGCACAGTGGGACAAAAAAGATTTGTGACGTCATAACTCGTTTATTTGAAAACTTATTACAAAATTAAAAAATGGAAAAATAACTATCATCATAAAGGATTGATATGCAAATGCAAAAGTAAAGAGAAGCTTGTTCCAAAAGGCTGTTTTTCGCCAATAAACTATACAGGTGATTTTGTCCCACTGTGCCCCAGGTGGGGGCACAGTGGGACAAGCACTGGGGTACATTGGGACATGATTAGTTTATATCAATGAAACCAAAATTGAAATCAAATTTAAGATACGCATTCTGTCTCTTTGTTGATCCACATGTTTTAGGCTTGGGGAGGATGGTTTTAATATCACTGAGCTTGATAGAAGCCATATCCTGGACTAGTGGAAAGAAGAATTCCATCGACTTCCGCTTTTTTCTAAGATAGGAAACTTCGTAGTCCCCTTCATCATCTTTGTCCTTAGTTACAAGGCCCACATAATATTTCTTGGATGGAGTAGCAAACTCAGCCAGAATGTAATCATTGACTTGGGGCTCTCCTTCCAGTGTTGGTAACTCCTGGTCTTCATCGTTTGTCTCATCATCAAAACCATCAGATGAATGATCTGACAAAACTAATTCTTCACCAGATGATGAGTCCTCCTCAAAAACTAGTTTCCTGGATTTTGGCTTGATATTGGTATCTTTTGTGCCTTGGTTTTGTGTAGAGCATCGAGCTTTACAATGAGCGAGTGCTTCTTTCTCTGGAGTGTCAGTTTCAATCATACTACGTCCTCTCTTTCGGCCTCTTCCTGACTTTTTTCTGGCTGCAGCCTTAGGATAGCCTCTAATTTAAAATAAAAATAAAATATACATATATACATATAATATATATAATATACATATAATATATATATTCACATCATTATGGGGCACAGTGGGACAGCGTCCCACTGTGCCCCATTTTAAGTGTCCCACAGTGCCCCGTGTGATATTTTTTTAAATTGAGTCAGCTGCATCAAAAACTTTGAAAGCAAATGCTAAGAACAACAGCTCACTATGTAGACATATAGTTGTTATACTTATGCAGTTAATATTAAAGAGTTATGTCAACCCAAATAAATCAGAGACTTCCATACTTACAGCAAAATATTTACTTTCTTCCGTTCAAAGAGCAATGGCCTTGACCACAGAGAATCAGGAACAGCTAACCCTCCCAATGCAACGCTAGTGGAGGCACTAATCAAAAACTGTTACGTAGCCGAAAGCACCGCTGTCAGAGTTGCCAAATACTTCTGAAATCCCATTTGTCCCACAGTGCCCCGTGTCCCACTGTACCCGACCTTCCCCTACTATCTTCTTCAGTGATTGCTCCATAATCAACTAAAGCAGTTGAAGCCAAAGCAGCTGAAGCGAAAGCAGCTGCTGCTCGATCTGAAATTCCAAATCTATCGGTTTCCATCGCTACAGTAGGCAATGGAAGTCTCATTTGATCTTGTATGGCAACTGACTCATAGTCTGATTCACTCTGATGTGGGTCTAATTCATATTGTGTGGAAGTACTCTCTACATCTGAAAAACTCTATTTCGGTTAAAATATGAGAGTCCTTCATTTCTCTTCTTTTAACCATTCCTTCTTCTGTCCGCAATTTCCTAGACTGCATTTTTTGAATTCTTTTTGTCATGACTTTATCAACGCCCCCCTATTTTCATTGTACGCGTCGATCGCTGATCCTGTAAAAACAGAAGCTCTTCTTTTGGTACCTTCATTTCTCTTCGACAGGTGCATCTTTTGTGATAATCTTCGCAGCTCTCAGGACAGCCAAAGTTTTGATGGGAGATAAAAGGGCATTTACAGGCACTGATATCGAATAATTCTTCCAAGGTGTCATTAAAATTTTCTCTCATTTTTGACACTACTTTTTGATATACTAAGATCGTTTGCTTTGCCGATGGACCGCTTTAATTTGATATAAACTGATTTGTCAGCTATTGCAGGAATTGAAGCTTTTCTCCAAATACAGAGTATATCTTCAGTAATTTTGTTGAAAATATCAGTTATGTGAAGTCACTGAAGTGGCTTCTTTTAAAAGAACATGGTATTGGCTCACCTGTTTATTTGTTGGCAATGTTGTAAGAGGAAGCTCTTGTGCGGTTCCAAATATAAAATGTGGTTTTGATTGACGCCTTGTAGCTCTAATGTTTGAAGCAGAAGCCATATTTGTTACTAATTATCAGAAATTACCAATTCCAAATCCAACAAAAAACTGAAAATAAAAATTTTCATTAAACATCTGAAACATTGGTGCTCTTCCAATATGTGCTCTACCTTAAAATTTACATTCCAATACGTGATCTACCTTAGATTATTCGGATTAGCAGCAGGTACGTTAGTTAGCCTTATAAGGCTAACTAACGAAAATATCACGACTTAACCTAACCAATCGTCAAGGGCGTATAGTTGACCTAACGATTGGTTAGGTTAAGTCATGATATTTTCGTTAGTTAGCCTTATAAGGCTAGTTTCACGGTAGAGCACGTATTGGAATATGGTAGATCACAGTTTCGCGGTAGAGCACATATTGGAAGAGCACCGAAACATTTATATGATGTAGAAAATGTGAAACAAACAATTTTTTGCTTCAGCAAACGTTTTTGTAAAAAGAATACTTTTCGAGTTATGAAGCGTATAATGACTGGCTGGCGGCCATTTTTTTGGGGGGAAAAATGAGGTACTTAGGATGAATTGAAAATTTTTTAATTCTCATATTCTTTTTTATCACCCTTCAATCCACCTTACTACCAGTGAAGCAAGAGTTGGAAAAATTTTCACCCCACCCTAATATATATATATATATATATATATATATATATATATATATAATATATATATATATATATATATATATGATGCAAGCCCACAAGGGAAAAAGAAAAACGATTTCAAGGCCTTTCGTGTATTCTCGTCAGGGAATGACGAGGTGTAGCTCTGAATACACGAAAGGCCTTGGAATCGTTTTTCTTTTTCCTTGTGGGTTTGCATCATTCATTCATTTCACGTGTTTAATTGTGAAATTCATCCCTTATATATATATATATGAAAATTATTTCACGAAAGTAACACGTGAAAAATATTTATGATGAATAAAACCACGAAGGAAAGGAAACACAGAGTGGTGCTCAAGCGCTTTCGTCTAATGACATCCTCAGGAACACTGAAGTAAATAAAGAGTTCAAGACTATATATAAGGTTACAAAAAAAAAAATATATATATGTATATAATAAATACGGAAATAAAAATTGTGGGGGAGCATACAAATTTGTAAGGAAAACTACCAATTTTAGCACTTTGCCCGAATTCAACACAAGATCAAATGGATTGTTTACTACCAATTTTATAGATAATGCCTGAATGATATATAGGTCACAAAAAAAAAATAAAAAATAAAAATAAATTGGAAAATAAAAATTGTAAGAGGAGCATACAAATTTATTCGTGTGAATAATAACACTCGCACTTTGTCAAAGAATATTTTAGTACTTCCATTTTTCCCGGGCTTTTTAGGCATTGCTAATGTACTTAAACTTTTGGATATTAATATAGTATTTTCGTATAACAATATTGTGAAAAATATCATATTAAAAATAGCCCTACCAATAATTTAGGCATTATCTATAAAATTGGTTGTAAACAATGTGATTCCTTTTATATTGGTCAGACGGGAAAGGATTTGCACACGCGTGTAAAACAGCATCAATATTCCGTTAGAACGGGACAGTCGTCCAGTGCCCTTTTTGTCCATTTGTCAGAGTTATCCCATTGTATTGATTGGAATAATGCTTCAGTTTTGTTTCACTCTCTCAACATTAATAGAAATATTCTGGAGTCTGCTATTATCCAACTTACAAATAACTTTAACATGAGTAAAGGTCTTTTTCAACTCGATCCCGTTGTTTTGAATTCGTTCAGAACGGATTTAGACAAGAAGGGCAGAGTGCTAAAACTTTGGTAATTTTCCCTTATAAATTTGTATGCTCCTCTTACAACTTTTATTTTTCAATTCATTTTTATATTTTATTTTTTTTGTGACCTACTGTATATATCATTCAGGCATTATCTATAAAATTGGTTGTAAACAATCCATTTGATCTTGTGTTGAATTCGGGCAAAGTGCTAAAATTGGTAGTTTTCCTTACAAATTTGTATGCTCCTCCCACAATTTTTATTACTATATTTATTATATATATATATATATATATATATATATATATATATATATATATAATATATTATAACCTATACATAGTCTTGAACTCTTTATTTATTTCAGTGTTCCTGAAGATGTCATTAGACGAAAGCGCTTGAGCACCACTCTGTATTGGGTATTCTATCCAATAATAATTACAGGTCTATTGCTATCGCCTCTTGCTTCTCGAAACTACTAGAGAAACTCTCATTACACTAATTAAATGATAACTTATGAACTAAATGAGTTTGGTTTTAAAAGGTCCCACTCAACTGATCTGCGTATCTCTATACTTAAGGAAATTATATTTAAATACACTGACAGTAATTCAAATATTTATAGCTGTTTTCTAGATATAAGTAAGGCATATGATAGAATAGCACAATATTTTATTTACAAAACTAGAAGGCAGGGAAGTTCCCATGTACATATTAAACTTATAATAACATAATTTACAATGACTTAAGTATTGGGGTCAAACCAGCTCTTTGACTGAAGACTCAGATATAAGAAAATCTCGAAGCCTTTGTGTTAAAGCGAATATGACTATAAGGAGCTTCCGGTTCTGTACAAGTGAAGCTAAAGAAACTCCCTTTCTGCAGTAATATATACGGACAGCAACGCTGGGTGGCTTATAAAAAACGTTCTAGCAGAACCCTAAATTTGCAATCTAAAAGATCTTTTAGACTCCTACATAAATTACTCCGAGATGCTCAGTTCCGCAAATGTTTGCTACCCACATTGAGCTTCTCTAAGGTAACAAGACTACAGTCTAAAGCAACGAATTAAAAAATCAACCAGCCCGATTAGCCAAGCTATTTACCAATGCTACCATACGTCTTCTAAGCTCTGGAATTCATGGTATGAAAACGTCTGCTTGTAGCTTCGCCTAACTTCGACATTACTGTATTATTTCTCATTAATTGTATATATTTATATCCTTAGTATGTGATTTGTCATTGTATTATTAATATTTGTCATATGGATAATGATCTGTCAATAATCTTATTCATTTTCATTTCCATCTTCATATAAATCAGTGAAATAAATAAGCGAGTATGCCTTAATTTCAGTCTGATAACACAGTTAAAGAAAACGACTAGCGAGTTTTACGGAGGTAACTCTATTATTTGTGTGATTTTCCGAATTATCAACCCCATCTGTAAAATACTTGCTCAAGGGCTAACAACTTTAATACAACCACATTTCGCACCATCAGTAAAGATTGACGGATAATCTCTAGGAGCGCTCCATTTTTCAATATTAAACATACACTCATAAAACATATACCATTTGAAAGCTCACATTTTTCTGAGTCTAAAAATGTAGTAATCCAAAAGTATCAATAGCAAACAAAAAGTACCTAGATTTAATTAATTGTTTGACACGTGACGTCATTAACTACAGTATAAAGGTTGGCTAAGTTATAAATCTTCAGTCTGTGTTGTAAGATGGTATTTTTGGTAATTGTTATGCTAACCTAACTTAATATGAATATGTTATTACATTATCATTTGTATAATTGATCGATATAGGGTTTTATATTTAAACCAAGTTACTTTTTATTTGCTATTGATACTTTAGGATTACTATATTTTTAGACTCAGAAAAATGTGAGCTTTCAAATAGTATATGTTTTATGAGTGTATGTTTAATATTGAAAAATGGAGCGCTCCTAGAGATTTACCATATTGACCTTTGGTGAATTTTTAGTTTCGCCCACGGCAATAAAGAGACTTTTTTTACAATCAAAATATATGTACATAATCAACCATATTCTTTTTACCCATGTACAGTATTTAATACCTAAAGCTTAATAACTAGCCATGCATATTTGCGCGAGTCAAGTTTAAAGGCATGTTATATATATATATATATATATATATATATATATATATATATATATATATATAATGTTAAGCATAACAATAGTAAAACCTCATCACTGAATATAATCTCTTTAATTCAACTAAAAAATCTGTAAGTTTTATAAACTATTTAATGTTTAAAAATCAAATTGTTAAAGACGCCATCAACTACCGCAAACAGATTCAGCTAAGACAATAGAAAATTAATCAAGTGGGCCTGAAATCGAACCTTCAACCTCTTAACCCTGATCAAACAATTTTTCTAAGAGAACTTTGAGCAACAACGAAAGACGACTTCTCTCTTTGGGCCTAGATTTTAAGTTGCCAAACTTTAAGATAAATTATTTTAAACACTTTTTATCATTTAAAAAACTTTTTCATAGTTTAAAACGAATCCTAATAGCTGAGAGACAAAACTTCCATTTCTAAAGTCTTCAAATACCCACATCGCCAATAAACACTTTTATAACTTTAAACCTCAAAGTTTTTCCCCGTAATCAATAGTAAAGACATCGCTTGCCTAAAAGAATTGTACAGGGATGACTCCATCATAATTTCACGTCCTTACAAAGGCAAAGGTACCATTCTTCTTAACAGATCAGATTATAATAAGTTGAATAATGCCCTCAACGACTCCCCCAAATTCAAAAAGATTAATAACAATCCTCTAACACTTTCACTAAAACTTGAAGATAAAATCAACCGTTTCCTCAAAAATTATATGATAAAAATAAAATTTCGGAGGATGATTACAACCAAATACGCTCTTCCGTCTCTTCCCCAGACACTCTTTACGGCCTCCATACAAACACATACCAAATTTACCCGTTAGACTTATCCTTTCTGCCTACATCACTCGTTATAACACCTAGCGAAATTCCTAATTCCCCCCCTAATCCCCTAACGCAGAATGAATATTCCATCCCCAATTTCTACGAATTCGCCAAAGTAATGCTGACGTTGAACAATTCAGCCAACCTCCATATGCACAGCTTTGACATAGTATCCCTCTACACCAGCGTTTCTTAACCTGGGGGAAATTTCAGGAATCCATGGGGGATTTCCGCAGAATTTTGTTTGGTGATCATATAATTAGTGTGCATTATAAGTCTACTAATGTTATTAACTTCTGTCTTCGAGGCTACTTTTTTCCGTATCCTAATGGAGGGGGAAATCGGGTATGGCGAATTGGTCGAAAGGGGAAATGACACGAAAAAGGTTAAGAACCGCTGCTTTACACCAACGTACCAATTAGAGAAGCCATCGACATCTGCACCAACAATTTATTTTCCATCAATCATAACACAGACCTCAACCTAACGAAACAAGAATTTACCAAACTGTTAACCCTTACCGCTTCAGACACCAACTTCTTTTCAATAAACAACTTTGCCAACAAACATATTCACTAGCCATGGGATCCCCCTAAGAGCCACACTAATTAACATCTTTCTCTGTTATCACGGAAAATAACTGGCTACTCCATTGCCACACCCATTACAAACCACACCTATATAAAAGATATGTCGATGACACTTTTCTACTCTTTCACAATATTAACCACGCACCTCTTTTTCTTAACTATCTCAATTCCCAGCATCAAACCATCAAATTCACTAAAGAAGACGAATCTAAGAACACCCTACCCTTTTTAGATATAACAATAACAAAACAAAATAATAAATTCAGCACTTCCATATATCGAAAACCTTACATATACAGACCTAGGTACAAATTACTTAAGCCACACCCCCTTACTATAAAATTAACAGCATTAAAATCTTAATCCACTGTGCTTATGAACTTTGTTCCTCCTACTTATCCTTCCACAACGAAATAGAATTCGTTCACAGTTTCAGTATTAATAACTCTTTCCCAAAACATTTACTACAATCTCTAACTAGAAATTTTCTCAACAACATTTATCAACCCCCCCTGAAAGTCCCCACTGTTAAAAAAGATATACATTACTTTTCTTTTCCTTACTACGACTATATTAGTTACAAAATACAATCAGAACTTCGCCACCTATTCACCCCTCTTTACCCTCAAATTGGCCTTCAATTTGTATTCACCAATAATAATAGCATTAAATCGTATCTCATCCACTATCTACTGTTTAAATTGTACTCACTGCAAAACGAATTATATTGGCAGCAACATTCGCCACTATCAAACAAGAGTGGACGAACGTCGTGGCATTTCTACCAGAACATCACAACCTTCAAATAAACCATTGACACCTTCACAATCACCCACTGCTCTCCACCAATTTCAAAATTATCAATTCAGCATACCAACCAACCGACCTCCGAATCCTCGAATCCCTATATATCCTTAATACAGAACCTACCCTCAGCGACTACAGTTCTTACCTCTCTACATTTTATGTAATTTTAACTTTAAGTTATTATCATAAGACTGTACAAATATTTTGTATAAAATCTTTTACTATATTTGTTCACTTTTTTATTTTTTACTTCTTAGCAATGATGATGGAAATCGAATTTCCGAAACGTCTGACTAATAAGCATGTACCACCTTATATATACGGGGTGTCAGGAAATGATTGCCCCCCTGTAGAGCAAAAACTAGAAGAGATAGATAAAAACCGGCGAGACCACTTGAAAGAGCGTTAAAGTCTGAATAAAAACCATTATATTCTATTCCTGTGATTTTAATTCTTACCATTTTTTTCCCCACAGAAACCATGGCATCATCTATTTTGAACGATTCAGAGAAAAAGCGAGTTCTTGACCGCATTCGAGCTGTCACATTTCGTGAAGCAAAGGAAGCTGGTGCAACTTTCATAACTCGACACTGGGTGGCTGAGAGATTAAAAAGATCAGAAGACTTTGTCAAAAGGAATTGGAATAAGAATCCTGAAGATTGTGAAACAGAATTTCGAGGAGGAAACCGGAGAAATTATCTCAAGAATCGAAAGACATTGTGCTTGCTGCATCACGGCGCCGAAAGAAGAGCTGCTCTGAGGTAGCGAAAGAGATACTTATCCGTCGTGGTAAGATAGTCAATCGGCAACTTGTGCATCAATTTCGAGTTCGCCAAGGCTTGAGTGCTTGGCATGAAATAGCTAAGCCACGGAAGAGTGATCTTAATATTGAAGATCGGCTATGGTTTTGTGATTATCTTGAGGAATGGACGGAAGACGATTTCCTTCACGTGGTTGTCAGCGATGAATTCTTCGTTTATGTCTCCAGAAAACCAAATTTTCAGAATGATCGGGTTTGGGCAACAACTCCTGATGAAGTCCCAGACGACCAGAAGTATCGAGAAATAGTAAAAAATCCAGCATGTGTGGGTGTTTTCATTATGTTCTCTATTCGGAAGCTCATCTGGGTTATCAAACCAAGAGGAACCAGTTGGGATGGGCCTTATTTTCGAAATGTAATTTTAGCCCAACATGTAATTCCGTTTTTGAAAGACCCCGAGTGTGTTTTGGATGTTGAACAGGCAACCTTTCTTCACGACAAAGCCCCCTGTATGAAAGCACTTGCGACTCAACAACTGCTTAAGGACAATAACATTGATTTTTTCGGAAATAATGAATGGCCTGGCAATTCTTCCGATCTTAATGTCTGTGAACATGTCGGATCCATCATGAAGGATCGGGTGGAGTCCTTAATGCTGGAACAACCCATTCAGAATCGGTATTCAACAGAAATTATGACTGCAAAGATCAACGAAGTCCTTGAAGAAATGAGTCATGATACCGATCTCTTTGAGACACTTCTGGGATCATACCCCCGTCGATTAATGGCCGTCAGAGCTGCAAATGGGGGCAACACCCGATATTAAAACAAGTGTTTTTATTCAAAATTAAGCGCTCTTTCGCGTGGTTTTGTCTGTTTTTTCTATTCCCTTCAGTTTCTTCTCTTCTGTACGGGGGGGGGGGCAATCATTTCCTGACACCCTTTATAAGTGATGTAGATGTATTAGGAGTAACCAGTGGTAATTTTACATACGTTAGTGATACCACCAGGTGGATTGATCATTGTCTCACTAGTAATAATCTAAAGGATCGAATTGTTAGAGTTCATGTTCTGCATGACTTCCTTCTTTCTGATCATAGACCATTAGAAATATTAATTAACTTTACCAATTTATGCGCAACAGGACTTAACAAGAACTCGATAGGTAAGAATAATCGCGTCGATTGGTCTAATGTTAATATACAACAGAGAATAGAATACAAAGACAGAACAAGTCACCTCTTTAATAATTTAGAAATTTTGCATCTTGCCTGTAGTAATCCTTGCTCAAATGATTCTCACTGTAAACTCATAAATAGGTATTATAGTAAGATAGTATCCCTGTTAAGAGAAGCAGGAAGCCCCCTGATTAAATCTAACAACTATCATACTAAGATTATTCCTGGATGGAATGATTTTATTGCCCCCCCCCCCCTGAAGAGGGAATAGAAAGACGCCTATGATTTGTGGTGCTTTCATGGTAGACCCAGATTAGGACCAGTATACATGAATATGTGTAGAAGTAGGGGTCAGTATAAGGCGGCCATAAGACGATGTAAACAGGAAGAGGAGTCCATTCGAACATCAAAAGCCTGTGAAGCTCGCATAAATAACGATGACAACAAATTTTGGAAATTTGTTAAGAATCAAACAAGTGTCAAAAATGTCCTCCCTCCGACAATCGAGGGGGTGTCGGGGAAGGATGAAATTGCAAAGCTGTGGAAAAACCACTACTCTAACATTCTTAACAGTGTGAGTAGAAATAATCTTAAGATGGAATGCAGCGAAACGACTGTGGGAGGAACAAGGGAAAATACTTTGATATCAGTTTCTGAAGTAAAGAGGTTAATTAAAGAGTTAAAGACTGGTTCTGCGTCAGGGGTACATGACTTATCGAATGAGCATTTAAAATATGCCAATGACGTAGTATGTCTGCATATATCATTGCTCCTATTAGCTATTCTTGCTCATAGCTATATCCCTGCAGAGTTCATGAGGGTATATATCTTGCCCCTGGTCAAAAATAAGTACGAAGGCATTCTGTCCAGCAAAAATTACAGGCCTATTGCTGTCGCTTCCTGCTTCTCGAAACTACTATAAAAACTCTTGTTACTCCGATTAAATGATTTCCTATGGACATCTCCTAATCAGTTTGGTTTTAAAAGGTCCCACTCAACTGACCTGTGTATCTATGTACTTATAGAAACAATATCTAAATACATTGACAGTAATTCAACTATTTATAGCTGTTTCCTAGATATAAGTAAGGCATATGATAGGGTGAACCACATTATTTTATTTGAAAAACTAGAAGACAGGAAGGTTCCCATGTACATATGAAATGTATTGAAATTTTGGTATTCGCACCAATCGTTTACCGCTCCTTGCTCTCCCCAATGCTATTTAATGTGTATATTGACGGATTAACTACTTCACTTAATGAGGCAACAGTAGGATGTTGTATAGATAACACAAGGATAAATAACTTAGTTTATGCCAATATGGTGTTAATAAGTCCCTCTGTTAAAGGTCTGGATCGGCTACTAAAAGTCTGCGAAGTGTATTCGCAGAAACATGATCTTTTTAATGTTACAAAAACTAAGGTTATGCAGTTTTATCCTAAAAGCTGTAATCACCCAGATGATATAAGGCTTAAAATGAATGGTGAAGTAATTCAGGAAGTACAAGAGTTTAAGTATTTGGGTCAAACTATTGCCAGCTCCTTGAGTGATGACTCGGATATAAGAACACAATCTCGAAGCCTGTGTGCTAAAGCGAATATGGCCATAAGGAACTTTCGATTCTGTACAAGTGAAGCTAAAGACACTCTTTTTCGTACTTTCTGCAGTAATATATACGGACAGCAACTCTGGGTGAATTATAAAAAAGGTTGGCAAAATCCTAAATTTGTTGTATAACAGGTCTTTTAGACTCTTACATAAATTACCCCCCCGAGATGCTCAGCTTCGCAAATGTTCGCTACCCGCAATGTCCCGAGCTTCCCGGAGGTAACAAGGCGTGCTTAATACAGTCTAATGCAAAGAATTAAAAAATCAACCAACCCGATTATCCAAGCTATCCATGAGTCCTGCCATTTATCATGTAAGCTATGGAATTCTTGGTACGAAAACACGTCTGTCTGTAAGCTCCACTTAACTTCGACATTACAGTATTATTTCTAATCAATTGTATATATTTTTATCCTTAGTGTGTGAACTCTCATTGTATTAATAATATTTGTCATATGGACTATAGTCTGCCAACAAACCTTTTTATTTTCATATATTTTCATATATATATATATATATCTGACATGGGTCAATTACTGGGTTTCTATTATTATTAGGGGTACTCAATACATTTTGCCCCACCATTATTTCCTAGCTAAATAATAGGCCATGGGGCTGAAATGTCTTGGGCTTAAGTGTGAACTTTCTGCGCTTCACATAACTGAATTTTTCCAGTTTGAACCTCCCCTCTTTGTATAAAACCGATGGTTAACGCAGTTTCGTAAATGGCGTCTGACAGTGGTGTGCGTCATAAAAAGAGCTGTTATCGAGTCCTTAACCGCAGAGAAGGAAACAGTTGAAAATATTCACAAACATCTACAAGACCTTTACGGAGATGCTGTTGTTGATCGAAGCACAGTTGGACGCTGGTCTAAACGTGAGAGATCATCGGAGAGGGAGAGTTGGCCTCGATGATGAGCCACGCAGCGGTCGCCCAGCATCGGCTGTCACATCTCGCACTGTGCAACGTGCTAATAGCATCAATCGATCAAATCTGCGCGTCACATATAAGGAGCTATCACTGGAGCTAGGAATTAGTAAAGGAAGTGTGAATATAATAATTCAGCAACTGGGATACTCAAAAGCGTGTTCACGGTTTCTTCCTCGCGAACTGACTGAAGATCACAAAATCCAAAGAAAAGAAATTGCTTCTAAGTCGTTGGTTTGATACGAGACAGAAAGGGATGACTTCCTTTCACGAATTGTGACTGGGGATGAGACTTGGGTACATTTCAACCTGAAACAAAACGCCAATCCATGGAGTGGCATCACGCAGACTCCCCAGGCAAGAAAAAGTTCAAAATGGCTCCCTCTGCAGGAAAGGTTATGGCCACCATCTTCTGGGACATGAAAGGGATCGACAGAAGCTAAGGTTAACAAAGACCCTAAAATCCACTCCAAGGTTAGCCCGAGAGAAAGGAAAGAGTAGAGGGTTAAGAGAAGAGAAGAGAAGAGAAGAGAAGAGGTTAAGTAAGGAGGAACACCTATCACTCGTGGGTTAACATTCATTCAGAAAAAGAGAAAAAAGACTCCATCATCATCCGCCGGCCACTGCCGACAAGTCAGAAAAATAGTCGGAGAGAATAGGAGAGGGGTGAAAGATGAAAAGAAGTAAAATAAGAACGCTTACAAACCATGCAAACTACAAACATGCAAGAAAGAGAGTTACAGACATGCAAAGTAAGGAGGATAAGAAAAAAAAAGTAGGTAAAGTTAAACAAAAAGTGGGTTAGTTTACTCTACGAGCTACATCTACGTTCATGTTAGTCTAATTTTTTTTTTTTTAATTGCTGGCATCACACGCTGGCATGTCACAAGCTGGCATTCATCGTCAACAGACTCATCCTCGAGCACCACCACCAGAGCTCCTGTTGCTAACTGTTTTTTTTTTTTTTTTTAAACAAAGTTAATACTTTTAAAATGTCTGTCAAGACGGTTCTTAAACATATTAACAGCTGGTAGAATGAACGACTGACGCGGGAAGATTATTCCATTTATCAATTAATTTAAACGTAAAGAAGTTTTTAGCGATGTTAGTAATGAAACGTCTGCCACGCAACTTAAATCCGTTATTACGAGTATTACTATTATCGAAAGTGAACAATGTCAAAATTTACATTATCGACGTTATTAACGATTTTGAAAACTTCAATAAGCTCCCCCCTTAATCTCCTAGTTTCGAGTAAATACAGGTTTAACTCTAATCCTATATTCATAAGGCTTATTACGCAATGACGGAATCAGTTTCGTGGCACGACGTTGAACCCTTTCTAACCTATCAATATCCTCACGCAAGTACGGGCACCAAAACTGAACTGCATATTCTAAATGAGGCCTGACTAGGGACTTGTAAAGGGGCAATTCTGGTGGACATTATGAAGAAAGGACAATCAACTCAGAGGCACATACTGCTACCATACAGGAGACGTATATAAAGCAAGTTCGACCGGAGAGAAAACTGGAAGACGTCCTTCTTTTGCACGATAACGCAAGACCACACAACAGTTTGCAAAGAAGAGAGGCCATCAAAAAAATGCGCTTGACTGTGTTACCCCACCCTCCATACAGCCCGGATCTGGCACCTTCAGACTTCCATTTGTTTCGGCCAATGAAGAATGCTATTCTTGGAAGAAAGTTTCAGAGTGGTGATGAGGTTGTTGAGGTGGTGATGAGGTTGTTGAGGTGGTGATGAGGTTGTTGAGGTGGTGATGAGGTTGTTGAGGTGGTGATGAGGTTGTTGAAGTGGTGATGAGGTTGTTGAAGTGGTGATGAGGTTGTTGAAGTGGTCACGTCACGTCACACTGACTGAATATGGTGTGTAGAAAGTTTGTTTCTGGGTATACAGCGTAATCCTTTTCGCATTCCGTTCCACCTGAATGTGCTATTCGTAGTGTAGTAATGCCCAGTTAAGAATATTAATTTTTGTTTAAGATTATAATGTTTAATATAAATCATTTACTAATAATTGTGAAATTGTTTGAAATTGTTTAAAATGGGTAGAGTTGGCAGTCCTGAACAGAGGCCGACAGAGAGCACTACCCCACAAGGGAGTCAGTCTTCTAGGCAACGCGTTACGCGTAAGGTTGGCGTCATGTAACGTAAAGTTTAATTAATTGTTTGTGTTCCTCTCCGACGTAAATGTTATAGAAATTCCGTACTCGCACCCCCTAAATTACTTAAACCATTTTCGGAGTTAAATAAATAATAAAAAGTGTTAAAAGAGTGTTAATAAAACCCCCCTTTGTTTTGTAACGACTTTCATAGTCTCGGCGTGGCTACCATGAATATAATTGTAAAGTAGTGTTGAAATGAGTAGAGAAAGCGTGTAAAGATAAATGAAATAGCCGATAGAGAAGTAAATAATGAAGAAAGTAAATAATAAAAGGCGTTCACTATATTTGGTGGCTAGCGGCGGTCTTACATCATATTTTGTATGAGGCTTACCCACGTGCTATTATTTCGATTAAAATTCTGCCGACCCGGTAAAATAGCCAATAGCGTTAATGAATATTTTATTTCGATTATTAAAATATGTAAATGCAAAGTTTACCCCGTTTGCAGGCAAATTTCGATTTTCATTCCTTAAAATTCATTATAAATGTAATTTCAAAATGGCGCCCATTGTTTTCCAAATTATTCTGAGTCACGTCGCTTCAAAATTTTTGCGCGTCAAAATTTGTTGTTTGAGATCGAGTCTAGACTCAAAACTTATTTTAGTCGTTACAGAGTCGGTAGAAAAACTTGTCCGACTCAATATTGCGAGTCATTATTACGTTAAATTTCGTTCATTAGGTCGGAGAGGACATAGTTTTGAAAATTATCGTGCTGCCTGAGGACTCAATTTTTCTTTTTTTCGTCTCTTCCACTGTTATGCCTGTTCAGCTTACCTTTGTTTACTTTTTGTGTTTAAACTTTTGGAATTTGATAATTGTCAGAATAATGATTAATAAATAAATTTTATACGGTCCTGTCAAAATGTTTCAGCGAAAATTTGTACCGATTGTAAAACATTTCATGAACATGAAAAAATTTTCTGGGTTTCATTAGCAGATTTTTGATTATATTTCGATTGGTTGTACATAAATTATAATGATAGGCTTATTTTAAATAATTGTTTATATAAGTTTACGGGCTTTTTGCTTTGCTTCGCTTCGCGCTAAAATAGGATTACGTTACATTTTAAGGGACAATCGAAAAATAATCTTAAACATATCAAATTTGTCAGATTTGGCCGTATAGGATTGTGTTAAATTTCAAAATAAGCAGAATTCGTTTAACTGAAATAGAGAAATTGTGTTATAAGTTTTTTTATTTTTTTTATATACTCATTAATTATATACTCATTAATTATACTTACTTATTAACTTATACGTATATATTAGTTATATATATAATTATATATATTTATATACTCATAAAATTTGGTAGGTAGGCTGATTATCTATTTTTTTTCCTCTCCGTTCCTTTCGTTCATTTCACGACAATTCCGACATATTTGGTAAAATGGCTATTGTATTGTACTGAAGGATTTCTTGTAGGCCTATCGTTAAATATTGTTCGGAGATTAACCGTTACTACGGTATCTGTCTATTGAGTAGTAAATTCTTAGTTATTTAACAAAATTTTAATTGGTTTAACATAAATAATCATAGGATTTTTCTTTAATAAGCACAAATGTTATGCATTAAATTCTAAATTGTTCTTTCCGCGCATAACATTGAATTTATTAATTATAGGTCTAAAATTGCGGCGGTACAAATATTTTATGAAATTTGGATATTATAATTTTTTTTCGAATTACAGAAATTTGCGTAGAAAGTTTTCATATTGGTTCTTTGTTTTATAGATTCATTTAATTTTATTTTTATAGGTAGGCCGATTTTTATTTTTCTTTCCAGTTCAATGACAATGGTAAAATTTTTATTGGGAATTTAGAGTGTATTCTAAAAAGGATGTTTTGATTTGATATTTTAATTTGGGTATTAGAAATGAAAAATGTCCTTTTTTTTAGTTCGAGCGTTTGCATAGAAAAAAATTACAAAATTATGTCAGGATATAATGCAGTTTCATTCGGTTACGTAGGGATATTTGTATAGAGGTTCGCTTACAAACAAAGCGACCGCTCTCAATTAGGCAATGTTTTTTTGTTTACAGTAGGTTACGTGTATTTTTGAGTGCATATTATCTATTCTTATTTAGTATAACTATGCAAATTTTAGTTTCACTTGGAAACGATAAATTACTGGGATTTTTGTGATTTGCAAACCATACTGGGGTTTCTGTTGAAGGAGAGAGTTGTCTCTCAGATGTAATTTGCGAATTGCGAGTTCAATTCATATGAAATTTGACGTTTCAAGTTGGAATTACTGTATTAAAATAATTTTTGGTAGTAATATTTAATTTTTTTTACTTTTTAATAACTGTTTTGGAAAATTATTATTGTTTAAACCTTCAGTCGGGTTAACTAATGCATTTGAAACATTGGCTCAAGTGTACACTCGGAAATGGAGCCTTCTAGATAGCCAGTAACGTTTTTGTGGCGTCTTTGTGTGCTCCTCCTCAAAGGGCAAGAGGGTTCATGATTGTCAGAGAATGGATGACATGAAGTTTCTGGGGTTCATTTTTGTCTTTTGTATTTAAAAGTATTGATGTGATTTCTGACGATAGTTTGAACAATAATATTCTTAAATTATACTAACAGTTACTATGTATGGGCGCTTTTATATTTATACTGTACAATTTTGTTTCGTACGTTTTATGACTTTTTTATCTTCTCCGCTGTAACTGCCATAAGTGACCTTATTGGTAGCTAGATTTGATTAAATTTTTGCGAAATTTTGAGATTGTATTTTTTTTTTCCGTGAATTTGGCCAGAGCAAATGTGTAGTTAGTATTTCGAAGTGAACTGTCGAGAAAATTCGATAAATTAAATATGAAATGATAAGCAGTACAGAAACACGTTTCGAATAAACTTTTTTTTCAAAATTTCAAAGGCTCGGTTTGGAGGCAACCAAGTTGAATCCGAGTTCCATCCAGTGAGTTTAGTCGACCGGATAGGTGATCGATCACCAATGAGAGAGAGAGAGAAGAGAAACCCAGACTGCGCAGGGACTTGGCGCAGGATGGTTTCGGAAGAGAAGAGATAGAAGAGAGGAACCGAATGCGCATGCAGTTGGCGCAGGACAGTTTCGGAAGAGAAGAGAAATTTACGTGTGCAGGGTCTTGGCACACGAAAGTTTCGATCGAAGATGGTCTACTGGTATTTTTCGGGCAGTAGCTGGTCACGCTGCTCGAATGCTTCGCTAAATATGTGTTTTAGCACGCGGTAGGCAAGCCACGTGAGCTTGAACGGGTGTCTAAGACTGTACTGTCCATACAGACATACAGTAGGTTCGTTGGGAAACGGCCTACGGCGGAGTGATCGTTTGATTGTTGCCAGTAGAAGAGTCTTTCAGCTGGACGTAGGAAGAGCAGCGTTCACCGACAAAAGTGGAGATGAGACAAGGCGAGTTTCTTCATCGACTTCTAGAATTGCAAATTCCGTCCAATTCCAGCGCGTGGTCCCGCTTTCAGTATATCTCCCCCCCTGATCCTTTTAGAATTGGACGTCTCTTGTTTTTTTTTTCGCCATTGGAGAGAGAGCGGAACCATTATAGCGTGCTGCCCTGTTGCATGTTGATTGATGCAATCCCTTGCATTCTAGCGAAGTGAGCAGGAGAGCTGCGATTGAAAATTATCTAAACAACGTCCAGCAAATTAATGTACTGATTATTATGTAATGAAATTATAAGTGAAAGGGTGCGATTATTGCCCATATTTGTTGTATTTTTCGTGAAGTAGTATGTGCGCTCTTGGTCAGTATTTTATGTAAACTTTTTCTTATTTTTTCTATGTCGCCCTGATAGTAACTGTATAACTATACAAATAACTGTTTCAAATGTAAAGCGATCGTTGATGAGGAATCGCGGAATAGATTGTGAACTTGAGATTTGTGTAGCCACTGTAAGAAAATTTTCCGTTATTTTTTTTGGCATGTATAGATTAGTTACAGGTTGTAATTTAATTATTAGTGTGAAATGTTATTTTATGCAAATGTGAAAATTATAAAGTTTCGGTTTTTATAATATGATACAAAATATATGTGTGGAATTTGTCATTCTAATTATTTCTTGTCTATCAACTTGAATTGTTAAAGAAAAAAAAAAAAAAAAATTGCAAAATATATAAATTTGTTGAATAAATTTATTAAATTTGTTAAACGATATTAATAAGTTTTCCTAATGAAAAACTTATTTTCAAGGGGGTGATGCGAGTGTAGTAATGCCCAGTTAAGAATATTAATTTTTGTTTAAGATTATAATGTTTAATATAAATCATTTACTAATAATTGTGAAATTGTTTGAAATTGTTTAAAATGGGAAGAGTTGGCAATCCTGGACAGAGGCCGACAGAGAGCAGACTACCCCCACAAGGGAGTCAGTCTTCTAGGCAACGCGTTACGCGTAAGGTTGGCGAAATGTAACGTAAAGTTTAATTAATTGTTTGTGTTCCTCTCCGACGTAAAATTATAATAGAAATTCCGTACTCGCATCCCCCTAAACTACTTAAACTATTTTCGGAGTTAAATAAATAATAAAAAGTGTTAAAAGAGTGTTAATAAAACCCCCCTTTGTTTTGTAACGACTCAGAGTCTCGGCGTAGCTACCATGAATATAATTGTAAAGTAGTGTTGAAATGAGTAGAGAAAGCAAGCGATAAATGAAATAAAGAGCCGATAGAGAATAAATAAAGAAGAAAGTAATTAATAAAAGGCGTTCACTACAGTAGTTTAGCATACATGTGCACATAGCTAGGATCAAAGAAGTAAGGACTTGAGCTTGGGATCACGAACTCTCTAGAAGCACTCGGGGAGCAAATGGTGTTTAACGGATTAATTGTAATAAAGTCACTGTGCTCTATAGATACTTGTGTTAGAGGCATGTCAAAGAGGGCCAGTTCTGATTTACAACACTGTGAACTACACGGAAGGATGAAACGTATCACGGCGCGTCAGAAATAGTGACACCTCTCTCGACAAGTAGTAAACAGTTTATGATTCATGAGAGCAACGTCCTTAGCTTATATCAGTTAAAAAAGTGGTCAACCATAGGTTTCATGCGCTTAGAATACTTCTTTTTTGATGTCCTTTTACGTTTAATACCACATGCTGGTAACCCCTTCTTCTTCTTTCGTACAGGACTCTTCTTCTTCTTCCAGCCACCACACATTTTTCTCTTTGCATCTTTGATGATTTCGTCCCGTGTACGCTTTAAGTGCTTTTTTTAGAGCTTCTTTAGGTTTAGCCCCAGCCATTATCTCTTCTACCATGTTAAGACCTGATTGTAAAGATTTCCTGCCGAGATATCTGGCACCCCTCTTCAACAAGGGGACAACCGTACGCAGTATGGTTGAAAAAAATGGATCCAATCCCATTTCCGCGCTGGTATCCACCCCTCGATAGACTGTGAAAGGCCTTCGGGTCATTTATCGCAGTGCGACTAAAGTGCAGCTTCACTGTTAAGCTCCCGTCACTGAATGAAAAACTTTTCCCTCAATCGTTCTTATATATATTGAGAAACTGGTTAGTAGGTTAGCTGCGACATTGACATAATGAGGCTTGTCGTATGTGATGCTTAAGCTCCTTCCTCTATGATTTGGAATGTGAGCGATGCGCGTCAGGTACGCCTGGGTATCCCCAACAAACTGATGTTCAATGATATTGCTGTAAATATAGCACATGTCCGGGGGAGGGTAGCCATCGTTCAATTTCTCCAATTTCAGCTGATACATTAAGCTGCACATGTCATGTTGTGATTCGTGAAAAGTATCTCTTTGGATGGCTGCCCCCATATCTGCTCTCGTTATAATTTTTGAACAGCCCATTGTCTTTAATATTTCTGTTAGCCTTTGTTTTAGAGTCAAAGTATGTGTCGGGGTACCTTTGTTTACGATTTCGTATTCTAAATCATCCGTAAGATTTTATCTTTTCAAACTACCATTTAAGTCTCTCACAACATCCTCGGCTGCGCCATAATGACCCGGTCCTAGTGTTACTACTGTAGTGTCGTACTGTGCCTCCCCCCCCCTACTCCCGGCGGCGCGCATGGTTTCGGCCTGAGTTACCCCGGCCCTTTCACACTCATCACGGTTTCTAAGAACCGTAAAAACGGATTCTTTATAATCACTACTTAAAAATTTCGTAGTCAATTGTAATTCGCCTATTCCTACCTCATATGATTCACGGCCCAAATCAATGGGCCCATGTTGCATACTATTTAAGCTTCATTATCGCATCATCTTTTATATAGGTGTTGAAGCTTCTGGGTACCCTATCTATTTCACCGGATACATTTTTCTCTTTCCTGAACCTTTGCTGCCTAAAATTTTTTCAATTTTAAACACATTTTTTCCTAAATTAAATGTTACTTTCTGCAGCTCGTTGTTGTAAAAGCCTCCTGCGATTTCTTCCCCATTCAAATCTTCAACGTAATACATCATTATCTCGTCTCAAATCCCTTCGCGAATTTATTACCCGAACGCGACAGCCTTACATAATCACTGACTTGAAACGCCTAAAGCGTGGTGGCACTCTACGAATATCTTTTCTCACCTCAAATTCTGTATGCGTACCTCTTTCTAAAATTTTGTTAGGTGTTGTTCCAATCGCACGGTGTTGTGTACTGTTGTAGGATGAGGCCAGCGAGTCTATATATCTGTATGTGTTTTTATGTGTGAAATAGCGATGCATGCGTTCCTTTATTGTACGCTGAACTCTTTCAGCTAAAGATGCCTTATGTATAGAATTGCTAGTGTAATAACTGATATTAAACTTTGTCAACATGTTCTGAAAAGCTCGGCCTATAAATTCTTTCCCCATGTCCGTAAAAATTAGCCAAGAATCCTGTTTTCTTTCAACATCAGCGTTTTGGTGGCTTTAGCAACTGTTCCAGGCGATTTATTTTTCAGGGAAATTAGCCACAAATATTTAGAGTATACATCTATTATGAATAGGATGTAGCGGTAGCCGCCATTATACACTAAATATCTCTGCATTTGTTATATCCACCTGCCAAATAGAATCAATCGATGCTGCTGCTGTATTGGCTATTTTAAACCTTTTTCTCACCGGCTTATGAAGTGTATAAACATCCTGCGACGGCAAAAACCTCTCAACATTTTTTTTTCCTACTCTCTCATTATAAACGCCTCTGTACAGTCTATTAACGCCGGCGTAAGAGGCGAGGCAAGAAATGTCATAATAAAGTTTTCTTAATATGTTAGTAGGGTGTGTCGAATTTTTCAACTTTCAAATTCCAAATATGAGGGGTGCTAAAAAGTTGCAGCATGACTTAGGAATTCTAAAGATATTTTTGTTAATTTAATATAATTTAGTTTTGCTTGGTAAGAAGCTACATAAAAAATAGTGACTTTTTGACTTTTTTGTGGAATTATATAATAATTATTATATTAATAATTATATATGCTGTACATATAATGCACTGCTGTTTTTGCTTATTTCACAGGTTGAAACATATTCATCAGTGTGCTGAAGATTACTTGTCCGTCAGTGCTACCATCCTAACCAGTGGGAATTGACCTAAATGGCTTCTAAAAGGAGGACAAGACTGGGGACATTCACACATATGAGCAACCTAATTGGAACTTGTAGAGAGTTGTTGCCTTCTGAACTCCCAACTCTGCGAGACGTTCTGAAATATGGGCTACTGCTAAGAGAACAAAGTGGTGAGGATGTGAGAAACTACCCAGCAGCCAGTCTTGCAAAGGACATTTACCCTAAAGTGCTTGAAAAGTGGGAACGAGCAAACAGTTCTTTTGTAGCCCCCGTTGTAAATTCACGAGTCACAATCTTAAACAAGATCCAAGAGAGCTAGGAGCAGGCCAAAAACATATCTCTTGGGAGAGGAAAGCTACATGTCAAAGAGGCTTTCATTGCAAAACTTGACAAGCTTTTTGACATCCTCAGTTGCAAGTGTAAAATTGTTCTCTGCTCTGAATTTGGCTGCCTTGCAGATGCTGGTTGCAAAAACGAAACTCACATTAACTGTACATGCCCTAGGGAGATGAAGATCCCTGTGAAGGAACTTGCTTTCATTAAAGGTCAGAGAGACAAGTCTGGTTCTATTGGACCACATCAGATTGGCTTGCCAGATCAACCTGAGCACAACAGACAAGTCAAAAAGCAGAAGCGGCAAGAAGACGAAAGAGAAGGCTTGCTGAATATAAGCAGACAAGTAAGCAGGATGTTTCAATGCCATCAAATGAAATAATTTTCTCTGATGATGAAAATGAAGAACAAATAGCTGATGCTCAAGATGGAAAGGATGGAAGTTATGAAGTGACATTAGAAATACCAAGCACGTCTTCAACTTCCAATAAAAAGCCAGAGTACAACACATTAGAAATACCTAATGTTGCTATGCATAGCATCAGATATGGTGTTGGCCTGCGTGCCACAGCTGCCATCACCACTGCTGCCTTTATATGCTGGCTTGATCACTGAAGAAGACAAGAGACTTGTAGTTGATCACAATAAAGTCAAGAGGGCCCAAGAAAAAGTTATGAGATCCCTGGATCAGGAATTTGATGATCTTTGTAAGAAGGGTGAAATTGACTGCATCTTCTTTGACGGCCGTCAAGATACAACTAAAGTTATGCTGAAAGCAGACAATTCAGATCGTCAGTTCCCCAGCATCATCAAAGAAGAGCATTATTCTGTGTGCAGTGAGCCAGGTGGAAGATATCTCTACCACTTCACTCCTGAGAAAGGCTCAACGAGAAAAAAACCTGCTGAAGTTATTGCTGATAATCTTGTAGATTTCATGAAGAAGAAGGGCATTGATAAAAGCCTGCAGGCCATTGGAGGTGATTCTACAAATGTTAACACTGGCTGGGAGGGTGGTTCCATGCATTGGGTAGAGGTCAAGCTTTGCCGTAAGCTGATCTGGTTGGTTTGTGCCCTCCACACTAACGAGTTACCCCTGCGACACTTGATCACAGCACTGGATGGGAAAACCTTGTCTAACAACAAGTGGACAGGTAACATTGGCAAGATGCTAGACACTGTAACCGAACTTGAAATTGATCCTTCATTCACCAAACTCTCAATTGGAGAGCCTCTTACTTCACTGAGTGACAATGTCGTAAAGGATCTCTCTACTGATCAAGCGTACGGGTATAGGATCACACAGGCCATAAGGACAGGAGAACTTCCCACAGATCTGGCCCTTCTTGAAATTGGTCCAGTGAGCCATTCAAGGTGGTTGACAACAGCAAACAGGCTTTGTCGCATATGGGTTTCAAAACATGGCCTTAAAGGCAAAACCCTCAACAACTTAAGACTGATAGTGGAATACATTGTTGGTGTGTACTACCCCTGTTGGTTCAACATAACATCAAAGTAAAACACTCTTGGGTGGAAGGCCCACGCCACATCTTGTTTCAGCTGCGGCTAGTTAGGCTGCAAAAGAAGGCTGTAGTGGATGCTGTTTTGCCAACCATCAAGCGCTCAGCATGGTATGCATTCAGCGAAATGATAATCCAGACACTCTTGTGCTCAGATGACAGTGAGGAGAGGAGAGCTGGTGTCCAAAGGATTTTTGACATGAGGGGTGGAGATGATGACACACTTGGAGATCTTTCTGTACGTCCCAGGAAGACACCTTCCATCAACCCCAGTGCTTCTTCCGTGTTGGAGTTGACAGACTGGTCTGACGGGGTATTTGAACCTCCTTTGACATGTAAACTGACTACAGCGGAAGTAAAGAAAAGAAGTTCTTTGACAAGCCTATGCAAGTTCCACAGTGGCCCTGTCATGCTCAGTCAATAGAGAGGTGTGTCAAACAAGTCACAGAGGCAGCAGGCAGGGTGTATACACATGAGAAACGTGAGGGCTATATCAGAGGCCAAGAAGCAAGTCGGCGGCTGATGTCCAAGAACGAATCAAAGCAAGACTTGATGAAACTTGTTTAAATATTTTTTTTTACTGATGTCATTACTTTCTAATGTTGTTTTATGATTACAAGGATATGTTTTATGATTACTAAGATATGTTTTATGCAGAGAAACTAAAATTTTTATAGCATTACCTGACATTTTGAGAAGCTAAAATTAATAAATGTTGTTTTCCGAGAGCAATTTATGTGCTTTTTAATCAAACGTAGATTTACCAAGCTAAGTGTTGAGCAATCACAAAAATAATAGCAGATTTAAATTCTTCACATCCAAAAACATATTTTAAAACCCCTCAGTGAAGGAATTGGCAAAAATTAATTTTCACCTCCCAAATTGACACACCCTAAATTATGTTAGCCATATGCGTATTTTAGAGGCGCGCGGGTAGGGTTGACTGTTGTTGTTTGGTCTCTTCTTTCTCCTCTTCAAAGATGTTACCGTTTGGGGCGAAGGTGTATTCAGCTGTGGTACATGCGAGGCTTGGCCCAAGTCTTTTTAACCTGTTCAGATTACCTATCAGTGTTTTTTGGACATTTATTTGCTGTAGTCTTGCTTTAATATGTTCCCATCCTGCTGGTGAGGGCCTATCCCACTTTCTCACCAAATCATGGACGATGTCGAAGATCTTCGAACCCTGTACCTTTTTTCCTTCAACAACAACCTCAACTGTATCGGTTCACTCAATAATGGGATCCTCACTCAATAGATTATAAAGACTTAAACCTTTATTCCTCAATGGATGTGGGAGACTGCTTTTCAATACATGTTCGATATGATGAGGGGTCGCTCCGTTGTTCTTTGATTTTTCGTCTCTAGCTTCGACCCAAGGTCCTATACCTGCATGCTCAACGTCTTCTGCGCTGTGCCTAATAACTACGGGAACCTTTGTCGGATTCTTATAATTTTCGTACTCATAAAGAAATTTCTGCACAGTTTCTTGATATAAGATTCTTTTCTCATCAGGGGACTTTTCACTGTTTAATAGGTCAAACAATCTGTTTCCATTCTTTTAAGCCTGCTTTTATGGGGTTCTAGAACCGTGTCTGGACTCTTTGAACTTTGCAGTGAAGCATACACCTCGTGTGTAATCACGACTACTTTCTTCATTATATTAAACTAGTCAGCAAAGGCCCCAAAACTGAAAATAAGATGGGCAGAAATGAACCTCCCTCTTTGTACAATAATTCGTTTTTTCTTCCCTACAGTTTGACTTTTACGAGCGAGTGCACGTATTATGTTCTTGTAACGACGTAGGCGAGCCTTCTGAGGGGTTTCATCGGTACATTACATTTTATAACGTTATGACAAATTTCACATATTCATTTTAAAAAGTTGGAGTCGATATTTTTAACAAACAGCTGCTGCAGTGCCCGTGGCAGTCGATGATAAATTTTTATTAATTCACGGTATTTCTTTAACCGCGTTGTCATTCTGGGATATGCACCGTTTCAGCCTCGTTTGAGAATATATTCACTCTTAGAAGCACTCTAAACGTGTTTCACGGATAAAAGTCATAAAGCAAATATCCGTAACGTTGGCTTGTAGCTTCTTTGTAAAGTTCAAAAAGCTCCTTACGCTGATTCGGGAACATTTGATTGGCTAATACCCCAATTTGTGCCACATCTGTACGTTGTTCGAATAAGACTAGATAGTGTGTATTTAGCGACACATCGCGCATGTATCTATTTTTGAAGAATAGATTCTGATTGATGAAGAATACGCTTATGTTAAGATGGTGGGAGAACACTGTAAATGTCCCGGCAAACGTTTTAGCCATTTCCAACATGAGATCGTTAATTACAATGACCGTCTGCTCATTTCCTTTAACGAATTAACGTCATATACACCTTTGTGGAACAAAATATCATCTTGGTACGCGTTGAATACTGACTGGTACGTCGAATAGAACTATATGACTTTATGCACAAATTTTCAGAACATCTCCCCCTTTTCTTTAATGATTTTAAGCATAAATACAGTTTTACCACATCCTCTAGGGCCAGATATAATACATGTGAACTCGTGAACCTGAATTTTTCTATAGAATCCATCTCTAGCACGTCACACTCCTGAGTGGATCATTTACAAAATATAATAAAATTTTAAGTGATGCTCCTTATATTCTACAGTTTTGTTTTTCCTCTTCTTCCCCAGAACCGTGAATGACGATGAGGCTGAGGTACTGTGCCAACAACATGTCCCATTATCGATATTACAGATGGTTCCGATGACAGTGTAGTTGGGGCTACAGACTCCACCACTGCAAGCAAACCCCCACCAGCGGCACCTGTAGCACCCCCACGCGACAATTCGAGAAGAAAGCGGGGACATGATGAAGTTGATTATTTGCCTTCCACGTCAGGTATAAAGCGTGCCAGGAGTGCACCGGTTGTTAGACCCCAAGTAATAGAGCCCAAGCCCTCTACGTCAACAGCACATCCCCCACATTAGTTCCTTCTACAAATAAAACTGTGCCACCTTATTCCTGTTCAATTCTGGTCGTACCCTACACAGTAACAGCATCTCATTCTGTAGAGAGTAGCATAACATTCGAGCTGGTACGCACCGCCACCCCCACCTCAGCCCTGATTAATAACTGGTACGTAGTCAGGATCGACCCGCGAACCATGTATAGCAACGGTGTTGAACATGGACTACGGCGCGTAGTTGAACGTATTATGGAGTTTGCCCTTCAGAACAGCGAGGGTTCGGGTCAGATGACGGGGATATAGATGATTTTTGGGTAGGAATACCCTACAGGTGCTTGACTCCTGTAGATATAGAATATATTATGGGCCGTATAATGCGGGACTCTCAAAGTAGCATCACCTTCAACATGGACAACTTCACGATATATACTGACCACGTGTTCCGTGTTGCGGGACATACGGCCACACCTTATACTCTTAACTTCAATTCACAGGCTATTTACAGACGGCATATAAACACCGAGCGTGGTTGCGGCTTTATAACAATAATCTTGGCTCATATGTTCACTGTACTAAATACGGTGGCCCAAAAAATTTGGTTGCCTACGGTTGTGCAGCGTGCTCGTAAACTGGCAGTCGACTGCAAGCTCGAGTTTGACTGTAATATGGGACTTGAAGAGCTGAGAAGCGTAGAGCAGGAAATGAATATTCGTATAGTTGTATTTGGAATGGATGATCGTCGGAGGACTGTGTATGTTCTTAAAAGCAGTGTGAGAGAACGTACAAAACCTCTACTTATTTTAGGGCTGTCAGGAACAACGTATCTCCTCATCCACAATATAACTGCTCTTTACGCGAGTTATGATAAAAGTCGAAAATATGGAAGGCATCATGATTTGTGTAAGGGATGTCTCGAGTTTGCGGATGATATAGTGAAGCATTGTAAGGATTGCAACATGGTATGTGAGCAGTGTAAAAGTTCCAAATATGAAAATCGTCTAGTTGGAGCTGAGAAGAGGGAATGTAATATGTGTAGGCGCACATTTTTCAATAATAACTGTTTTGATTTCGATAAATCAAATGGCTTGCAGGAAAATGAGAATCTGTGAATGTGGCCGACGAAGTTTCAAAAGGGTATTTCCTTACACTTTTCTCACTAGCGACAATTTAAATTACGTACGCCTACCACCCCCAAACATTACCTTAACTATACCAACATCAGTGATAGTTAGCGTGAAGATTTTGACCGCTATTGCATAAGTTTTAGTGAAGATATTCTTTACAATATACTCGTGCTTAGAGTATGTTTCCAGGTCTTTAGAAGGAAGTACATAGACCGGTTCAACTGCGACCCGCTACAAGTAGCAACCACGATCGCCTCATTGTGCCTTACGGTGTTCAAGAACAATTGCATGCCTAAAGACACCTTAACCGTCATTCACAGAAACAACCCTCGCAGTTATGGGCATAAGGCTATTTACTGGCTCATACACCTACAGCAGCAGACCAGTGTATACGTAAAACATGCCCGCAACAAGGGGGAGGTACTCATTAAGGTCAATGGTCGTTTTTTGGGTGGATGGTGTAAGCTTGGACCGTGCCACTGGTGAGAAGATTGCGTACTCCTTTAACGGTTGCTAGTAGCATGGATACCAACGTTCTTAGTGTGTAATCGTATGAGATATCCACGGTAGATTTCCTGCTGACAGTCTTACATGGACCCGTACCCGCGATCAGCTTATAGGCTCCCAGTTCACTCACAAGGTCTTGTGGGAGCATGAATATGATGCAAGGATGGAGACAGATGGACAGTACCGCGAAGAAATGTGGCGATAGTTATTCGGATGGCGTACAAATCTCTTCAAACTATACTTTCCACCCGCGGAGGGCGTGAAACTCCATTACACGACTTCTGTTTTTTATACCCCTACGTGATGAGAACAATCCGTACCCCGTAGGAGCTCCTGAAAAACTGATGGGACCCGCCCTGCCCACCATCGGAGAGTTCTCAGCTAATTTGAACGAGAACTATTTCGATCTTTCTTTCATAGATGTGCTCCTCCCTCACTACTTAAGTACTTATGGATGCCGATCTTACCCATCTTTATAGACCACAAACTCATGTTTCCCCTGTGCGTGAAGTGCGCAAAGAAGAACACTGGGGCCTGTAATCACAACCAACTAGCGAAAGATCAGGGGCATATATACAAGTCCTGAGCTGTCCCTAGCCAGTAGCCGTTCGCCTCGTTTACAGAATATTGAAGATATATGAGGTGTGGAGGTTTCAGAAGCTACCCAACATTTTCACACCATATATAAACACTTGTTTGAGAAAGGTAGAAGCATCAGGGTACCCGAGAGGAGTTGAGACCGAAAATGAAAAATCGGCGTAGATTTAGTACTACGGTGATCGTGAAGGGATACAATTTGACAGATCTTAAATTGTAAAGAACCTAGGCATGCGCTTTAGTGCAAAATTGTTCCTAAATAGTCTTTGGGGAAAATTTGCTCAGAATACAGGTAAGGGGAACGTCCATCTATCCCAAAGTTATAGCGAGGTGTGGGATTATGCCAACGCTCCCGATAAAGAGGTCATGGAGATCGTGAATGTGGGTAATACGTACATAATAAAGTACAACATTACCGAACTGGCTACAGATACATCACGTGTTACAAACATGCCTGTAGTCAGTTTCACAACAGCATACGCTCGCATCAAACTTTAGAATCTATTGCATTCTCTTGGGCGGAGGGTTCTGTATGCAGACACAGATAGTGTGATATTCACAGAGAGGGACGGTGAATACATGCCACTTATTGGGAATTCCTCGGAGGGTTGACTGATGAAATCAAGGATGAATATGGAGATAGTACCTACGCTGATTCTTTTGTCTCAACAGGTCCAAAAACTTACGGGGTACGGTTGAGGGCGTGGGAGGAAGTGAGATATATCGTGAAGGCGAAAGGCATCACGCTTAACCAGGCGAACCGTCGGATCGTTAACTTTGATTCATGAAGGAGCTAGTGAGCTTAGAAGATGAGGGCGACCAACCACCCCAACTGAGTGTAGGGACTCACAATTTTCAAGCACAGAAACTGGGGGGGCGTGAAGGAGCTTAGTGGGACGAAAGTGTCTTAACACATATAGGAAACGTTACCAGGTGCCTGGGACCTACGATACTGTTCCCTTTGTATACCGCGAAGCGTGAATATTGCTCTCATGTTAACGTATATTGTTGACGATATGTTTATTTAGTTATTATGTGTATTTGAATATATGCCATGAATTAGAGACTATTTACTTGTTGACGATATGTTTATTTATTTAAAATAAATCATGTTTAAATTAGCGTTTCATTTTCTCCTTTGTGTGTGTGTGTGTGTGTGTATGTGCGTGTGTGTGTGTGTGTGTATGTGTACATGGAAAAGCTAAGTACCGGCCACTGTATGGCGCAACCCAATCAATGGGGTTCACGTGACTCCCGCACTAGCTGGTCATATCTCTGCCCTGCACCTTCAGTTGACCTCAACAAGCCCTGGGTTTCAGACGTGTATCTTACTTGTTGAAGAATTCTCACATAGACGGAAGATAGTGATAGCGACCTTTGATATTGCGTGCTCGACATTCATGAAGTGGTATTCGATAAAGTGTACAGATGTGGTGAACACTCAAATAATCCCTAGCCCTCTCTCCTTTGAGGCTTTTAAGGCTCTATTGAACTGCGCGAAGCGTGAGGAGTAGGAGGTCCAAATAATCTATAGGTTTTCTGGTGAGAGCATTGCGGGTTTTCGAGGCTCAAACGATGTAATGGACTACGTCATAGGACTAAACTGTGTAAAGGTGCACATACACGGCGAAGTGGAAGAAGCAGTGGTGTAGTGCTGTGGGAACGCGTGGGAACGGCGTTCCCTTACTTTTTTTGGTAGACGGAACGGTGTTCCCTCACTATTTCAAATAAATCCGAACTTACAAATCTCTAACGTCATGAAATTTTAATTCCCACCCCTAGAAGAAATATGAGAATCATTAACTGCTTCATTTCTTTTAGCTTCGACTGAGGCAATGCTAGCCTATAAAGATCTGGTGAAACAGTCACCACGGCGTACCAGTTGTTAACTTTTATTTAGTTAATCATTCCAGTTGTTAGCTATTTTTATTGATCGTACTGGATGTCGTATATCTAATGACACTGGAAATACTGCATCTTCAACTTGGAATATATCCTAATATCCAGTGCATATGACCTCAAAATATCCCTGAAATTGGTCAGATTTCAAAAGATTTCCCGGGGGGCTTACAGTGCCCCTGGACCCCCAGCTGTATGGGCTCGCCGCGCTCGCCATTGTCCCCCCCGCATCTGAGTAACCCTTTCAAAATGCGTTCCCTCACTTCTTTATTTAGCACTACACCACTGGGAAGAAGCATCATGTGCAGAAGAGAAACAACGGGTGTGGGTTGTAAAACTTGTTGACGAATAGTGCGACTAGCGATATTATGTCATGTTACATCACACCGAGTACGCTTACCCTGCGTCTGAGAATATAAATCTTGTAATTATGATGAGGTTCGCAGTGAGGTTGTGGCTAAAGGCTTGTGCGAGTTTTTAATAGTTTAGGGATGAGTATCGCTTGTTAAGCAAAAAGGACAGATATGGACACATGTTTCAAATAGGGCGCTAGATTGTTGATGATGTGAAGAAAATGAATGAAGATGTATGGTTCCGGGGAGTGATAAGATATTAAAGCCGTTATTACTTTATGTATCGGAAAAATTCTCTAAACGAACGTCCGGTATAATGGGTTACAAATATTCATATGATTCTTTCATGTTGGAACAACCCCGTGCACAAATCACTAACGTTGGGTGTGACGCGCTTGTATGACTCATCCCCACACACCTCCAACCGAGCCAAACCGCACACCGACTGCTCATAGACACCTCAGAGCTTGACCCGACTGGACGTGAGCTCCTCACAATAGAAAACCAATATACGATGGAGCTTCCGTTGAGCAGTATCATCAATGCTGTATACGACGTGTCCGTGACGAAGTCAGTGCATGTGGTCAGGTTTAAAATCGGCGCTATTAATTATGTACTTCAAACAAATTGTAGACAATCAAACTTTGGTAAAGGAAACGTAATTTATTTAAGTGTTGAGGAGATGAACAGAATCTTCGTGGCGGTTGCGAAGAGGGGCGAGGACTTTATAAAACACCTGCAGGTGTAGGCATAAGAAGAGAGCAAATTAGTGATGCACACTCATACGCTGTTATTTGTTCGTTGTATATAAATCGAGACCAAAGACGCATTGATATAAGGTTGATGTGGAAGAATGCAGGTAACAATAACGTCCTTATCCCCACGCGAAATCGTTTCATTCTCGACAGAATGTTGGAAGTCGTCGGTTTCTGCAAGCTAAAGCCTATATTAGACGAGCGTGTTGTCGATATGCTTTATTTTGACACAGTTCTTGAATACGCGTACACCGCTCTGCTTGACGGGTTTACCGAGTGTAGGACTGAACAAGGCGAAAATGGATTGGAACTGGATGTGTATTTAAAAGGTATACACTCTTCGAAATATCTTGAACTTTGGTACAAAGGACTTGAGCGGTACAGGGCAGAGCTCACCTACACTGTTCACCCTGAATAACTATTTCTTTATATAATGGTCAGTTGTCTGCACAATTTAGAAGATTATTTCAATTGTCAATATGCGTTGTGAAGAAGAATTCACGGTTGAAAAGCTCGGATTGGAAAGAGTAAACCCTCGTTTGGAAAGGATTGTTTATGAAGTTGAATTTAATAATGATGTTGTGGCAAACGATGCTCTCTTTTTGCATGTTTTTAATATATTCTAACCGTGTTTAAAGAGAAGGATAACTTGCCACCCAATTGTAAAGTGGGTACAAAACTAGTGTTAAACGATCTGATAGCCCTTTACATTGAATATAGATATCCACATACTTTGAGTGGTGAAATTATGTTAAATCGTATTTATTGCGTATTACAAAGCAACGAGGATGTAACTGTAGACTCGATCACATGCGAGTTTAGTATTTTATTTAAGCGCAATATAACAAAGCGCGTATATTTTGATGTGTATATATATGTATATATTATTCATGTATTGGAATTCTGCACTATTACTTTTGAAGTTTATCTATATATATGTGCGTATTTTTGGTTGCGCGTACATATATTAAACGTGTATATGGTTTTCTCCCGTACTATTATTATTTTTGGTACTTATATATAAGTGTGGAGATGCGCGTACATATATTAAACGTGTACCGTATATAGATTTCTACTGTACTATTATTATTTATGATTGTGTATATATATATATATATATATATTATATATATATATATATATATTCCTCGCTTAAAGTGTGTATTTTTGGTGTATATAGATTTCCTCTACTAATATTTTTTTATTGTATATTTATTTCCTATATATTTTCGAATAAATGTATGTTAAACAGTTGTTTCCATGTTAAATAATTCGCTTGTGAGTGAATAAACAGAATGATCTAGTCGTGTTTTATTATTCAAAATATATTTAACGATATTATTTGATTTAATGGTACGTCGATGGGTATATATATATATATCTATATATAATATATATATATATATATATATATATATATATAATATATATATAACATTATTTTTGATGTATGTGTACCTCGATAAATAAATATATGTATTGTCTTCTAAGACAGCTGGTTGGCTCTACATTATGGCACCCTCTCCATTAATATATATATATATATATATATACATTTAGGATAAAAACGAAGACGTAGAGCAAGAAAGTCATTATATTTGGCTGCAGCCGACGTTTCGGGCAACTCTACCCATTTTCAAGGCCATGCTCACTTGACATCCTCAAACAACTGTTGTTTGAGGATGTCAAGTGAGCATGGCCTTGAAAATGGGTAGAGTTGCCCGAAACGTCGGCTGCAGCCAAATATAATGACTTTCTTGCTCTACGTCTTCGTTTTTATCCTAAATGTAAAATTACGTCTCCTTAGGAGGGATCCTATTTCATATGTATAATATATATATATAGTCCCAAATCGGTGAGTGTATATACACTTAAAGATATCTAAAAAAGTATAATTCTTTTGATTGAAGGTTTGTACTCAAATATATGTGTCAAATAATTGCTTGGGGATATATAAATCGATATTATTAAACAGAATGATATGCTGTATTATTAAATGCATATAAATGCTTTTCAGTTACATATGAAGTGAAACAAATGCATTTGAAGTGAACATATAAATGCTTTTTCAGTTACATGCGAAGTGTTTGTGTGTGTCTTGCTCTTGGGTTCTTCTGAAATAACTGCGTTGATGGGAATATATAAACGATAGAAATAATTGGGATAATGGGGGTATATAAATGCTTTTTAATTCTTCTTTACTCGCATCTGATTATATACGAAGTGTGTGCGTGTGTGTGTGTGTGCGTGTGTGTGTGGTGTGTGTGTGCTTGGATAAATAATATATATATATACATTTCATATATATATATAATATATACACACTACGCCATCATTACTGCCGCTGGTAGCTGGTGGCGCTGCCAACTGATGCTGGTGGCTGATCTTCATTATACGTTGAGCCGTGGCAGTGGGAACATCTCTCTACATTAATATATATACATATATACATATACACAAGGGTCAAATTAAATAAATAGCATTGTCTGGCAATTATTCTTGCACTCACTCCTGGCTGGGGTGACTCTTCATTGTGTTAGATAAGATCTCCTTTAATTAATTAAATAAATAGCAAAGAGACATGCCAACAAAAAGATCTACTCTCTCCTCCTCTCTCCTCTCTCTTAGGCTACCTTACTAGGTCAGGTTAAGGTACCCCTTTTGGGGGAAGGTCATTCTTCCGGGCCTCCCTTCAACCCCCTCTCCCCTTGATGCAGCTTGGGGCTAAACCCCTCCCCCTTGCTTTCATGCCACCCACGGGTGCCAATCCCTCCCCGCTTTGCAACATTTGATCAACATTGCAATTGATTTGCGCTCTACCTTTTTGCAATCATACTACTGGAGTACACTGTCTTCTCACTTGTGCGGGGGTCCTCACTTAGTCCATCAGCCCAGAAAACTTGACCACTGATCTTAACCACCACCTTTCCCGTGTTGCCTGCGTTTTTTATGTTGTGTGTGAGCCAGTAAAGAGTTTTATACCCGTAACTGCGTGGTTTATTTCGTGGAATGATGATGAGTATCTTTTGGCATAAAGTTGTTCTTGGACATTTAAACATAGAGAGGGAATCATGGTTGCAGCCTATAGTGGATCGAAAGTGAAGCGGGTAATATACATATTTCTAAAGGTTTGGAAGCATACTCTAAGCACACGCACATCGTTCACGCAATAACGTTGACATTCAATCGCTATATGGTATGGATTTTCATCAATGAAGCTTTTGTAATACGTATCAAAATCTTCTCGTTCACACACTCTAATACCGTCATCGCTAAAGTAATGTTTAGGAGGTGTAGTCCAACGTAGTTTAAAGTATCACAAGTGAGGAATGTGTAAGGGAAATACCCTTTTGAAAACTCAGCATCCAGCTCCATCACCTTGGGTAGCTTAAATAACTTACACTATCAGGCATGAACATTAGTGTGTCTTTAAACTGAACATTAGCCCTTATTTGCATTTGTATGAGTTTACTACCTCTTTACAAGGAGTCACCTGTGAATATTGCTGATGTCTTCTATTCAAGCAGTTCCTTATAAAGAAACTGTATATCCAAATTTGCGGCGTTATGTGCTGATCGGCTAGCCTGACTATATAATTCACCAACAACTTCATGAACGATTCTTTTATAGTCGTCTTAAAAATACTGGAACGTTTACCGCACTTGCAACACTCACCACACTCAACATTCGAACTTTCGTCACAGAGGGTTTGGCTCACGAGTAAATGAGGGATAACTTCTTTCTTTTTAGGGTTTGTGTAAGTCTCTATATCGTAGTATACAGTAATAACGTTGGATAACCTTGGTTTAGCCTCCGCCCGAATTGTTCATTCTGACGAAGGTCAAGCTTGTCACTCCACCTTAGACCTACAGTTTAACGTGGAATCCGAACCACGCCCCATCAGTAGCCCAGCGTCTTAACCACTAGGCTACCCATGGTACCCATTTATCTACCAACCAATTTCTTTATGTGGAAGGATGAATAGCTGGGTTTTACTGCGCGCCGGCTGTCGTCACCGGGTCTCGATTCCGGGGCTGCTGAATTCGTAGTGAGCGACGCTAACCACTACACCACCGAGGCGCTTTACTATTTATATTTATGTTTGGCATCTTTCATGAAGCAGACATGTTTCGCCCCATCCCACTTATACTTCTTATTACACATAGGCAGTAAATTTCATCGCATCTACTGTATGCTTGAACTGTTCCCATTCATTCATTCATCGTATGAAACGTTCGCAAATCTTTATCTTTCTGTAAGTACCATTCCTCTCATGGAGATTAAATCATTCATTATTAAAACATACGTCTACAGTCATTACAATCTCTTTTCTCAACTTTTGCTACACGGCTTACATATCTAGGGCTTTTACACTGAGCGCATACGATAAGACAATCCTTACAATGCTTTAGTAAATCATGTGTAAACTCAAGGTACCCATTACACAAATCGTAATGACGTTCATACTTACGGCTTTGGTCATAGTTAACTTAAAGCACTCTAATATGTCGAATAGGAAGGTAAGTTACTCCTGCAAGCCTAAAATGTACAAAGGCCTTGTTCAACCTGCCACACGACTCTTGAAAATATACTTTATCTTGCTTTGCGTATCCAGTCCAAACACAACAATTCGTACTTTCATGTGTTGTTCCAACTTCACTAAGCTTCACGACCCATATTACAGTCAAAATTAAGACCACAGGATCCAGCAAGTTTACGAGCACGATCTATAACCGTACCGAACGAAATGTTTCTGGCTACCATGTTTAGAACACCGACCATATGCGCTAAAATTACAGCCATAAAACGGAAACCACGGCCAGTTTTTGTGTTGCCTGTAAATATCTCGTGAATTAAAGTTTAAATTGTACGGTGTAGCGTCATGGCCCTCAACATGGAACACGTGGTCAAAATCGATCACAAAATTCTCCATGTTGAATTTTGAACCACTGCATCGATTTCTCAGTACGTGAGAGGATGTAGCCAATATCGTCCTCAACCAGGTGTCTGCATCATATAACTACCCAAAACAGATCACCCCCCTCATCATTAGGTGCAAATTCAAGAGCCAACCTTACCCGTGTCTTCCGCCCCTCCTTGCGTTGAAGGGTATATGCGACGATGCACCCAACTAGGTTCAAATCCCTTGTTCAAGGCCCTCAGTGTAAGCGATCCGTGGATCAACCCTGATGCTGTACCTGTTGCTAACCAGTACGGGTGTGTTACTAACATTATGTAACAGTTTCATTGATGCCCCCCCCCCCGTCTGAAGAAAGAGTTGTTGTTTTTATGTGGGGAGTAAATGCGTCAGAAGAAGGGTCTTGGAGTACTGCGGAGGATGTGGAAGGTTGAGGTGACACGGAATCATTTAGGTTCTCTGATGCGTGTCGTTTGGTGACGAAGGAGTTGGTGTTAGTGGCGACATTGTGTCCTCAGAGTTGTACGACTCGAATTTTGGACGTTTTGAAGGTATACCTCACGTGGAGAGTTTTTCAGAATCCTCTAATAACGTACGTTTAACTCCTGCCGAGGTGGAATGCTCCTGGCTGGATCCTCGAGTCTGTCTTCCAATAACTGAGACGGAATGTTCCAGGCCGGTCCTACTATCCCGACCACCATCAACCGATGAAGTTGAAGGTTTCGGTAAGACTTCTCGAGCTCCTTCTGATACCTCATCAAGTTCTAAAGTTCCTGCTGGTTGGAAGTCCCGTTCATCATTCTGGAAGAGAAGAATAAGAGAAGATTAGTAAATATAAGGACAGACTTTTAAAAATCTTTATATTTGGTTAAAACATTGTTTAAGAATGCGTCACGAAAAGATGGCGTCTCCAGAAAAATTCAAGTCCATCAACGTGTACTATAAATGATCCTACAGGATGTGGTGAAACTGTGTTCATGCTTAAAGTTATTAAAGATAAAGATGCGTTGTTCTCTAAACCTATACACCATTATATGGTGCTATTCATCCTACCAGTTTATTTTTGATGATTACAAAGCTGTTGTCTTATTCAATAAAAGGGATTTATGACGTTGGTTCGTTAAAGAATGATAAACATACGGTGATTGTGATTGATGATCTTATGCTAGAAATCCATAAAACGATTGGGGAGATGTTTACAGTATTCTCCCACCATCTTAACAGAGGTGTGTTTTTCATTAATCAGTACCTGTTTTTCAAGAAAGAGTTTATGCGTAATGTTTCTTTAAACACGTATTATCTTGTCTTATTCGCGCAACGTCGGGATGTATTGCGAATTTTTATATTAGCCGGTCAAATGTTTCCGAAGTAGCGTATGTCTTTTTTGGAAGTTTATAAAGAAGCAAGAAGTCGGCGATACGGGTATTTGCTCTGTGACCTTCACCCGAGTAGTACTTTTAGGGTACTTCTAAGAACAGACATTTCCCATTGAAGTTGAAACAATATAATTATATACCAGAATAACGAAACGTGTAAAGAAATATCTCCAGTTTATAAAAACGTTCCCTCTGCTACCAGCAGTTGTTTGTAAAAATCTTTCACGTAGACTTTTTAATATGTATCTGCGAAATCTGCCTAGTTATAAAATGCAACGTCCTAATGACTGCGTCGCAGAAGGGTCTTTCACATCGTCTGAAGAACGTAATATGCACACTCGCTCGTAAAAGACAAACTGTATCAAAGAAAAAAAGTCTTGTATAAAAAGATGGATCATTCCTACCAGTCCTATTTTCAGTTACAGTCCTTTTATTATCTAATTTATATAGTGAAGAAGGTTGTTATACCTCACAATGTGTACGCTTCAATACAAAATACAAAGAAGAATGAACCATCTCCAGACCACAGTAAAAACAGGTTTAAACAAATGGAGAGCGAATTGATGAATATATTAAATCAACAATTACATCTTGATTAGAATAGAATTTTATACCAAGAAGCTCTGAAGATTTTTTCAAGAATATGAAGACTATAAGAAACCTATGGAGCTACACGTATTTATCAAGTATAGTGACGATACTGTACATGCTGAAACTAGAAACGATCAACATAAAGGCAATGGTGTGGACACACATCAGTAGTATGACTGCAAAATGTTAGAGTGCAATTGCATACAATGTTGATCAACTGTTGGAAGGTACCAAACCCCCTTCCCCCCTTGTTGCAAGGTGCCAATCCCCCACCCCGGTGCCAAAAAAAGGGAAAAATGAAGCAAGGCGAAATCCCCCAGCTGCCACAAGCTGGGGGAATCCCACCCAAACAGGAGGAGAGGAAGTTGATCTCCCCCCAAAAGGGTTTCCCTAGCTTAAGAAGTAGAGAGAGAGAGAGAGAGAGAGAGAGAGAGAGAGAGAGAGAGAGAGCATTCTTTCGTCTGGACCGAAATCCAGACACATAATGAGGAGTTCATCCGAGTATCCACTGGCTTAGAAGTCGAAATCCGCCAGTTAGCTTAAGCAGCCACTTGACTTACAAGGCTTAATCTGGCTTAGAAGGCGTAAATAGCTTGTTTAGTGTATGTATATATATTATATATATATATATATATATATATATATATATTAATAATTTTGAGTTGCCAGATTGCGCTATTTGCCAGATGTCTTAAGCAGCCACATGGCTTAGAAGTAGGCTGACCATATTTCCTTGAGACAAAAACGGGACATTGGGATGGCAAAAAAGGGACGGGGGTTATGTAATATTCTGTATTCATGAAAAAGTAAGTACATAAACATCTTGAGCTTACAATTATTCTTCAGTGACAGAACCCATACAAAAACCCATACAAAACGGTATCCCGTTCAAAACGGTACGTATGGTCAGCCTACCTAGAAGGCATAACCAGTAGGGTGTGTCAATTTTGTCAACTTTTTTCAAATCAATTTTGGTAGTGAAAATATAGTGTCTTTTCATGTCAAAACTTGAAATTGGCCAACCAAAATGAAATAAAATAACCCTTACCTACATCAATTTTACCTTAAAGTTTCAGAAATTGACTCTTTACTAAACAATAGGACATAAATTGATTAACTATTCATCTGTCACAGAATTATCCCACTGATCGCATATGGAGTGTTTTCAAGGTCATATAGTTGTTGTACAATGTACAAGTCACAACATGAATAGAACTGTCCCTCACTCTCAGTCCTCAGTTGCCTCTTAGATGTCATAGACGGTGGTTTGCTGTTATTGCTCTTGTACCTACTTCATAGTTATTCTACTAGAGTCTAGACGAATACTACAGTTTAACTGTAAGTATGGATTATTGATTATTACAATTATTTATTATTATCATATTCTTCTGTCTAATTATGTTGTAATCCCATGAAATATTTTTTTATTGAATTTTAGAACATCGAATGACTAAACTTTGAAACATCGTAATTGATATAAAATACTTAAATGTTTTTCTTTCTTTTCAGATATTTCTAAGATGCCAAAATTGAAGACAAGAGGTCAGTCGTCATGCCACTTGAGCCTGTTAGTCGGTACAGGCAAGGAGCTTCCCGTATCAGAACTACCAACAGTGCGAGACATGCTGAGACTAGGATTACTCCTTCGTGAACAAAATACAAAGGATAGAAGGAACTACACAGAGAAAGAGCTCATAAGGGACATGATTCCCCTTCTTCTGCATCAGTGGAAAAAAGCTAATATGTACTCAATCAGTATATAACTATTGAGCTAAAATTAACAAAGCTGTGGCACAAAGCAGTTGAGACATCACTTGGTAAAGGAAAACTAGCAAAGAAAAATAAATTTCTGCACACACTTGATACTCTTCTTGACATTTTTAACTGCCAGTGTCCCATAGAGTTGTGTTCTGAAGCTAATTGTTCTCCCTCATGCAGAAGAGAACCTCACCCTCACATTGATTGTCGCTGTCCTCGTGAGAAGAAGATCCCTGTTTTGGAGCTGGCTTTCATAAAGGCGCAGAGAACAAAGGCAGGAGGCCAAGGAAGTATGCAGATTCGTTCGGCAGATTATTCAGAAACCAAAAAACAGATTGCTATTGCTAAGAAAAAAGAGAAAATCCGAGAGAGGGAAGAAAGGAAGAAAAAGAAGAGTGAAGAAGCCACCCAAAGAGATGAAGAGCTCTATCAAGAGGTTTCTCACTTCTTTGAAAGCTCTTCAGATGAACAGAAAGAAGCAACATCAGATGATAGCTCCAAAATGCCATCTGAACCTTCGCCGAAGAGAATGAAATACAACACTAAAGACATCTCAAACATTGCCCTTGCCAGTATTCGCCACCATAAGGGGCTACGAGAGACTGCAGATATTGCCACTGCCGCTTGGATAGATGCAGGCCTCATCAGCCGAGAGGATACATCCTTAGTGATAGATCATAATAAGATAAGAAGAGCACAAGAAAAAATAATGAAGGAAATATCTGATCAGCATGAAAAAGATTTGAAGGAGGAAGGTCTCTCTTGCCTTTTTTTTGATGGAAGAAGAGATGACACAAAAATTCTCCTAGAGGTAGAGGGAATGGACAGAAAGTTTCCCGGTCTCATCAAAGAAGAACACTACTCTGTGTGTTCCGAACCTGGTGGCCGCTATTTGTTTCACTTTGTTCCTGAAGCAGAAGTAGAAGGCAAGAAACATGCAGAGGCAATTGCTGATCAAATAATATGTTGGCTTCAAGAAAGAAGATTTGACAGTTCACTGCAGGCCGTTGGTAGAGACTCAAATGCGGTGAACACTGGATGGCAGGGCGGTGTTATGACGCATTTAGAGAAAAAACTTGGAAGAAGGCTTGTTTAGATTGTATGTGATTTGCACACAGGGGAACTACCTCTTTGTCGTCTCATCCAGGAGCTTGATGGTCCTACAAAGAGCAACAACAAGTGGTCAGGCCCCCTTGGCAACATGCTAGATGAAGCAACGGAATTAGAAATAAATACAAAATTTCCAAAGGTCGAAGTAGGCCCTCCACTTCCAGTGTTGTCTGAAGAAGTTATCAAAGACCTCAGCACGGATCAATCTTACGCTTATCGTATTGTTCAAGCAATCAGATCAGGAGAGTTGCCTCAAAATCTGGCTCTCTTGGAGATTGGACCCGTAAGTCACAGTCGTTGGTTAACTACAGCGATTCGTTTCTGCAGGATTTGGGTTTCCAAACATGCACTGAAGGGCAAAATGCTACAGAATTTGATGTTGATTGTTGAATTTATTATTGGGTTTTATCTTCCTCACTGGTTCAATGTAAAACTTAATCCAATGTGGATGGAGGGGCCCAACCACATCTTGTTTCAATTACAGCTACTGAGAACCCAAAGGAAAGTAGTGGTGGACATCGTGTTACCTGTGGTGAGAAGGTCCGCTTGGTATGCTAGGTCAGAGGCAGTTTTGCGAGCAATACTCTGCAGCCAATGTACAAAGAGCGAACTGAGACTGTGGAAATCATTCTAAAGCTTAGAGGAACATCACTAGATGATGACCAGCTGGGAGACTGCTCTGTTCAGACAAGGAAGGTACCTCCGATAAACGTCAATGCCACGAAATTGTCAGAATTAGTTAACTTGAGTTTGGAAGTTTTGGAGCCACCACTGACAACATGTATAACAAACAAAGATTTAACACAACTTAAAGAGGCCCCAATGCAAGTGCCAAAGTGGCCTTCTCACACTCAGAGTGTGGAGAGATGTGTGAAAATGGTCACAAAAGCAGCTAGTCAAGTTTACAGTCACGAGAGGCGAGAAGGCTACATCAAAGCGCAAGTAGCAAACCGAATGCTGATGTCAAGGAACCGCAGCAAAAAGGACATGGCTGCATTGGTTACTTTCAAATAAAGACTCTGAGTGATATTTTATTGCCACTTTAAATGTTGATAGGATGTTTGCGCACATTTGTTATTTTGTTACGAATTTACGGAAAAATAGAATTTTTGAATTAAAATTGATGTAGGTAGGAGTTATTTTTTATTGTTTTTGAAGCAAGGATATTATTTTGCATGCCAAATGATCACATTAAATTGCTACCAAATCACATGTTTTCAATTTAGTCATTTCACCACTAAAATTGACACACCCTAATAACCAGCCATTTGGTATAGTGTATACATACTGTATATATTTATTGACGCAAACGTGCATTGTTTATATATAGTCCCATCACCCCGGTTATTCCTTAATATCGTTTATACATATATATATACATCGAAAAAAGCATTTATTTCAATCGGATAATAAAACACAACTACATCATTCTGTTTATTTAGACGAGTTCATAGAAATAATTTGACAAACATGAAATACTAGGGGCACTCAATATATTTTGCACCACCCTTTTTTCTTAACTAAATAATAGGCCATGGGGCTGAAATGGCTTTTGGGCCGTAAGTTTGAACGTTCTGTGCTTCACATAACCCAATTTTTCCAGTTTGAACCTACCCTCCCTGTATAAAACCGCTTTTAAACGCCCTTGTATAAAACCGATGGTTAATGCAGTTTCTAAAATGGCGTCTGACAGTGATGTTCTTCGTAAACAGAGAGCTGTTATTGAGTTCTTAACCGCAGAGAAGGAAACAGTTGGAAATATTCACAAACGTCTACAAAACGTTTATGGAGATGCTGTTGTTAATTGAAGCACAGTTGAACGCTGGTTTAAACGTGTGAGATCATTGGAGAGAGGGAGAGCCAGCCTCGATGATGAGCCATGCAGCGGTCTCCCGGCATCGGTTGTGACATTTCACACTGTGCAACATGCTAACAGCATCATTCGATCAAATCAGCGCGTCACATACAAGGAGCTATCACTGGAGCTAGGAATTAGTGAAGGAAGTGTGAATACGATAATTCAGCAAATGGGATAGTTGGGATACTCAAAAGTGTGTTCACGATTTGTTCCTCGCCAAATGACAAGATCACAAAGCCCAAAGAAAAGAAATTGCTTCCGAGTCGTTGGTTCGATACGAGACAGAAGGGGATGACTTCCTTTCACGAACTGTGACTGTGGATGACACTTGGGTATACCACTTTGAACCTGAAACAAAATACCAATCCATGGAGTGGCATCGCGCAGACTCCCCATGCAAGAAAAAGTTCAAAATGGCTACCTCTGCAGGAAAGGTTATGGCCACCTTCTTCTGGGACATGAAAGGGGTGATTCTGGTTGACATTATGAAGAAAGGACAAACAATCAACTCAGAGGCATATATTACTACCCTACAGAGACTCCAGAGACCTATAAAGTGAGTTCGACCGGAGAGAAAACTGGAAGACGTCCTTCTTTTGCACGATAACGCAAGACCACACACATCCATACAACCCGGATCTGGCACCTTCAGACTTCCATTTGTTTGGGCCAATGAAGGATGCTATTCATGGAAGAAAGTTTCAGAGTGACGATGAGGTTACTAAGGAGGTTAAGAGGTGGTTCCAGCGGAACCCAGCGGACTTTTACCAGCAAGAAATAAAGGTCTTTGTTTCGAGGTGGAGGAAAGCTGTAGAAAAGGATGGAGACTATGTGGAAAAATAAAAACTTGTAAAAAAGATATGTAACTATTTGTGTACAAAGTTTCTGGAACTTACAAGAAAACTTGGAAAGAAAAAAAAAAGGTGGGGAAAAATATATTGAGTGGCCCTCGTATATAGGAAATAAATATACAATAAAAAATAGTTCAGAAGAATTCTACACAGCAAAAGTACACACTTTAAACGAAGGATATATATATATATATATATATATAATATACATATATACATATATATATATATATATATATATACATTATAACTGCAAACACGCAGTATAATTAACGTAAAGAACGACGCTTTGTATAGGAGAATTATCAGCGCAAGATGAGAGCGAAAGAACGAAACAAATGAAAAAATGAGGTAATCACCGGAATCGAACCCGGGATTTTCCGATTGCCGGTCAGATATGATAACCATTACACCACGGGCCTCACTCAAACAAATGTCGTAATTCCTCTACATACGCGCAGAAACCAATGCCCCAAAGGGGCACCTCCCGCATGCCGTAACATTATATACATTATAACTGCAAACACGCAGTATAATTAACGTAAAGAACGACGCTTTGTATAGGAGAATTATCCGCGGAAGATGAGAGCGAAAGAACGAAACAAATTAAAAATGAGGTAACCACCCGGGAATCGAACCCGGGATCTTCCGATTGCCGGTCAGATATGATAACCATTACACCACGGGCCTCACTCAAACAAATGTCGTAATTCCTCTACATACGCGCAGAAACCAATGCCCCAAAGGGGCACCTTCCGCATGCCGTAACATTATATACATTATAACTGCAAACACGCAGTATAATTAACGTAAAGAACGACGCTTTGTATAGGAGAATTATCTGCGCAAGATGAGAACGAAAGAACGAAACGCGGATAATTCTCCTATACAAAGCGTCGTTCTTTACGTTAATTATACTGCGTGTTTGCAGTTATAATGTATATAATGTTACGGCATGCGGGAGGTGCCCCTTTGGGCATTTGTTTCTGCGCGTATGTAGAGGAATTACGACATTTGTTTGAGTGAGGCCCGTGGTGTAATGGTTATCATATCTGACCAGCAATCGGAAGATCCCGGGTTCGATTCCCGGGTGGTTACCTCATTTTTTTCATTTGTTTAGTTCTTTCGCTCTCATCTTGCGCGGTTAATTCTCCTATACAAAGCGTCGTTCTTTACGTTAATTATACTGCGTGTTTGCAGTTATAATGTATATAATGTTACGGCATGCGGGAGGTGCCCCTTTGGGGCATTGGTTTCTGCGCGTATGTAGAGGAATTATGACATTTGTTTGAGTGAGGCCCGTGGTGTAATGGTTATCATATCTGACGGCAATCGGAAGATCCCGGGTTCGATTCCCGGGTGGTTACCTCATTTTTTAATTTGTTTCGTTCTTTCGCTCTCATCTTGCGCGGATAATTCTCCTATACAAAGCGTCGTTCTTTACATATATATATATGTACAGGGTGGGCGGAAAGTAGCTCCCTATTTTGGATTGGTAAAAAAATACGTATATTATCCATTTATTTCAGAAGAAATAATATGAAAAGGTAGGCATACATGGTAGGTTTTCTCTAAAATTCAATGTGGGCTCCAACTCTTTCCACCAGCTTCTGGAGCCGCCAAGGAATGGCGTCCACTGACTTTAGCAGGAACTCCGGCGGGATGGAGGACATGACTTCCCGAATTCGGTCCTCCAGTTCTTCCAATGTCCTCGGTTTGGTGCGGTAGACTTCTTCCTTTACCCACCCCCAAAGAAAGAAGTCGCACGGTTACCGCTGAAAAACGGCAGAATCGGTTCAGTGTAACGGTGTGGTGTGGTATGACCTCAGATCAGGTTGTGGGCCCGTTCCTTCTGCGCAACACCATGAATGCTGAGCGGTACCTTGCTATGTTGCGAAACGAGGTCTGGCCGGTTGTCAGCACATGGGAGAACATCGACGATCTGATATTTATGCAAGATGGCGCCCCTCCGCACTTCGCTCTTGTTGTCCGTGAGTGGCTGGATGCCCACTTCCCTGGGCGTTGGATGGGTCGTCGTGGTCCACATCAATGGCCAGCCAGGAGCCCCGACTTGACACCGTGCGACTTCTTTCTTTGGGGGTGGGTAAAGGAAGAAGTCTACCGCACCAAACCGAGGACATTGGAAGAACTGGAGGACCGAATTCGGGAAGTCATGTCCTCCATCCCGCCGGAGTTCCTGCTAAAGTCAGTGGACGCCATTCCTGGGCGGCTCCAGAAGCTGGTGGAAAGAGTTGGAGCCCACATTGAATTTCAGAGAAAACCTACCATGTATGCCTACCTTTTCATATTATTTCTTCTGAAATAAATGGATAATATACGTATTTTTTACCAATCCAAAATAGGGAGCTACTTTCCGCCCACCCTATATATATATATATATATATATGTATTTATTTTTCAATTGAAATCCTAGCCAGGGACGAGAGCCGTTCTTGAGCCATTGTGTTTCTTAAATATGATCTAATTCGATCAAGAACGGAGAAACTTCTTTCATTTGAAACAGAAGTTACAGGTATAGTAAGAAGGAGCTGAATCAGCTTTGTGGTTTCCGACATCGCAGACAATAATCCTAGTTCGTGAAAGACTTCTAAAATTTCATTTGCAGATTTGCATTTTCTAAAGTCACTGTCACGATAAAGATATTTCAATTCGTTAACTAAGGATTTGGAGTGAATTACATTTGGATATTTAGTTTGTAAAGCATTAAGATGATGCATTGGAAAATTTTCAGCAAATTCTGGAAATTGGTCACATCAATCAACTCAAAGAACGCAAACTCCTGAATGCAATCAAATTGTTTCCTCATTGACATTAGTATAATGTCAATTATTTCGAAATATATTGCTTTATAGTTCATTTGTTTGCCTCTAGCTCTTTTTCTCGGGGGAGAAGGCAGGTCTTTGGATTGTTCGAAGTCTGGCATTGTTTCTTGAAAAACTTTATTATATTCTTTATCAGTACGAGCGCACTCAATAAATTCAATAAAGTCATTTACTTTCTGTTGCGCAAACTTCATGTCAAGCTGCTTGCATTGCGGAAGATCAAATAGTTTTTCGGCTTGTGACAACATATTTTCAAAGCAGTTAATAAAAACAGAAAAGTGAAATCATGCAATTTTATAAGTAGATTAATTACACTGCCCAACACCAATTTTGCTGATTTAATTCTAACACCTGTTTTTAGGTAACTTTGGTGTGCTGATTTAAAATATCACCTTAGTTTTTGCCTATCACGTCAGGTTTTCGAGCAATCAAATACGGATATTTTGGAGATATCGCATTTTGGCAGGGTTATGCCCAATTTTTTTTCTTTACAAAAAATAAGTTTTTACATAATCAGAATCAGCATGGAAAAGTAAACAATTGTGCAGGGAGTGAACTTTAATATACAATGGTAATATTGACACATAAAGTGATTAAAAGTGTTTAAATAAGCAAAAAATGAATCCATGATCATGACGTCACGCTCACACCTGGGGAAATCACAGATATCCAAGATTTTAATATGTTGTACATGACCTTTAGATTTAATGCACAGATTTGCGTATTCCACAGATAAAATTTTAACAGCAAAACAGCTGTTAACAGGTCGCAAAAATCATCAATTTTGATAAGCGCTCTTCATGGATCACCCAAAATAGGCATATTGCATTGCACGAAAACCTGATGTGATGGACAAAATCTAAGGTGATTTTTGAAATTAGCACATCAATATTATTCAAAAACAGGTCTTAGAATTAAATCAGCAGCAAACAATGTTTTTTTGTTGGGCAGTGTTATCAGTTTGATTAAGAATATCTTCATCCCATCTTGCACCGTCATCTAAAATCTTTTGAAATGCATTTTTCAGAGTTTCATGCTGCCTTTTTATTGCTGACACGGTTCTAGATCTATAGCACCACCTTGTTTCACAAAGTGATGGAATGCTGATATTAAGCTCTCTAAATACAGCTTTTCGTTTCGTACTTGAAGAAGCAAATTTACTGAAAGCACGTACATTGGAAAAGAACATTTTAGCCCCGTTAACTTTCTCTGACATTTTACTTAACATTGAATTTAACTTATGTGCATAGCAATGAATAAAATAGCCGAATTTAAAACCTTTTTCTCTCAGGCAGTTGAAGGCACGCTCAGTGGCGGTTCCTCATATGGCAATATGGGCAGCCGCACAGGGCGGCATTTGTGGAGGGGCGGCATGAGCGCCTGCAAAAAAAATAAAAATAAAAATAAGAATAAATAAATAAAGAAATAAATAAAATAAAAAATAAAATAAAATAAATAATAAAAGATCAATAAATATATTTTTATTAATAAAAACCATCTATTGCATTTTCCATAAACCTTCCCATAAAAGACCTAAACAATGCAAAATGCTTCCAGATTAATATTATTGGGAATAAAGGCCCATACTTTAACATATGTAATGTTATTTTTCTGGGTTTGGTTAAATAGTGAAATGTATATTATTTATTACAGAACGAATCTTCACACTAAGCCACTAAGGTCTGTCAAATAACCGCAAATGGATAAGAAGAGGTCAAAGCTATCAGGTGCTCAGTTTAGAAAAAGAGGAAAGAAGAAGAGGAGAAACGAGCAAAAGATAAAGGTATAGAGCTATGTCATCTACTCTTCACTGCTATATTGCACTGCTATTTTGTGATATAGCTTTCTGAGTCATTTGAAGTGTACTATTATGTATATAATTAGCCATTAACCAAGGAGGTTGTATTATTCATTTGTTTCCTATTCTAAAAGTTTAATAAATTGTGCTTAATAACATGTTAAATTAATTGTACTAGCCTATTCATGCATTGGTCTGTTATGTTCTATTTTACTATTTGCAGGGGCACTTTTGAAATATTTTGGAACACCCTCTGCCACTAGCCAGGATGAGAAGCCGTCTACTTCTGCCATTATTGAGGCTGAGGAGCCATCTACCTCCTCAGCCTCACATATGTCTCCACAAATGCAGTCTGATCCTGAGGATGAAGACCCATTTGCTTCTACTTCTCCCCGGCAGGACTCTTCAGGTGAGTTTGTGTGCACATATGTCTGTGAGTGTGTGCGTGTGTGTGTATGTGTATGTGTGTGCATCCCTGCAAAGCATTTTGCAAACAGTTATAAATTATAATGTTATTATCACTGGGTCTGGGTTACTGGGTATGTGTGGTGTTTCACCACCATAATTCCATAACACCACCACCATAACAAAGTGCTGTGAATAATGTGTTATCTAACTTCGGTGTGTATACTAATGAGTAATGCTCTTGTTCTTTCTATTAGAAAGGCCTGGAGCAGAATCGCCTCCTGAGGATGAGTCTCTGTCCACCGACCCTGCTAACTGGCCTTCAGTTCTGACTGAGAGAATTCGGACACAACTGATTTCCAGGGACCAAGTCAAGTACCATCTGACTTTGTATTCCCTAGAAACGACAGTGACGGAAGAAGTTTCCACCATCAATACTTCAGGAAGTCATTGGTTAGTGGAGAAAATATAACCAGAAGTTGGTTGGTCTATTCCTTAAAAAACAACAGCCTTTTCTGTTTCTGTTGTACATTTTTTTCCAAGAGGAAAATAAATTTAACAAGTTTGGGACTCTCGGACTGGAAGCATGCAAGCTCATTGCTCACATCACATGACAACAGTTCAGAACACCTAAATTCTATGAAAATCTGGAAAGAACTGGCAGTGAGGATGAGAAAGGGGGAAACCATTGACAAGCAGGAGATGGCACTTCTGGAGGCTGAGAAGTTGAGATGGAGAGCGGTGCTGACACGTCTCACTGCTATTGTGCATTCTCTGGCAGTTAGGAATTTGGCACTAAGGGGACATACAGAAAAATTGTTCTCACCATCAAATGTCAATTTTCTGAAAGAAGTTGAACTGATGGCACAATTTGATCCTATAATGCAAGAGCACATTAACCGTGTCCAAAAAGGGACCTCCAGTCACACCAGCTACCTCGGCCACCACATACAAAACGAACTCATTGATTTGTCGAGCAGCAAGACCATTTCAGCAATGGTGAGCGACATCAAACAATCAAAGTTTTTTTCAATAATTCTAGATTGCACTCCAGATATCAGCCACACTGAACAGTTGTCAGTTGTGATTCGGGTTGTGTCACTGGAGGGGAAGCCCCATATAAAGGAACATTTCATGGGGTTTTTGGAGGCAGAGGAGTCCACTGGTCAACATTTGGCATCTCTGATTCTGAAGAGACTGGAGGAGCTAAAAGTTCCTTTCATGGACTGTAGAGGACAATCATACGACAATGGGGCCAACATGAGGGGAAAAAACAAGGGTGTTCAATCCAGGCTCCTAGAAATTAATCCCAGAGCTCTGTTTGTTCCATGTGGGGCTCATTCTCTGAATTTGCTTGTGGCCGATGCTGCTAAGGGATCTATTGATGCCACAAGTTACTTTGGCATCTTGCAGAAGCTTTACAACTTGTTTTCAGCCTCCACACAACGATGGGCCATTTTGAAAAAACATGTGAACATCACATTGAAGATGTGGTCTGATACAAGGTGGGAAAGCAAGATCAAGAGTGTGGAGCCCCTGAGATATCAGGCAGCTGCAGTGAGAGATGCACTGATCGAGGTGAGGGACCACACCAAAGACTCTGTAATAAAGGTCGAGGCTCAATCTCTGTCAGAGGAGGTTGGGTCATACCGCTTCGCCATTTGTTCAGTGGTGTGGCATGACCTGTTGTGCCAAATTCAGCATGTGAGCAAGCAGATGCAGTCTCCTAGCATGCACGTTGATGTTGCAGTAAATCTCCTAAAAAAAAACAGAGAGAGGTCTCCGCAATTACAGGGCAACAGGTTTTGTGGCTGCACAAATGGCAGCCACAGATATCTGTGAACAAATGAATGTGGAGGCTGTGTTGATGCTGCAACATCAGCCATTCAGGAAAGATTTTCCACGTTGGAAATTGTGGGAGAGAAGTTTGGAGTGCTGACACATTTCCAAAATCTCACATTTGAGGAGCTGACAGAACAATGTGTGAACCTTAGTACTACACTACACTTTAAGGGACAATCTGACTTGGATGGCAGAGAGCTTGCACAGGAGCTGAAGAACTTGCCTGACTTGCCATCAAAGACCATATCCTTGCTTGAACTGCTGACATTTATCCATGAAAGGGAGCTCTCTGAAATATATCCAAATTTGTGGACTGCTCTCAGAATTGGTCTTACTCTTCCAGTCACTGTTGCTGAAGCAGAGAGGAGCTTTTCAAAGCTGAAGCTCATCAAATCCTACCTGAGGTCAACTATGTCACAGGAACGCCTTACCGGTCTGGCCATCATCACTCATCAGTATAAATCATACAATTGCTGAGCAGATTTCATATGATGATTTAATTCATGACTTTGCATCAAGGAAGGTAAGAAGAGTCAGGCTTTAGATGGCAGTTGTGCTGTGGTGCAATTTATTTTGTTTCTTGTTCAAAGTGTAGCATAATAATTACCCTCTCTTAAGTGTCTTATTCTATTTATGTGATAGAGCATTTGTACAATTTAGAAATTTGATTCTCTAGTTTATTTATGGCAGTTGTGCAATTTAATTTGTATTTTTCCTGTTCATAGTATCATAATTACATTCTCTTAAGTGAGTTATTCTATTTACGTGATGAAGGATTTGTAAAATTCAGAAATTTGAGTCTTTGTTTTGGTTCTGAAGTTCCAACAATTAGTCCAATAAAAAGTTATTTTGTGAAAGAGTTATGTCTGTCCTTTATTTTGGGGGGATTCGAATGTGTGTGTGTTGGCGAACAGGGGGGGGGGGCGCTGAAGGTGAGGTTTGCCCAGGGCGTCATGTAAGCTAGGACCGCCACTGGGCACGCTTATCGAAATATAAAAAGTTACCATGTATCGCCAGAATTAATAATTGTCTCTACAAGGCCGAAGGATATAAGCCCGAGTTGAAATGTTTTTTTCTTTATAAAAAAAATTAATAGGAGGAAAAACGTATTTTATTTAATGAGAATTAGAAGAAGGACTATTATGTAACCGTATGCAAGCAGATAATTATTCATTAAAAGAACTTTAAATATACGATATTACTTATACTTTATCGGGCGTAATGTCTTGCGCCCGAGTGAAGGATCTTGAAAGATTACATGAAAACTTAATGTGTCAATACAGTTTTTTTATAGGTAGTAAGGGTATCTAAATGCGCTCAAAATTTGCTTGCGTGACGAAGGCTAGACAGAAAAATAGTAACATACTACCAGCCAAAAACCATTTTTACAATTTGTATTTAAAACTTTTTTTAAAACTTAAATCTATAAATACACAATTTTATCTCTCATGCTTCTCCTTGCCCCTTGCCTCTCGGGCTCAGCCCGAGAAGCCCGACTGCAGGAGTCGCCACTGAATTATATATATATATATATATATATATATATATATTATATATATATATATATATATATATATATATCGACCGCACGTCGATCCTGAACCGTCGTTCAAACTCAACAAAAGTAAGTAAGTAAATATATATATATTGAAGACTTCAACTTTGACCCCCTGTTACGTTTCTGAAGTCCTTTGGAAGCTGGTTGAAAAGTCTTGGCCCTCTGACAACCAAGCTATTTTCCTTCAGGTTGAGGAGGTCCCTTGTCGGCCTTTAATTTGGGAACACTACACATTCTGCCTTTCCTATTTTCCAGTGTTGTTTGAATGGTAATTGGGTTTAGTTTTAGGTTTGGTACCAGTTTTTCGATCATTTTCCATATGTAGATTATGATGTACCTCTCTCTTCTTCTTTCCAGTGAGTACAGATTTAGTTTACGTAGTCTTTCCCAGTAGTTGAGTTCTTTGCAGCCATCAATCTTGGCTGTGAAATGCCTTTGCGTTTCTTCTAGTTTATTAGTTTCTTCCTTTTTATATGGGGACGTCAAAACTGAGCAGTATTCAAGTTTTGGTATAATCAGTGTTTTTAGCAGGGGAATCATTACTGTCCTGTCCCTTCTCTTGAACGTTCTTAGAACCTGTCCGGCGACTCTTTTTGCTTTATTTATCGCTATCTGATTTTGTGTTTCGAATTTCGCATCATCTGTCATTATTATCCCGAGATCAATCGCTTTCATGCTTCTCTGAATTTCCTGTCTATCTGGAGCATAATATGCAGTCTGTTTAAGTTCTTCTTTTCTACCATATCTCAAGAGCTGAAATTTCTCGGCGTTGAATGACATGTTGTTGTCTTCTGACCATTTGTATATTTTGTTCGTGTCCCTCTGCAAGGCCTCCACGTCATGTACATCGCTGATTTTTCTGCTGATCTTTGTATCGTCTGCAAAGGATGTTACTATACTCTGTTTACTCCGCTGTCTATGTCTGTTAGCATGATAATGAACAGGAGTGGGGCCAGTACTGTCCCTTGTGGTACTGAGCTGCGTACTTCCGATTCTGATGATGATATACCTTGAATTTTGACGACCTGCAGACGATCACTAAGGAAGTTGTAGATCCATTTTCCCACTTTGCCTGTTATTCCCATGTCTTTAATTTTATGTCTATTATACCATGGTCACATTTATCGAAAGCTTTAGCAAAATCTGTGTATATAACATCGTAGTTGTCATTGCCTTCCAATGCATCTAGGATATTGTTGTAGTGCTCTATTAGTTGTGATAGGCATGATCTACCTGATCGGAATCCATGCTGATTTTCGTTGAATCTTTCCCGTGTCTCCAGGAAATCATAAATTTTCTCTCTAACTATTCTTTCAAATACTTTGGTGAGGTGGGACGTCAATGACACTGGTCTATAGTTCTTTGCTTGAGATCTGTCCCCTCCTTTATATATAGGGACAATGTTTGCTCTTTTCAAGATGCTCGGTATTTCCCCAGTGTCTAGGGATCTTCTCCATATCCAGTATAAAGGTGTAGCTATTTCATTTTTACAGTTTTTAATCAATAATGCGTTCCAATTGTCCGGACCTGCAGCTGAATGTAGTTTCATTTGTCCTATAGCTCTCGCTACATCTTCTGGTGTAAACAAAAGTCTGTTATATACTCTCCTTGCAATTCCTCTTCAAAGAATGCATTTATGTCAGGTATCGCTTTGTCACTTTTTGGGGTACTGAAAACTGATTCATATTGAGCTCTCAATGTATCAGATATTTCTTTTGGATCGTCGGTTAGTTCATTATTTCCCGTCCTTAAGGGCCCAATAGCGGCGCGCGTTTTTGTTTTCCTTTTTGCATAGCTATAGAAGTATTTTGGATTTTCCTTTATTGCTTCTACCGCCTTTTCCTCTTCCCTCTCTGTATGGTCCTTAATCAGGGCTTGTATTTCCCTATCGATACCCTCCAGTTTTTCTTTTATTGCTTTCCTGTCATTATCTCCGCAGTTTCCTAACTTCGCCTCCACTCTCTTTCTTTTGCGGAATAGTCTTCTCTTTTGCCTTTCTAGCCAGCTCCTCTTTCCTTTTGGCTGTGATTTCGGAGCATATTTTTCTAAAATTCTCAGCGTTTTTTCCTCCAAGGTTGTTAGCATTTCTTCAGTTGTTTTATTCTCGAAAATTGTTCTCCATTCTATTTGGGCCATGTGCGATCTGATTGCTTCCCAATTTATAGTCTTCGAGTTTAAGTTAAAGGCCCCGAATTTACTTCTTTCCACAATATGTGTATTGTCTTCTAATGCTGCGTCATATTTGTTGATATCTCGATTAAGTTGTGGTCTGAGATAATGGTTGGGGTTATTTTTATATCAGCAATCAAGTTCGTGTTATTCGTGAATACCAGATCCAGGCAGTTATTTTTTCTGGTATTTTCTGTTATCTCCTGTGTCAGCATAAACTCGTTTGTGAGAGCCATCAACATTTTTGCTTGTCCTGATCTTCTCTTGTGCCCCCCTTGTCCTGGTGAATATATATATTCCTATTCACCTTTTTGTATTTTATAAATGGGAAGTTAAAGTCTCCGCAGATCATTATATTGGGGGATGGAGGGTTTATGGCCTTTATTAGCTTTCTAATGTCATCAATGGCCTCCGAGAATTTTTCGGTTGGGGTGCTTGGAGGTCTATAGATGACTATTACTATCAAGTTTAGTTTTTCTATTTTCACTGCTAGGAGTTCCACATAGCTGTTTGATTTACTTATTATCGTCTCTGTCATATGACCTTCCTGTACATATATAGCACAGCCACCTTTCCGTCTCGTCGTTCTATCCGCTCTTAGTAAGTTGAAGCCCTCTATATTTATCTCTTTCTTATCAATACAATGTTCGCAGTTTTCACAATTTCCTTGGCAATCTTTAAGATGAGTTTCTGTGAGGCATGCGATGTCCGCCCTTGTTTCGTCCATAAATCCTTTCAGGTACGAAACCTTATTGAGTGATTGGTTTGGTCTTATTCCTTGAATATTAGCCAGGACAATTTTTATGTTCTCTGTTTTTCGTTGCCCCTTGTGCATTTCAAGTTCGTTTTCCTTCGATATCGCTTGATTCGTTGCTCTATGATCCTCCGAAAGAGATCCGTTTCCTCCTACTTGTATTGGTAGCTTCTTGCCCGGTAGCGATTTGGCTCGGGGTTTCCAGCTGTGTCAACTGCATGTGGATGACATTTAGCATTCGTAAGGTGTCTGCGATGTTGAAAAAATTTTCTTGTTCGCTTATTGTGTTCCTATTGTTGTTATTCCTATTGTCATTTAAACTTTTTCCTTTGTTCGTTGAGTCCGTCGGGAGATGTTGATAGTAGCATTTTTCCCGAATTTGCAGGTTCCATATTTTGCGTAAGTTCTGCAAATGTCCGGGTGGTAGAATTTACATCCGTCTCCAAATTTACAATGACCATTATTATAGAAGAAATTGCATATTGGGGGATGTTCATATATACATTGTCCTCTTTTAAATCTGCAATTATCTTTTATATAATACCTGCATATAATTCCTTCCCCATATTTACTCTTGGCTTTGTTTTTTGCTCCTTATTGGGGGACAGTTTTACTTCGTTTACTTGACTGCCCTCTTGTCTTGTCCTATTTGTGCTATTTGTGCTAGTTGTGTTTGTGTCCTTCGTTGCCCTTATGCTGTGTGTTGTCTTTACACTCTTTGTCGCCTGTGTGTTTTCGGCCTCGTTTTGTGACGGTATTTGAATTTTTCTATTTCGCCTTTCTCCGTTTCTTCCGTTTTCCACTGTTCTTTGTTTCCACTTTCCTCTTTCATTCTCTTCTCGTAGTCTCTTTCTGCTTTAAATACCGTAAAAGAGTTTAATTCGGTCAAGCAGTTTCGCAGAAAAATTTTATCCCATTAAACTGCTTTGCGTTCGTTATAAGGGAGATTTTTTCATCTCCCCATTCTAGGCATTTAAAATCAAAAAGTAGCTGACAAAAATCGCACCTCATCGCCTCTGTCTCATCTGTTGCATTTACAGATACCACAGAGTTGCGGTATGCATTAATTTCCATGTTGGTGAAGTGACTCAAAAAGGGGTATTATGGGAGGTATTGGGTGGGGGATGACTCAAGCTGTGTGAGGGAAAGAATTTTCCGTTACTCCAGGGTATGGGATGTGGCACGCTGTATACTTCTCACTGATTGGTCCTCTCGACTGTGGCTGCGGGGGATAATGGGGGATATTTGCGGGCACTTCAAAAACAAAACTTTCCTCACAAAGAGACTCGGAAAAAAAACAAATGCTGTATATATTAATTCACTTTGTTTTATTTACTTTTTTGGTATATACCGCGATTTTTACTTTTTTAAAAAGAAATACCACTATGCACTATCAATTAACTCACAATATCGGCACCGTTTAAAAGTGATTAACTGCAGGAATTTTACTGTAATACCGCTTTTATTCGGACTTCGACCGAAACACGTGTAACCGTCACAACAGCAAACAAACATCATTATATATTCTTAAATAATAATATTAGTACAGGAGAAATCTATATACGTATTTAATATATGTATGAGCAAATACACACTTGTACATAAGCATCAAAAATAATGATAATAGTACAGGATAACACTATATACCCATTTAATATATGTACGAGCAAATACATACTTATATTTAAACTTCAAAACAATATACATCAAAATACATACACTTTATGTTCTACTGCCCTTAACTAAAATACTAAACTCGCACGTGATCGGGTCTACACTTACATCATTGTTGCTTTGTACTATATAATAAATAAAATTTAACATTATTTCACCGTTCAAAGTATATGGATGCCTTTACTCAATGTAAAGCGCCTTCAATTCGTACGAGACTATTTTTGCACCCACATTACATTCGGTTGGCAAGTTATCACTGAGAATATGCCGTTCAGTTTGGTGTCGGATTTGTGTGAGGATATTGAAACGTTGGAAAGGGTTCAGGGACGCGCTCCACGAAACTAATTCCGTCACTAAGAAACAAGTCTTACGAAGAAAGGATTAAAGAGTTAGACTTGCATTCACTCGAAACTAGGAGATTAAGGGGGGAGGTTACTGAAGTTTTCAAAATCGTTAATAAAATCAATAACGTAAATTTTGACAAATTGTTCATTTTTGATAATAACAATACTCGTAATAACGGATTTAAATTACGTAGTAGACGTTTCATTACTAACATCGCTTTTTTAAAAACTTTTTTACGTTTAAAGTAACTGATAAATGGAATAATCTTCCCGCGGCCGTCGTGAACTCTACCAGCGTTAACATGTTTAAAAACCATTTAGATAGGCATTTTAAAAATATTAACGTCGTTTAAAATAATAAAACAATTAGCAACAGGAGTTCTGGGGGTAATGGTCGAGGTTTGAATCTGTTGACGATTAATGCCAGCTTGCGACATGCCAGCTTGTGACATGCCAGCGTATGGACATGCCAGCTGTGATATGCCAGCAATAAAGTTATAAAAAAATAAAATTAGACTAACACAACTTAGATGTAGATCGTAGCGTAAATTAACTCACTTCTGTTATACTCTTCATACTTTTTTATTTTCTTATCTTCTCTTTACTTGCATGTCTGTAGTTTGCATGGTAAGACAGTGTTTATATTAAGACTGTGCTTGCATTGTTTGGAAGCGTTCTTATTTTACTTCTTTTCATCTTTCACCCCTTTCCTATTCTCTTCGACTATTTTCCGACTTGTCGGCAGTGGCCGGCGGATGATGATGGTGAGTCTTTTTTTCTTTTTCTGAATGAATGTTAATCTACGAATGATAGGTTTTACTTAATTAACCCCTTATTCTTTTCGTTTAACCCCCCTACTCTTTTTTTTCTCTCGGGTTTATTCTTTCCAATCTGAGCTTTTCAACCGTGAACTCTTCACAACGCATATCGGCAGTTGAAATAATCTTCTAAGACGTGACGGCAGCTGCTCGTTATATAAAGAAATAGTCCGGTTGCACGGGGTGGGAACCCTGCATTGTTTGTTATAAAGCAAATCTTGACATATTTTGAAAGTTTATACCACCCCATTCAAGAATCCATCGGGTGTACACCTGATCCCCGCTTGGCTTTTTGAATATGGCCGCCATTTTCCAAGATGGCCGGCGAAACTGAAAAATCCCATATCCTGGTTAATACTTGATGGATTTTGATGAGCTTGGTGTCATTTCTAGGGATTTTTAGGATGATGAGTCGATCTGGAGGGGGTTGCAGATACTTTGGGAGGCGTTTTGACCCACATTCATCAATACTCAAGGTTTGGAGTTGAAACGCCCCCCAAATAAGGAATATCCCATATCCCGGGCAGTCGTGGAGATATTTTGGTGATCTTACTGTCGTTTTTATGGTTTTGGGCGAGACTGAGTAGTTCTATAGGCACATGATAACAGTAGGATATCATTTTGCAATTCCATGGTCAAGTCAAGGTCATTTGAGGTTAAAGTTTGGCCTTGAAATATGATAATGCCACAGTTGACATCACTGTATTTGCTTTATTTCGGTGACAATTTCTACAACCTAGCTAACTGCTGAGCACTTAACATCTTTTCTGCAGATAAAATCAGATCATAATGTTTAAATGACATAACCCACATTATATGGATATGGATATTCGGATATAAACCACAATTTATGCTGAAGTGCAGGGCACATGCATTCTATGGAAGGTTGCAAAGCTACAAGATATGACCTCGTAAGCAAAACAAAGCTCACACCTAGCTGGGGGATTGGCGTTGACAACTTTGATGCAGTTATTCACATTAGGTAACCATTTATTGGGGGCAAATATCAAAAGAAATGGTTGTGTCAGAATCGTCAGGATCATCAGTCTGCTCTTCGTTTGCGTTTTGGGTCAATGGATTGTTGCAATCCAAGCCGCTTCCACATGCACAGAACATTGTGTAAGGGATTCCGCGTCCCATGCAGCCGCAGCGACTCCCCCTGCATGCTGATTGTGATTCACACCCACATCTGATTAGCTTCAGAACTTCATCTGGTGTTAAGCACACTCCTTCACCAACTGTTTTTGGGATGAGAACTCTGTTTGTTTCGTCTCTCTCCCACCCATAATGCACAGGATCAAGGTGGTGGATCACACTTTAGTGCATCGAGCCAGTTCGCCACAGTGTAGTGGGCTCTGAACACATTTTGATGGAAAGCTTCAGTTGTTGGTGGTACAGAACATAGTTTGGGTGCAGCGGTTCCCGACTTCCCTGTCTTCTGAGCCCATACTTGCTGACGACACTCAGTAAGAGATGAGGATTTCTTATCCCCATAGCATGCAACAATGAACGCTGTTGCCTCTTTTTCGATATGGTCAAAGCATGCATCAAGGGACCCCAGCTTGTCTAGCTTCCGACCCTTCTTGGCTGTGGCAATGGCAGTGGCTTTGCCGATGCCATGTATTGCTGCAACTGGATCATATACTGGGTATATACTGGGCCTTCACTGATAACAGCACTACGTAGTCTTTTTGGCTCCACTGTAGGGGTATCACATTCTCTCTTTTTCATGAATGCTGATAAATTCCGCTTGGACACATAAGTGGAGACACAGTTCTTGTGACAACAAAGGATTTTTGCTCCATCTTCCAAGAGAGGCTCTAGTCTCGCTCGAACATCTGGCTGCCCTCTGATGTCGCTGCTCTCTATGATTTTCTGAATCCTCCCACAATTTGAAAGACCTTTCTGAACTCCAGGACAGCTACGCAGGAAATCCTTGAAGAAATTCGTATGCAGCTTTTGTAGAACCTGAAAAATAAGAATTTTGTTTACCCATTCTTCAGCGTACAAATCGCATTGAAATAATTTATCCTCAGCAAATGAAAACTAAACAATGCTCACCTGGTATATTCTCCATATTCAGCAGTCAAAAACAATTTTGGAATCATCACAACCAAGACGTCATCAAACCACCAGGTGGGCAGCACCATCAGCAATAATCTCAACAACCTGAAAAAAATAAGAGGAATAATTAGACATATTGGAATTCACCTTACCATGGGGAAAATAATCCCTGATTTCATTTTAAACCTTATAGAACTACTCAGTCTCGCCCAAAACCATAAAAACGACAGTAAGATCATCAAAATATCTCCACGACTGCCCTGGATATGGGATATTTCTTATTTCGGGGGGCGTTTCACCTCCAATGACCTTGAGTATTGACGAATGTGGGTCAAAACGACTCCCAAAGTATCTGCAACCCCCTTCAGATCGACTCATCATCCTAAAAAACCCTAGAAATGACACCAAGATCATCAAAATCCATCAAGTATTGACCAGGATATGGGATTTTTCAGTTTCGCCGGCCATCTTGGAAAATGCCAAGCGGGAGTCAGGTTTACACCCGATGGATTCTTGAATGGGGTGGTATAAGCTTCAAAATTTATAAAAATTGCTTTATAACAAACAATGCAGGGTTCCAGTAAAATCAGGGTCTGTGTTACCGGACTAAAATAGTTCTTCAGGGTGAACAGTGTAGGTGAGCGCAGCCCTGTACCGCTCAAGTCCTCTGTAACAAAGTTCATGATATTTCGAAGAGTCTATACCTTTTAAATAAGCATCCAGTTCTAGACCATTCTCGCCTTGTTTAGTCGTGCACTCGGTGAACCCGAACTCATCGAGCAGAGCGGTGTATGCGTATTCAGGAACCGTATCAAAATAAAGCATATCGGCAACACCTGCGTCTAATATAGGCTTTAGCTTACGGAAACCGACGATTTCAAACATTCTGTCGAGGATGAAACGTTATTATCAGACGCATTCTTCCGCATCAGTCATATATCAATGCACGGCTGGTCGCGATTTATACATAACGTACAAATAATAGTATATGAGGGGGCATCACTAATCTGTTCTCTTCTTGTGCCTACACTTGGAGGTATTTTATAACGATCCTCACTCCATTTCTCAGCTATCATGAAGACTCTATTCATCTCCTTAACACTTAAATAAATATCATTCCATTTACCAGAGTTTGTTTGTCTACAAGTCGTTTCAAGTACATAGTTAACGGCACCGGTTTTACACCTAAACGCACACAATGACTTCTTCACAGACACATCGTATATGGCATTGAGAATGCTGCTCAACGGAAACTCCATCGTTTTCTATTGTGAGGAGTGCACGTCCAGTCGGTTCAAGCTCTGAGATAACTATGAGCAGCCGGTGTACGGTTTGGCACGGAGACAGGTGTGGGGAAACGAGTCACACGGGCGAGTCATACCAAGCGTTAATGTTTCGTGTACGGGTTTGTTCCAACATGAAAGAGTCCTGTGAATACTTGTGCCCCGTTATACCGGGCAATCGTTTAGAGAATTTTTCTATCTGCAATATGTGGAGTAATACCGGCTTTAATGTTTTATCACTCATTCCCCAGAACGCGTACCAGACATCTTCGTTCAGGGATATTTTCTCGAACTACGCACATTTTATTAACACTCCGGCGCACTATTTGAGAGAAACATGTGTCCATATTTTTCCTCTTTGCTTAGTATTCGATACGCTTCTCTGAATTCTATTAAGACCTCACACAGGCCTTTAGCCACAACCTCACCGCGAACCTCATGATATATATGAATGTAGTGATAAAATTATTTCAGATTGTTCATGATGAAAAGATTTACATTCTCTGCCGCAGGGTACGCGTACTCGGTATGATGCGGCATGACATAATACCTCTTGTCATACCACTCATCAACAAGACTCACTAACCAAACCATACCCGATGCCTCACTTCTGCACGTGTTGTTTCTTTCACCTCACGGTATGTGTACGCTTTTACGCAGTTTAGTCCTACAACGTAGTCCATTACATCGTTTGTGCCACGAAATCCGGCAATGCTCTCGCCAGAATATCCATAGAGTATTTGAACCACTTGCTCCTCACGCTTCGCACGGTTTAATGTAGCCTTAAAAGTATCAAAGGAGGGAGGGTAGGGAGTCTTTCAGTATTCACCACTTCTGTAAACTTTATCGAATACCACTTCATAAATGTCGAGCACGCAATATCAAAGGTAGCCATCGCTATTTTTCGTCTACGCGAGAATTCTTCAAAATACACGTCTGAGGTTCAGGGCTTGCTATGGTTAACTGAGCCCGCATTGGTAGTAGCATGAGTCACGTGACTTTTGTTCGATCATACAGGGGCGGAGCTGAGGACTTCTTCTTGCACGCACACACACACACACACACACACACACACAAAGGAGAAAATAAAACGTTAATTGAAACATGATTTATTTAATAAACATATCATCAACAGGTAAATTACTCAAGGTATATATATTCAAATACGCATAATAAATAAAATAAACATGTCGTTAACAAGTAAACAGACATATTATATATATATATATATTATATATATATATATATATATATATATATAAGGGCTATGGTATCCAAAGGGTACGGTATCATAGGTACCAGGTACGTAGTAACGTTTCCTATAGGTGTTACGACACACTTTCGTACCCCTAAGTTCCTTCACACACCCCAGCTTCTGGGCCCGAAAGTTGTGGGTCCCCACAGTCAGTTGGGGTGGTTGGTCGCCCTCATCTTCCAAGCACACTAGCTCCTTCAACGAATCAAATTTAACGATCCGACGGTTCGCCTGGTTAAGCGTGATGCCCTTCGCCTTCGCGATATATTTCATCTCCTCCTCCCACCCTCACCCGTACCCCATAAGTTTTTGGACCTGTTGAGTCAAAAGAGTCGGCGTATGCGATGTCTCCATACTCTTCCTTAATCTCATCAGTCAACTCCCAGGAATTCCCCAATAGGAGGCATGTATTCACCCTCCCTCGCTGTGAATATCACACTATCTGTGGCGGCGTACAGAACCCTCAGCCCATGAGAGTGCAGTAATCCCCAAAGTTTGATGGGTGCGTACGGGGTTGTGAAGCTGGCTACAGGTGTGTTTGTAGTCAATTCGGTGATGTTGTACTTTATTATGTACGTATTACCTACATTCACGATCTCCATCAGTTCTTGGCATTGGCATAATTCCACAACTCGTTATAACATTGGGCTAGATGAACGTTCCCCTTGCCTGTATTCTGTGAAAGTTTGCCCCAAAGACTATTTAGGCACAACTTTGCACTAAAGCGCTTGCCTGGGTTATTTACAATTTGGTAACGGCCAAGTTGTATCCCTTCACGGTTACGGTTGGCATCAATTTTTTATATATTATATATTTATTGCCAACTTAAAATACTTACAGAATTAGTATCCATTATATTTTAAATAAACTACAGAGCATAAGGCTCGTCCTTAAACGGTACACAAACTAACATTATTGGGGACATTTTATATTTTACACAATATGGTAGAAATTACTCAAGGTACAATTTATATATATATATAGATATACGCGAACTATACCGGTCTTTCTTTCATAGACGTGCTCCCCCATCGCGACTTATGGATGCCGGTCTTACCCGTCGTTATAGACCACAAGCTCATGTTTCCCCGATGCGTGAAGTGCGTAGTGGGGAACAATGGGGCGTGTAATCACACAAACAACCAGCAGAAGATCAGAGGTGTATGTACAAACCCTGAGCTGTGGCTAGCCGTTCGCCATGGCTACAGAATATTGAAGATATATTAGGTGTAGAGGTTCCAGAAGCTACCCAACCTTCTCATGCCATATATAAACACTTTTTTGAAGGATAAGGTAGAAGCATCAGGGTATCCGCGGGGAGTTGAGACCGAAGATGAAAAATCGGCGTATAGTCAGCGTTATGTCACTTCTATATGTGTGAGAAATATTGAAGGACATATTACATAAAATTGTATACAGCAAATTGTACTATTTTATAAACATTCCTCATGGATCTATCATTTAATAATTTTTTGAAAATACACTGCTTGTTCTTCCCCGAAACACAAACAAAAAGAAAAAAGTTTACATTACTTCGTCGATGATACGGCAATCACTATGCTGCAATACTTCCTCATCCCTATTCAGATCACTGTCCACGACTTGTTTCTTCAAAACTATTACGAAAAGATTCTATAACACGAATGAGTTCCGCATCGGTCCTTTAAGGAGAAAAGATACGAATGTCGACAGAAATTTTTAAATTATATTGGTTAGTTCATACATTTTTTTGAATCTTTTTTAAATAATAATTAAAATCCATTTGTTTTTCATCAAAAATACCCAGAGAAGAACACACACACACACATGCATATATATATATATATATATATATATATATATATATATATATATATATATATATATAACGTAAAGAACGACGCTTGTATAGAAGAACATTCCGTGCAAGATGAAGAGGGAGAACGAACAAATGAAAAAATGAGGTAACCACCCGGGAATCGAACCCGGGATCTTCCGATTGCCTGTCAGATATGATAACCACTACACATCTGACCGGCAATCGGAAGATCCCGGGTTCGATTCCTGGGTGGTTACCTCATTTTTTCATTTGTTCGTTCTCCCTCCTCATCTTGCGCGGAATGTTCTTCTATACAAGCGTCGTTCTTTACGTTAATTATACTGTGTGTTGTTTGCAGTTGAAATGTATATATATATATATATATATATATATATATATATATATATATACATACTCATAAATAACAACTTTAGTAGTTCTAAAAACAGGTACCTTAATTTGCAGGGACCGGCAGCTATATCAATCTGCTTATTATTCGAGTTAGTTGAAATAAAGTCATTTATTCGAAATATATATGTGAAAGTAGAAATTTGAATCCTCTTTAAGAGAAAATGAAGAATAATAAACAGTAAGTCTAATCATTCACATATACTCTGATACATTCTTTATTGTGAGGAAGGAAGAATAGCTGGACCTGCTATGCACAGCATGCCGACACCGGGACCCGAACCCGATCGAATAGCTTTACACTTCAAAATGAGTTCATTATGAATTTTTATAAAATTAATTAACACTTGCAAGGATTCTTAATTAAGTACTGAATGATACAATGTATCGGTATGTGTAGTGGTTAGCGTCGCTGACTAAGAATTCATCGGCCCCGGGTTCGAGACCCGATGATGGCAGCCGGCGCGCAGCAGAACCCAGTTGTTCACCCTTCCACACAATAAAGAAAGTGGTTGGTAGATAAATGGGTATCCTGGGTGGCCTGGTTAAGACGCAGTGCTGCTGGTGGAGCGTGGTTCGGATTCCACGTTAAACTGTAGGTCTAAGGTGGAGTGAAAAGCTTGACCTTCGTCAGAATGAACAATTCTGGCGGAATCTAACCAAAGGTTATATATATACCGAGAATAGCAAGCAGCTTAAATCACAAATTAGTTTTTTATATTATTACGTAATTATTAATTATTTGTACTCGACGTCGCAAGTGTCAGCAATAGTTTGTGATGAAAATAATTCGTTCCTGCCGGCAGCAGCAAAAGGATTGAGCGTAGCAGACGAAAGGATGCTCTCTCTCTCTCTCTCTCTCTCTCTCTCTCTCTCTCTCTCTCTCTCTCTCTTACCTTCCTAAGCGAGGGAAACCCTTTTGTGGGGAGGTCAACCTCCTCTCCTCCTCTTTGGGTGGAATTCACCCAGCTTGTGGCAGCTGGGGGGATTCCACCTTGCTTCCTTATTTTTCTTTCTTTTTTGGCACCCTGGAGGGGGAAGGGGTTTGGCACCTTGCAATATTTGATCAACATTGCATGCAATTGCACTCTAACATTTTGAGGTCATACTACTCACATCACCTCGAACAAGTGTTAAAAGATAGTCTTCCTAATACATTGAGGAATAAAGGCTAAGTCTTTTTAATCTATTGAGTGGTGATTATACAATGCTCTAACACGGGGAAGTTATTTCTGAAGGTTCAACGGTACCCGGTTCGAACATTACTGACATTATGAACGATTTGGTGAGAAAGTGGGAGAGACTGCCCCCACCAGGTTGGGAAAATATTAAAACAACGTTACAGCAGGTGAACATTCCAAAAACATTGACTGGTAACCAAAACAAAATGAAAGATCTGGAACAAGCAACTCAAACTACATACCATGGAGTTGGAGACACCATTGTCTTGGAGAATCGTCAACATTCGACCCAATCCACACGTTTTTAAAATACGTGAATGGTTGACGTATTAGAGAATCGTTATTATGATATTTCAAACCCGCTTCTTTCGGTGGGGTTGAGATGCTCCCCAGAGCCTTACTGAAGGGGTAAAGAAAAATGATGTTGAGAATTTTTTGCATGAACGGAATACTTATACACTTCATTAGCCTGTGCGAAGAAGGTTTAAAACTGCTAAAACAAAAGCACCATCGTTGAACACTATATCAGGAAGATTTGACTGATAGAATAGAATAGAATAGAATAACCTTTATTAATAATAATAAAATAAATATATTTTTTAAATTTACAATGACAGGAATAATTTTGAAGCTCAACTATTTATTTTATTTAATTTGGCCCTTAAGCTTTAGGCCAGTGGTTCCCAACCTTTTTTGCGCCATGCCCCACCTCGACACCTCAAAAAATTTGATGCCCCCCATTAATATAAAAACAAATTTGGTGTTGAAAAGGTATTATTTAAAATTTACAATAATATGAGTACATTTAATATGAGTTACCGTACATTCAATATGAGTAAATAAACTTGAGGTTGAAGCTAACTAAATTATTACCTTGAAATAAAATTTCTCAGTTGAAAAGTTATAATTTTAAATTTCAATAATATGAGTACATTCAATATGAGTTACATTAAATATGAGTCAAGAAACTTGAGATTGAAGCTAACTATATTATTTCCTTGAAATAAAACTTCTTAGTTGAAAAGTTGCAATTTTAAATTCACAAAAAAGTAATTTAATCAATAATACCACTTTAAATTCACAATATTGGGTAAAAATACAGCAAATTCAAAGTTTGATAATCTCAAGTTAGTGAGATCCTTGAGCTTCATGTTTACTACAAATGGTTTTGATTTCAAGCACTAACTTAGTTAGCTTCAGTCCTAAGTCTCCTCGTTTTGTGATATCCAGTCGGTTTCTTTTTTTCTGTAGTAAATCACTTACAGCACTAAAACCACATTCCACCAAATATGAAGATGGGAATGGTAACAGTAGCTCTCTCGCCAAACGAGTTGAATTATTATGTATAAATTTCATTTTATTATTATGTATAAATTTCATTATTTTATAATTTTATTATTATGTATAAATTTCATTTTATTGTAGCATTTTCAAATTGCCCCCCAAAATATTCAAATTGCCCCCCTGTGGGGCGTGCGCCCCACGTTGGGAATCACTGCTTTAGGCTTTACTGGGCTCTTATTAAAAATAAGTAGCTAGTTGTTATTAATTAATAATAATAAATAAATAAATAAGTAAATAAGTATTATTAATAGTTAAAACATGTATTACAATATTAAACAATATTAATGGACAATATTAAACAATATTAGTGGACATTAATCCTAGATTTTTGTTAGTATGCCATTATTAATCGGGATTTCAACTTGGTTTTAAACAAATTTACATTCACAATATGTTTTATATTGGCATGCAAGTCATTCCATAGTTTCAATCCAATTAAATTGAGTAGTTTTTGAGATGAAGTCAATCTAAATTGAGGTATAACAAGCTTTGATCTATTTCTGGTCTGATACGAGTGGATTTATTTATGAATTACAAAATATCTATTTACCCATTGCAAATTAATGATTTTGCTCTTACACTTGTAAATAAAAATAAAATGTGCCAATTTGGTTATATCGTTGAGCTTTAGTAGGTTTAGCTCTTTAAATAATGCACAAGAGTGATCAAGGAAATGCAACGGGTATTCGGCATATAAGTATCTCCAGATACTTATAGCTTGTACCTCTTAAAAATAAAGCGCCAAATGTACTTGCTAAAGCTACAAAGTCTTTGATGTTGAAGGAAAATAGAATCCCAGCCTATTTCCTTACGGATTTAGGGAAAGAGTTCTTTTCAAAACATGTTAGCGGAATTTAATATTAGTTATTATAGCAGTAGTTACGTGCATAAAGCGTCTCAACCGAAAGGGTGCAGCGAACCATCAAGGAGCGTATGCATCGTTATTATACGCACAAAAAATACTTACAGATACCTATAGGCCCCCAGGGCCCCAGATTTTGGCCACCGGTACCATCTGAGGGGAATAATGATAGTGATATTTGGCAAAACACACACCCCTAGATTTGGAAAATATGTGATAGCATTGCAACCGTGGTAGCTTTTTGTGTGTTGTCACCCTTTTTGTATCCCCATCCCAAAATAAACTTTTCTGAAATGTACGTAGCACAGAATAAGACATCCACCGTCAAACTAATGGTTCTCTCTTATTATAGATCATATCTCCTTGAAAATTGGTAGGCATGTAGCTTAGCCAATTTGATTTTCAGATTTTTTTTTTAAACCTCTCATTCATTGTTATCCATCGGCAATGATAGCACAGTGCCTATACATATCAGAAAATATAATTTCGTTTTCATAAAAGGTGTAACAGAAAAGTTTCATTTGTGCATAACCTAAAGAATTATTAAAGAATGATTACCATGTTTAGATACATGGCTTTAAAAGAAATTTAATGAGAAATTCAATCAAGAAAATAAATTTTATGTATAAAGTATATTAAAAATGTTATTGTTAAAATTGTTACCACTACCCCGAAACGGAAAATTCCCCAAATCAAGGAAAATCCAGTATTTTTTTTTCTTGATTGCATTTTTTTATGCAGGAAGGAGAGGGCTAAGGGGGAATGTCCGCAAAAGTGACCCCTCCGCAGAAGAAGAAAGCCAAAAACAAGGTCTCCAAGGCTCAATGATGCCATAAATCTTTTTTCTTAATATAAATTCTGAAAAGATTGTGTAGTGTGTAAGATGTATGCATATGTAGTGAGGAATAGAGGGAGAAGCGTGTGTTTGAGAGCATGCTGGACTGCTCATAGGATAGATGAGACACGGAAAAAGATCAGCTAAGGAGGAGCAATACATGTTACAAATACTAGTACAAATCATCCTGAAATAATTTGGGGAGCATGGTTAATGGAATTATAAGAAATTTTATGTATTTTATCAAATAATTACTAAAAAATGTCAAATTTGGTGAAAAATATAAATTTATCCATAGAAATACATTTTTGCAAAATGTCCAGCAGAATATAATTCTGAATTTTGAAAACATGAATTTAAGGAATATTTAGCGAGATATTCAATTAAGTAAACATTTTATTTAAGTAGTTTATTATAAATATAGTTAATTATGTTGCTCCTACCCTATATCGAAAAATCCCATAATAAAAAAAAACCTTGTTTTGCATTTCGTATGTTTTCACCAACAATGTTAATATGATTTATTTTAAATTTCAGGTATTGTGGTGGTGGTGACAGTTCTGTTCAACGAGAATTAGAAGTGGATTAGCAGCATCCCTTTTCTTCAGAATAGAAAAGCTCAAGCACAAAGAATCTCCTAAAGACCAGTGTATCATACATCAGACAGTATCTAATGAAGATTACCATTTAGTCAGTCCTCAAAACTATGACTCCTGGTTATCTTTACTTGAAGCTGCGAAAGTGAGAAACCAAGCCTCTATTCAAGACATTACCAAACAGCTTGAAGACAATGAAGTCCCAAAAATCTTCTATCGCCGAAAATGCAGGAGTCTGTTTACCATGAAGAAAGATTTGGAGACTCTGAAAAGGAAAGCAGATGTAAGCCTAAATGATGAGGCTGGTAGTAGTGGCTATACATTAAAAAGGCCATCCAGGGGATCGTTATCAGAATCAATGGTGTATGACCCAATCTGTATTTTCTGTAACAAGGTTAAAGCCAGGTTTACACGGTGAGAGCTACTCGCGCGAGTAACTCTCATGAGAGTAACTATAGCACTACTTGCTTCATGTCAACTACCACGCTAGCTGAGAGTTACTAGCGCCGCCCACTCTCGCGCTAGTAATTTTCCACTCTCAACAAAGTTGGTTTCTTCCAACTTTTCAATTTACTGTCACGCGAGTTCAGACGTGGACTGTGGTTTTTTGGACTGTGTTTGGAATACTGTTTATATTTATTGTTATAATTGTTTTGGCAGAATGTCCGATAAGTGGAACACCAATCAAATTATTCTATTTTTAGAAGAATATTTAAAACATAGATGTTTGTGGGATACCACAGAGGAGCTATATAGGAATAGAGATGCTAGGACAAGTGCGGAACAACAAATACTGAAAGTAATGAAACTTGAAAATGTGGACATTAAAGTATTTCGTAATAAAATATGAAATATTAGAAATACTTACAGACAAGAGGCAACAAAAGTTATAAAAAGTAAGAAAAGTGGAGCTGGGACAGAAGACGTATATACCAGCAAATTATCATGGTTTAAATTGGCTGACAAATATCTGAGGAAAACACTTGACAGCCGAGAAACCCAATCCAACTTGGTGAGTACGAAGTGTATACAATATATATATATATATATATATATATATATATATATATATATATATAGTATATATATATTAGGTCATCCCATAAGGAGTGTGGCATTTTTAAATTTTTTTTTTTTCATTTTATCATTATTTTACGGCTAGAAATCAAACAACTCTTTGAAGTTATTTATATTTAAATAAATATTTATTTAAATATAAATAACTTCAAAGAGTTGTTTGATTTCTATCCGTAAAATAATGATAAAATGGAAAAAAAAAAAAAAATTAAAAAATGCCGCATTACTTATTGGATGACCTAATATATATATATATATATATATATATATATATATATATATATATATATATATATAAACCGAGGAACAGTCAAAGCAAGTAGTCGAACAGAATAAAGAGGTTAAGAACATCGAAAATTTATCAAAATTGATAAATTTGATAAATTATTGATAAATTTTCGATGTTCTTAACCTCTTTATTCTGTTCAACTACTTGCTTTGACTGTTCCTCTGTTTATGTGCTGCTATTATATGGTGGGAACCTAGCCTAGGCTTCTACGCACATCTCGTCTCTTGCCCTTTCGTTCCTCTCTCTTCCGGTGAAAGAGAGCGGGGCTAAACGACGAAACATGGGAGGGGCGCCGTACCCCTCTGAGCAAAGACTTATTTGTATATATATATATATATATATATATATATATATACAGGGTGGGCCGAAAGTCTGGATCCATAGGAAAATATTTATTTTAATACATAAATTACAACAAATGGTAAATACTTAAAATGAATATCAACTTTAACTCGTAAATGCGTATCCGTGATACTGTACAGTAGTTCGCACTCCAGTATAAATACTCAAATACTTTTTTTATTTCAGCCCAGAAATGGCTTCGAATCTAACAACAGAAGACCGGGTAGAACTTGTGCTCATGTACGCAAGACAGGGCGCTACACACAGAGAAGTTGCTACCGAATTCAATAGAAATCATCCTGATAAGCATCTAGTAACACATGCGACTGTTGGCAAGTTGTTTAAACGTTTCAAAGAAACAGGAAGTGTACATGATCGACGGCGTTCTGGTCGTCCAAAAACTGCAACTGATGAAAATACCTCTGCAATGGTATGTGAAACTTTAACGAATAGTCCAGTAAAGTCAACAAGAAGATTATCAAATGAAACACGCATCTCGAGAACGTCAATTCGAAGAATTATTAAAAATCATAAATTCCATCCCTTAAGTGTCTCGATGTCAGAGGCCGCCAATTTGAGCATTTGTTATAATTTGTTGTTTATACTGGAGTACGAACCACTGTACAGTATCACGGATACGCATTTACGAGTTAAAGTTGATATTCATTTTAAGTATTTACCATTTGTTGTAATTTATGTATTAAAATAAATATTTTCCTATGGATCCAGACTTTCGGCCCACCCTGTATATATATATATATATATAATATGATATATGAGGATTTCATAAATGATACATATACAGCACATCATTCACATCTTTTAATTACACCACAAAGATAGGATCACAAATTAAATCATATCATTTTATCTTGCCATACTACCTTGCCTTGACTTACGCCATAGTTATTACATCCAACACGACCTGTCCTACCTAGGTTTTGCAGTCCTTGAGAGATCGTTGTAGCGCGCCAAGTTCCCGGATGTACATTTCCAGTCTCCTGGTCCTCTACATCAACTGTTAGTGAAGTTGATCCTCGTGAACCTGTTTTTCGTAACCAATTGTGAAGCGCTAAGGTTGCCATGACAAGCTTGTTTATCTTATCAACTGATAACTGAATTGGTTTCATATACAAGCGGAATCGAGCAGCTAGAATACCAAAGGCATTCTCCACAATTCTCCTTGCTCTTGATAACCTGTAGTTGAATATTTTCTCTCGGTGTGATAGGATGCCATGACGTGAATATGGTTTCATAAGGTACGTTTTCAATGGAAACGCATCATCACCAACAATGACGAAGTTGTTAGGCATATGTAAATCATTCCGTTCAAGAGCGACTCGAAGATCTGATTGACCAAATATTCCCCCATCCCAACTTTTATCGTAAGTTCCAACCGAAAAGTACGTGAAACAGTAATCATGGTCTACTAATGCAAACAAAATAACGCTGTAGCTTCCTTTGTAGTTGTAATATTGTGAACCAATTTTGGGGGGGCACTGGATGTTGATGTGCTTGCCATCGAGCGCCCCTACACAGTCAGGAAAATTCCACCGGGACGCATATCCATTCGCTATTGCATTCCAGCCATCTTCTGTGTTTGGCAACTGAAAAGACAAAACATGATATGTGTAGAAAGTATCTATTTATCTCTCTATCTATCTATCTATCTATCTATCTATCTATCTATCTATCTATATATATATATATATATATATATATATATATATATATATATATATAACGTAAAGAACGACGCTTGTATAGGAGAATATTCCGCGCAAGATGAGAGAGAGAGACGAAACAAATGAAAAAATGAGGTAACCACCCGGGAATCGAACCCGGGATCTTCCGATTGCCGGTCAGATCTGACCGGCAATCGGAAGATTTGTTTCGTGAACCAATTTTGGGGGGGGCACTGGATGTTGATGTGCTTGCCATCGAGCGCCCCTACACAGTCAGGAAAATTCCACCGGGACGCATATCCATTCGCTATTGCATTCCAGCCATCTTCTGTGTTTGGCAACTGAAAAGACAAAACATGATATGTGTAGAAAGTATCTATTTATCTCTCTATCTATCTATCTATCTATCTATCTATATATATATATATATTATATATATATATATTATATATATATATTAGGGTGTCACTTAAATGCAAAGTTTGAAATTTTCATGCTGACACCCAGCGAATCTATTCCATTGGTAAAAAAAACATGGTGACTGAAAAATCTTTTTATTTGAATAACTATAAAAGGTCGCCCCCGCCTTCCAAAGTTTAATGCTTGCGCGGCGTCTCCATAATCGTTCATTAGATATCTATATATCTCTATATATGTGTGTGTGTGTATCTGTGTGTGTCTGAATATCTGAGAAATAAAGTGAACAATACTTAACGATTCACCGTTTCTCATTTCAGCTACGTGATTTCTGGTGATGGAAACCCGGAAGTGTATATACCTATTAGGGGCAGCGGTTGATGAGGTGAAAGGATGCAAGCTTCCTTCCTACAGGCAAGCATTCGGTTACTTCCTTTACCTTCACCATGAAAAGAAAATGACAATACGTGACGCGTTGAGGAAGTCACTCATCCTCCAGCTCAGATGATAGCGAAGAAAAAGGAGCATGTGGTGGTTCGTTAGCGTCTAAACAAAAGAGCAACGAAGAACATCATGACATCGGAATTGGCGGCAGCGCTTGATCGCACGCAACTCTCGTCAAGAAAGGCCACATATCTGCTGTTTGAGGCAGCTTCCAGCTTAGGGCATGATGCTAGCGACTACAACATCAATCGTGGATCCATTCATCGTCAGCGTGAAAAATTCCGTACCCTTAAGGCTCGGCAACTGAAGAGCGAGTTCCAAGGCAATAGTCCGTTGACTGTTCACTGGGACGGAAAACTCATGCAAGATCTGACGTCACGAGAATATGTTGACCGCTTACCTATTCTTGTATCTGGCTCCGGGACAGAGCAGCTCCTCGGGGTGCCAAAACTTCTGCCAAGAACCGCGCTGGCACAAACAAATGCCATCATAGATTGCCTGAATGAATGGGGAGTGACCGATCATGTCAAATCTGTGTTTCGACACAACCGCGACAAACACAGGCCACCGTGGAGGAACTTGTGTTCTTCTGGAAGAAAAAGTTGGACGTGACCTGTTACACTGCGCGTGCAGACACCATGTACTGGAGTTGGTGCTACAGGCGGCATTCGCAGCATCGCTAGATTCAGTATCTACCGGTCCAGAAATTCTGCTTTTCAAGCGCTTCCATGATTATTGGACCCGCATTGACCAGCAACAGTTCCAAACTGCGGACACAGATGCGTTCACCAAAGCAGCTATTTTTAAGCATAGAACGGAGCTCATTGAGTTTGCAAAATCACAAGCACTTCAAGTTCGTGATGACTATCAGGAATTCCTCGATCTTTCCGTCATCTTTCTTGGAGGAGTTCCATACAAGGGACTAAACTTCCGCGCCCCTGGTGCTATGCACCGGGCGAGATGGATGGCTAAGGGGCTCTATGCCATCAAGATCTGGCTCTTCCGAAGAGAGTTTAAACTGACGAACACTGAGGAACGCGGAATTCGAGATATCTGCCTCTTTTCTGTTCTAGTTTACATGAAAGCGTGGGCAACAGCTCATCTGTCCATCGAAGCTCCGCTGAATGATTGGGAATTGATGAGGACGCTCCTTCGATACCCGCACAAGAAGATCTCTGATGGTACCACCAAGAAGCTGTCTGCGCACCTGTGGTACCATTCGGAGGAGGCAGTGGGTCTGGCGTTCTTTGATGAGAGGATATCGATGGAAGTGAAGTGCAGCATGGTTGCAGCGTTAGATCAAGAAGCCCCTCACATGCCGCCAAAACGACCTTTGGTTCTTGATACTATGTTCCTCAGTGACAGCAAAGGACTGGAGCAACTGATCACAAAGAACACCCGAGGATTCTTCTCAAAACTTCAGTTGCCAGATTGCTTTCTGCTCCACCATCCCAGTTCATGGACGTCAAACTCTGAATACGTGCAAGCTCGGGATGTGGTCTCCAAACTTGCAGTGGTGAACGACAGAGCAGAACGGGCCGTGGCTCTGGTGAAGGAGCTGAACGGAAAGTTGACAGTGAAAGAAGAACAGCTCCAGTTCCTCGTTCAAGTTGTCACTGACCACAGAAAGCAACACCCAGCTCAGAACAAATCAGCATTAGTGAGGACGCGAAAGAACTAATCACTGATCAGCGTATGAGCACCAATTATTCTGCTACTGTATATGTATTTTATTTCTCAAAGTTTTGCTTTTGTTGCTTCTCCATTTTGTACCATTATTCGCTAAATTATGTCTTCTATTTTGATTATATAATAAACTGTTTGTATTCTTTGCGTTTTTAAGTGTCTTACTTTCGTTATTTCACCAAATTGCCTTGTTTTTATTATCTGGTTCGGCACAAGCTGTGAACACTGAACAGCTTGTTGACGTCAACAAATGGGTCTTGTTTTCAGTGACGAGGGCGACCTTTAAATGATGACCAATCAGGACCAAATTTCTCTTCCGTATGTTTTACACCAAATGGAACAACTTTAGGGGGTGTCATAGGAAAATATCCATCGTTTAATTTTCTCCCTATTACCTAGTGACACCCTAATATATATATATATATATATATATATATATATATATATATATATATATATATATATATATATATATATATATATAACGAAAAGAACGACGCTTGTATAGGAGAATATTCCGCGCAAGATGAGAGAGAGAGAACGAAACAAATGAAAAAATGAGGTAACCACCCTGGAATCGAACCCCGGATCTTCCGATTGCCGGTCAGATCTGACCGGCAATCGGAAGATTTGTTTCGTTCTCTCTCTCTCATCTTGCGCGGAATATTCTCCTATACAAGCGTCGTTCTTTACGTTAATTATACTGCATGTTTGCAGTTTAAATGTATATATATATATATATATAATTTAATTTCAGCTAGTGCATTCGGAGGACACTCAGGAGGACGGCAGCGCAACTCTTGCATGTGGGGAGGAATCACCTGCTGCTTTATAACTGGAGCCCAGCCCTTCAGACTTCAGACTCTCTGGTCATCAGTACTGCGCACGGGAGTGCGATATCTTCATCAGTTTCCACCCCTATTTTGGCAAGTACATCGTTGCACAACTGAAACAAATGCCTTCATATGATGCTTCATAACTCCAAATTGAAATTCAGCACCTAATAGGTAAAAGTCGTTTGGAGTTGCTAAGACAAAAGAATGCATTCCCATTTCCCTCTGCAAATGTATCCAGCGGTCCTTCAACATCGAGTAACCCTTCTCTCTCTTCAATTCCTGAGCCTCTCCAGGATGAACGACAAAAAGAGGTCTCTCAAAGTTTATTGGATCAACCATCCTTCCATGCATTTTTTAATTTGTAATTTAACTAATTAATGTTGTGTTTATTATAGCATTCTACAGTATATGTTATTGATTGATTAAATAAAGAATTGTATAAATGCTCTTACCTGAATCCATTCCTTTAATGCAGTATATATAGCATCGGAGACTTGGGGAAGGAATTTGGAAATTGTACTTTTGGGAACGCGATACATATATTGTAGAGACGTTAATGAATCGCCTGTTGCAATGTACCGCAAAGTAATTTCCAATTTTATTTTGGCAGGCAGCGCTCTTCTCATGCGTGTATCCTGTTTCTGAATTGCAGTTGTAACATTCGTTAGTAAAAAGTCAAACTGAATTTTATCTAGTCGTAGAAAATTATTAAAGCTTCTTTCATCTTCCCCTCGGAGTTCCTGTAAAAGTAAATTTGAAGCATCTGTTTCTTTTCTCCTACCAATCCATTTTCTTACCCATATTCTACGTTTTTTTTTCTTGTGCGTCTAATTATTTAAAAAAACACTCGGGTTGCCGCAGCAACAACCTGCCTTGATGGCATTTCGACGTCAACTATCACTGCGAGTGACCAACGCGTGTCATCAGCTACTCTCACGAGACTATCTCATGAGAGTACTCTCATGTCGAGACGTGAGAGTTACTCGCGCGAGTAGCTCTCACCGTGTAAACCCGGCTTAAGTTTCAAAAGCTCTCCACGATACGTGAAAAGATTACACAAGCTGTACAACTGAGAGCAGACCAAAAACTACGAAAGTGTACAATCCAAAAGGGAGATGAAAAGATTCTAGCAGTAACGAGTAGAGACAAAGTTGTCGCAGAGGCCCACTATCACTTGTCATGCTATAAGAATTATACAAGAGTAAAGACAAATCAACAGGAGTACAAGAATGAGAATGAGAAAGAGAATGAAAGGGATGGAGATGAACTTGCCGCCGCTCACTAAGGAAATTATATATTCATCCCTACTTTTCCTGTTATTCCCATATATTTCAGTTTATGTATTATGATACCATGGTCACACTTGTCGAACGCTGCGGCAAAGTCTGTGTATATTACATCATAGTTTTCATTACTTTCAAGTGCAGCAATAATGTTGTTGTAGTGTTCCATTAGTTGTAATAGGCATGATCTGCCTAACCGAAATCCATGTTGGTTATCATTTAATTTTTTCTGAGTTTTCAAAACGTCATACATTTTCTGTCTAACTATTCTTTCAAATATTTTAGTGAGATGAGATGCAAGCGACACTGGCCAATAGTTTTTGGCCTCGGATCGATCTCTTCCTTTATATATTGGGACTATGTTCGCGCTCTTCAGGATGCCCGGTATTTCTCCCGTGTCTCGTGATCGTCTCCATATCCAATATAAGGGCTCAGCGATTGCATTCTTGCAGTTTTTGATCACTGTGGCATTCCATTTATCCGGTCCTGCGCTGAGTGTGCTTTTAGTTTCCCTGTAGCTTGTGTAATATCATCTGTCGTAAAATCGAAGTCTGTTATACTTTCCCTTGTAGTTCTTCTTCAAAGAACGCGTTTCTATCGCATATCAGTTTGTCCGTTTTGGGGATCCTGAAAGATGATTCGTACTGAGCTCTTAATATTTCAGATACTTCTGTTAGATCATCAGATAAAGCACTCTCTTCTTGTTTCAAAGGTTCGATAGGCGTGTGTTTTTTCGACTTCCTCTTTGCAAAATCATTGAAGTATTTGAGTTAACCTTTATCGCTTCTATAGCGTCGTCTTCTTCTTTTTCTGTATGCTTCTCAATTAGTTCCTGTATGACGCAAGCGATACTCTGCAGTTTATCATTTAATATTTTCCTTAATTTTGCAGTCACTCTTTTCCTCTTTCGAAACCTCTTTTGTCTCTCGAACCTGCTTCTCTTTTCTCTTTGTTGTATATTTGAGACATGTCTTTCCACAATTTCCAGCGTCTTTTCCTCTAAAGTCATTAACATCTCTTCCGTTGTCCTGGCCTTCCCAGTTTATAACTTTGGAGTGAAAATTAAAAATTTCGAATTTGCTTCATACTGTTGTTCGTGTTCTTTCCTCTCCTGTTGTTTTTATAGTGGTTGTTATTTCAATAATGTTGTGATTCGATATTATAGTGGGGATATTTCTACGTTATCAATTAGGTTGCTGTTGTTTGTGAATACCAAATCTAGGCAGTTGTTTTTTCTTGTGTTTTCTGTTATTTCTTGTGTTAACATAAATTCATCAGCTGGAGCTAGTAGCATTTTTACCTGTTCCTGGTCTTCCCGTGTGCCCCCTTTGTCCTGGTGTATACATATATTTTTAACTATCCTTTTCTATTTCATGAATGGAAAATTAAAATCACCACAGAGAAAAATATTTGGAGTTGGAGAATGTAGATCTTTTATTCAGTTTCTTACCTCTGTAATGGAATCTGAGAATTTTGAGGTTGGCGTGTTAGGAGGTCTGTACATTACAATTAGTACCATATTTAATTTTTCAACTTTTGCTGCTACACATTCTATATAGCTGTTTGAAGTACTTATATACATTTCTGCCATATGCCTTTCGCGTGTGTAAATAGCACACCCTCCTTTACGTCTCACTGTTCTGTCGGCTCGGAGGATGTTATATTTGTCAATTTGAATTTCTTTTTTGTCAATACCGAACTCACAGTTTTCACAATTCGCCTGGCAGTCCTTTAGATGGGTTTCCGTGAGGCATGCAAAATCTGCTCCGGTTTCTTGCATGAGTCCTTTCAGGTATAAAACTTTGTCCGGGGAATGGTTTGACTTAAGACCTTGAATGTTGACAAGGATTATTTTTATTTTTTCCCTTTCGGTTTTACATACTTGTCTTTCCGATTCGTTTTCCAATCGTTTTCCATTGTCAGTTGGCTTTGTATTTGTTTGATGGTATTCAATAGTTCAATTGTGTAGGCTACATCTAAAAAATTGGTAGCCCTCTTTGTTGCTGGTTTCGTCTGTCGGGTTCCTTTGAGGGTGGTGGTAACGGCATTTTTGTCCGTATTTGCACCGCCCATATCTTGCATAGGTGTTACAGACACTAAGATGGTGGAACTTGCACTTTTTTCAAATTTGCAATATCCTCTTGTATAATGTGTGTTACATAACGTGGGATGTGAACATTATAACATTACATTATAACATTGGGTATAGTTTAAGGTAGTAAAATTAAGGCTTTGTGGTCATAGATACCACAGCTCAACGCAAGTGTTGTGGGATATAGGGAGGCAGCATCTTGGGTTAGGGGATACTCTGTCCTTACACACCCCATTTAAAGAGATTCCTCTGCCGAGCGGTGCCCCCCCATAGTACTGTGAGGTATTGAAAAACTCATGATCTTCACTTGCCCCACAAACACCTTTAAATGGGAGACCCAAAATGGGTGCACACACATTTCTACATTACTGTACAGTCTTCACAGCCACACCTACACTTTTCCTCCTAAGTATATATATTGTAATGTATATGGTTGTAAATTTTGACTTGGTCCGCAATTGATATGGACCGTGACTTATTTTTGGTTGGCAAGGTACTAGTATTGATGGATACCGTAATGAAATTGACTGGATTCTTTGGATCTGATATATTTGCATGTCGGTTATAAATAGCTATAGAGTGTAACATATTTGTGGATAGTAGTCTATTATGACTTTGATCCTCTGGATCCAGAGATTCTATCTTTAGTTTTAAATCGATAACTAATTAGTTTTTAATTGATAATTATTTAGTTTTGCAAAAATTGGTCGTTGCGAATGTAGAGGCAGTTGTTACATAAATTTCTTATGTTCTTGTGGTTCGGAACCCACGTAAAATTGTAGGTCCCCTCCGCCACCACGGAGGACATACAGAATAAACAATTACGAACACAGTTAGGTAGACCAGCCATGAATGGATCCTAGGGTCTTTGTTGGTCTGAAACATTAAAACATTATAACATTAGGGTGTGTCAATTTGGGAGGTGAAAATTAATTTTTGCCAATTCCTTCACTGAGGGGTTTTAAAAATATGTTTTTGGATGTGAAGAATTCAAATCTGCTATTATTTTTGTGATTGCTCAACACTTAGCTTGGTAAATCTACGTTTGATTAAAAAGCACATAAATTGCTCTCGGAAAACAACATTTATTAATTTTAGCTTCTCAAAATGTCAGGTAATGCTATAAAAATTTTAGTTTCTCTGCATAAAACATATCCTAGTAATCATAAAACATATCCTTGTAATCATAAAACAACATTAGAAAGTAATGACATCAGTAAAAAAAATATTTAAACAACAAGTTTCATCAAGTCTTGCTTTGATTCGTTCTTGGACATCAGCCGCCGACTTGCTTCTTGGCCTCTGATAGAGCCCTCACGTTTCTCATGTGTATACACCCTGCCTGCTGCCTCTGTGACTTGTTTCACACACCTCTCTATTGACTGAGCATGACAGGGCCACTGTGGAACTTGCATAGGCTTGTCAAAGAACTTCTTTACTTCCGCTGTAGTCAGTTTACATGTCAAAGGAGGTTCAAATACCCCGTCAGACCAGTCTGTCAGCTCCAACACGGAAGAAGCACTGGGGCTGATGGAAGGTGTCTTCCTGGGACGTACAGAAAGATCTCCAAGTGTGTCATCATCTCCACCCCTCATGTCAACAAACTTTTGGACACCAGCTCTCCTCTCCTCACTGTCATCTGAGCACAAGAGTGTCTGGATTATCATTTCGCTGAATGCATACCATGCTGAGCGCTTGATGGTTGGCAAAACAGCATCCACTACAGCCTTCTTTTGCAGCCTAACTAGCCGCAGCTGAAACAAGATGTGGCGTGGGCCTTCCACCCAAGAGTGTTTTACTTTGGTGTTGAACCAACAGGGGTAGTACACACCAACAACGTATTCCACTATCAGTCTTAAGTTGTTGAGGGTTTATCCTTTAAGGCCATGTTTTGAAACCCATATGCGACAAAGCCTGTTTGCTGTTGTCAACCACCTTGAATGGCTCACTGGACCAATTTCAAGAAGGGCCAGATCTGTGGGAAGTTCTCCTGTCCTTATAGCCTGTGTGATCCTATACCCGTACGCTTGATCAGTAGAGAGATCCTTTACGACATTGTCACTCAGTGAAGTAAGAGGCTCTCCAATTGAGAGTTTGGTGAATGAAGGATCAATTTCAAGTTCGGTTGCAGTGTCTAGCATCTTGCCAATGTTACCTGTCCACTTGTTGTTAGACAAGGTCTTCCCATCCAGTGCTGTGATCAAGTGTCGCAGGGGTAACTCGTTAGTGTGGAGGGCACAAACCAACCAGATCAGCTTACGGCAAAGCTTGACCTCTACCCAATGCATGGAACCACCCTCCCAGCCAGTGTTAACATTTGTAAAATCACCTCCAATGGCCTGCAGGCTTTTATCAATGCCCTTCTTCTTCATGAAATCTACAAGATTATCAGCAATAACTTCAGCAGGTTTTTTTCTCGTTGAGCCCTTCTCAGGAGTGAAGTGGTAGAGATATCTTCCACCTGGCTCACTGCACACAGAATAATGCTCATCTTTGATGATGCTGGGGAACTGACGATCTGAATTGTCTGCTTTCAGCATAACTTTAGTTGTATCTTGACGGCCGTCAAAGAAGATGCAGTCAATTTCACCCTTCTTACAAAGATCATCAAATTCCTGATCCAGGGATCTCATAACTTTTTCTTGGGCCCTCTTGACTTTATTGTGATCAACTACAAGTCTCTTGTCTTCTTCAGTGATCAAGCCAGCATTCATAAAGGCAGCAGTGGTGATGGCAGCTGTGGCACGCAGGCCAACACCATATCTGATGCTATGCATAGCAACATTAGGTATTTCTAAAGTGTTGTACTCTGGCTTTTTATTGGAAGTTGAAGACGTGCTTGGTATTTCTAATGTCACTTCATAACTTCCATCCTTTCCATCTTGAGCATCAGCTATTTGTTCTTCATTTTCATCATCAGAGAAAATTATTTCATTTGATGGCATTGAAACATCCTGCTTACTTGTCTGCTTATATTCAGCAAGCCTTCTTCTTTCGTCTTCTTGCCGCTTCTGCTTTTTGACTTGTCTGTTGTGCTCAGGTTGATCTGGTAAAGTATAAAAGAAACAATAAAAACCTGTATATTTCATACTTTACCTAAAACTGTCAGGCATTTTACACAATGCCTAGATTATACAGTTTACCTGTAATATATATATATATATATATATATATATATATATATATATATATATATGGGATGAATTTCACAATTAAACATGTGAAATCAATGAATGATGCAAACCACAAGGAAAAAGAAAAATGATTTCAAGGCCTTTCTTATATTCAGAAGTACACCTCGTCAGAGAATGACGAAAGGCCTTGGAATCATTTTTCTTTTCCTTGTGGGTTTGCATCATATATATATATATATATATATATATATATATATATATATATATATATATATAATACGGAATTAAGACATTAAACAAAGAAAAGAGATAAGTAAAAGACGAGCAAAATGATAAAAAATAAAAACTAAAACCGTAAGAAATAACAGCCAAAAAAATAATGATAATATCAAAATTAAGAACAGAAAATAATCAGATACAAAGAAATTGAAGCATAGAAAATACCGTCGGTAAATACTACGCAAAAGGGTACTTCAGATATCGGGATGGGCAATACATGTTATAATAGGGTGTGTCGAATTTTTCAACTTTCAAATTCCAAATATGAGGGGTGCTAAAAAGTTGCAGCATGACTTAGGAATTCTAAAGATATTTTTGTTAATTTAATATAATTTAGTTTTGCTTGGTAAGAAGCTACATAAAAATAGTGACTTTTGGAATTTTTATGGAATTATATAATAATTATTATATTAATAATTATATGCTGTATATATAATGCACTGCTGTTTTGCTTATTTCACAGGTGAAACATATTCATCAGTGTGCTGAAGATTACTTGTCCGTCAGTGCTACCATCCTAACCAGAATGGGAATTGACCTACAATGGCTTCTAAAACGAGGACAAGACTGGGGACATTCACACATATGAGCAACCAAATTGGAACTGGTAGAGAGTTGTTGCCCTCTGAACTCCCAACTCTGCGAGACGTTCTGAAATATGGGCTATGCTAAGAACAAAGTGGTGAGGATGTGAGAAACTACCCAGCAGCCAGTCTTGCAAAGGACATTTACCCTAAAGTGCTTGAAAAGTGGGAACGAGCAAACAGTTCTTTTGTAGCCCCCGTTGTAAATTCACGAGTCACAATCTTAAACAAGATCCAAAAGAGCTGGGAGCAGGCCAAAAACATATCTCTTGGGAGAGGAAAGCTACATGTCAAAGAGGCTTCATTGCAAAACTTGACAAGCTATTTTGACATCCTCAGTTGCAAGTGTAAAATTGTTCTCTGCTCTGAATTTGGCTGCCTTGCAGATGCTGTTTGCAAAAACGAAACTCACATTAACTGTACATGCCCTAGGGAGATGAAGATCCCTGTGGAGGAACTTGCTTTCATTAAAGGTCAGAGAGACAAGTCTGGTTCTATTGGACCACATCAGATTGGCTTGCCAGATCAACCTGAGCACAACAGACAAGTCAAAAAGCAGAAGCGGCAAGAAGACGAAAGAAGAAGGCTTACTGAATATAAGCAGACAAGTAAGCAGGATGTTTCAATGCCATCAAATGAAATAATTTTCTCTGATGATGAAAATGAAGAACAAATAGCTGATGCTCAAGATGGAAAGGATGGAAGTTATGAAGTGACATTAGAAATACCAAGCACGTCTTCAACTTCCAATAAAAAGCCAGAGTACAACACGTTAGAAATACCTAATGTTGCTATGCATAGCATCAGATATGGTGTTGGCCTGCGTGCCACAGCTGCCATCACCACTGCTGCCTTTATGGATGCTGGCTTGATCACTGAAGAAGACAAGAGACTTGTAGTTGATCACAATAAAGTCAAGAGGGCCCAAGAAAAAGTTATGAGATCCCTGGATCAGGAATTTGATGATCTTTGTAAGAAGGTGAAATTGACTGCATCTTCTTGACGGCCGTCAAGATACAACTAAAGTTATGCTGAAAGCAGACAATTCAGATCGTCAGTTCCCCAGCATCATCAAAGAAGAGCATTATTCTGTGTGCAGTGAGCCAGGTGGAAGATATCTCTACCACTTCACTCCTGAGAAAGGCTCAACGAGAAAAAAACCTGCTGAAGTTATTGCTGATAATCTTGTAGATTTCATGAAGAAGAAGGGCACTGATAGAAGCCTGCAGGCCATTGGAGGTGATTCTACAAATGTTAACACTGGCTGGGAGGGTGGTTCCATGCATTGGGTAGAGGTCAAGCTTTGCCGTAAGCTGATCTGGTTGGTTTGTGCCCTCCACACTAACGAGTTACCCTGCGACACTTGATCACAGCACTGGATGGGAAGACCTTGTCTAACAACAAGTGGACAGGTAACATTGGCAAGATGCTAGACACTGCAACCGAACTTGAAATTGATCCTTCATTCACCAAACTCTCAATTGGAGAGCCTCTTACTTCACTGAGTGACAATGTCGTAAAGGATCTCTCTACTGATCAAGCGTACGGGTATAGGATCACACAGGCTATAAGGACAGGAGAACTTCCCACAGATCTGGCCCTTCTTGAAATTGGTCCAGTGAGCCATTCAAGGTGGTTGACAACAGCAAACAGGCTTTGTCGCATATGGGTTTCAAAACATGGCCTTAAAGGATAAACCCTCAACGTAGAGGACGTAGAGGACGTAAATAATGTCCCCGACGTTGACGATATCGTTCCATTTAGTAGCGAGACTATTTTAGATGAAATAACTGTTTACGAGGCTGAGATTGCGCATTATATCGATAGGCTAAAAGTTAGCAAGGCTCCAGGCCCTGACGCTTTTTATCCTAGACATTTGAAAGATTTGAAAGACGTTATCGTAGGCCCCTTAGCGAAGATTTTTAATCAGTCACTCGAAACGGGGATTATTCCTGAAGACTTCAAATTAGCTAACGTCACGCCTATTTTTAAAAAAGGCGACCGCGCGGTAGCTAGCAATTATAGGCCCATTAGCTTAACGTCAATTGTCGGTAAACTTTTGGAATCCGTAGTTAGGGATCGTATTATCGATCACTTAGAAAGTAGGGGTTTGATTAATAGTAGTCAGCACGGGTTTCGACGCCATAGGTTTGTTTAACAAATTTGTTAGAATTTTATAACGAAATAGTGCGCGAATACGATAGGCATAGGGCAGCTGACGTTATTTATTTAGATTTTAAAAAGGCGTTCGATACAGTTCCGCATAGGAGACTAATTGCGAAGGTTAAAGCGCACGGTATCCGCGGTCAGGTAGCTAACTGGTTAGAAGAATGGCTTCGTGCTAGGAGGCAGAGGGTCGTAGTTAATGGTAGTGAATCGGGGTGGTTAGAGGTAGGTAGTGGTGTCCCACAGGGTTCAGTGTTAGGCCCATTGTTATTCGTAATTTACATTAACGACATAGATGTAGGATTGATTAGTAACGTGTCAAAATTCGCGGACGATACTAAAATAGGCGGTAAGGTTGTTAACGAGGACGATAGAAATAGGATCCAAGACGATGTAGATAGGATTATGGAGTGGACGGATAAGTGGCAGATGCAATTTAACGTAGATAAATGTAAAGTTTTGCATATAGGTTCTCGCAACAATAATTACGTGTACACGATGGATGATAGGGATTTAGCGAGCGTTGACGAGGAAGTAGATTTAGGCGTATGCGTAACTAAAGATTTAAAGGTTAGGAACCAGTGCCTGGAGTCTTGCGCAAAAGCTAATAGGATGTTAGGCTTCATAGCGCGTAATTTCGAATTTAAATCGAAGGATATTATATTGCCCCTTTACAAGTCCCTAGTCAGGCCTCATTTGGAATATGCCGTTCAGTTTGGTGCCCGTACTTGCGTGAGGATATTGATAGGTTAGAAAGGGTTCAGCGTCGTGCCACGAAACTTATTCCGGCATTGCGCAATAAGCCTTATGAAGATAGGATTAAAGTGTTAGACTTGTATTCACTCGAAACTAGGAGATTAAGGGGGAGCTTATTGAAGTTTTCAAAATCGTTAATAACATCGATAACGTAAATTTTGACAAATTGTTCACTTTCGATAATAGTAATACTCGCAATAACGGATTCAAGTTGCGTGGCAGACGTTTCATTACTAATATCGCTAAAAACTTCTTTACGTTTAAAGTAATTGATAAATGGAATAATCTTCCCGCGTCAGTCGTTCATTCTACCAGCGTTAATGTGTTTAAGAACCGTCTTGACAGACATTTTAAAAATATTAACGTTGTTTAAAATTAAAAAAGAAAGTTAACAACAGGAGCTCTGGTGGTGGTGCTCGAGGATGAGTCTCTTGACGATGAATGCCAGCTTGTGACATGCCAGCGTGATGCCAGCAATAAAAAAAAAAAAAAAAAAAAAAAAAATTAGACTAACACGAATGTAGATGTAGCTCATAGCGTAAACTAACCCACTTTTTGTTTAACTTTACCTACTTTTTTTTTTTTCTTATCCTCCTTACTTTGCATGTCTCTAACTCTTTTCTTGCATGTTTGTAGTTTGCATGGTATGACAGTGAGTTAAGACTGTGTTTGCATGGTTTGTAAGCGTTCTTATTTTACTTCTTTTCATCTTTCACCCCTCTCCTATATTCTCCGACTATTTTTCTGACTTGTCGGCAGTGGCCGGCGGATGATGATGGTGAGACTTTTTCCCTCTTTTTCTGAATGAATGTTAACCCACGAATGATAGGTGTTGCTCCTTACTTAACCCCTTATTCTCCTCTCTTCTCTTAACCCCCTACTCTCTCCTTTCTCTCGGGCTAGCCTTAGAGTGGATCTTAGGGTCTTTGTTAGCCTTAGCTTCTGTAGATCTGTAGAACTTAAGACTGATAGTGGAATACATTGTTGATGTGTACTACCCTTGTTGGTTCAACACCAAAGTAAAACACTCTTGGGTGGAAGGCCCACGCCACATCTTGTTTCAGCTGCGGCTAGTTAGGCTGCAAAAGAAGGCTGTAGTGGATGCTGTTTTGCCAACCATCAAGCGCTCAGCATGGTATGCATTCAGCGAAATGATAATCCAGACACTCTTGTGCTCAGCTGACAGTGAGGAGAGGAGAGCTGGTGTCCAAAAGATTGTTGACATGAGGGGTGGAGATGATGACACACTTGGAGATCTTTCTGTACGTCCCAGGAAGACACCTTCCATCAACCCCAGTGCTTCTTCCGTGTTGGAGCTGACAGACTGGTCTGACGGGGTATTTGAACCTCCTTTGACATGTAAACTGACTACAGCGGAAGTAAAGAAGTTCTCTGACAAGCCTATGCAAGTTCCACAGTGGCTCTGTCATGCTCAGTCAATAGAGAGGTGTGTGAAACAAGTCACAGAGGCAGCGGGTCGGGTATATACACATGAGAAACGTGATGGCTATATCAGAGGCCAAGAAGCAAGTCGGCTGCTTATGTCCAAGAACGAATCAAAGCAAGACTTGATGAAACTTGTTGCTTAAATATTTTTTTTACTGATGTCATTACTTTCTAATGTTGTTTTATGATTGCAAGGATATGTTTTATGATTACTAGGATATGTTTTATGCAGAGAAACTAAAATTTTTATTGCATTACCTGACATTTTGAGAAGCTAAAATTAATAAATGTTGTTTTCCGAGAGCAATTTATGTGCTTTTTAATCAAACGTAGATTTACCAAGCTAAGTGTTGAGCAATCACATAAATAATAGCAGATTTGAATTCTTCACATCCTAAAACATATTTTTAAAACCCCTCAGTGAAGGAATTGGCAAAAATTAATTTTCACCTCCCAAATTGACACACCCTATTGCAAGAGTCTCCAGGCAGAGCAGCTCCTACTGCTGACATAGATTTTTCCAGTACTGCACCAGGCACAAGCTCCAGTGTCAACACTGGCAAAGTCTCCACCTCTGCCAGGAGGAACTACATGGATATCTCAAGCACTGCTGCGGCTGCAGTCAGATTCAAGGTGGCAAACACTCCTGCAGCAGCCATTGCAATTGGTTTCTTGCAAGATCTCATCAAAGCTGGCCATCTATCTGCTGATAAGGCATATCTAGCTGTTGACAGGATGAAGATGTGGAGGGGCAAGAAGTCTGTAATAGGTGCCTCGGTGGAGGCCCTGGAGAAAAGGACAGAGGGAGAGGAGATCAAGGAAATTTTCTTTGATGAAAAACAAGATAAGAAGACAAAGATCATGAGGTACAATGAAGAAACTGACCGCTTCCATCCTGATATTACAACTGAAGAGCACTATAGTGTTACTTGGGAACCTGAGGGGAAGTATCTCTTCCACTGTACACCAAAGAACCTGAAGGAAATGAGAAACCTGCAGTGAAGATAGATCAGGCTCTGTTTGAGTGGATTAGTGCTCATGGTGCTAAAGATACTATTGTAATCCTTGGTGGTGACTCCACCAACACAAACACAGGACCTGATGGAGGAGCCATCACTTACTTGGAGAGACTGCTAGGTCACAAGTGTCACTGGCTGATATGCCAGTTGCATATTAATGAACTCAGCCTCAGGCACATGATCGTCAAGCTTGATGGTCCCTACACGCACAAATCTGGGTTCAGTGGCCCAATAGGAAAACTTTTGGAGAAGATCAATGACATACCTGTCAACTTTAGCTTCAAGGCACTGCCAGGAGAAGATATAATTGAACTGCCAGAAGACATTGTACAGAACCTTAGCACTGACCAAGGAAGTTGCTGGTCTGAAGTGTGGCCCACTGAATCAGTCACGCTGGCTGACTACAGGTGAGGTTCTGTTGATGCTGTGGATGAGGCAGCATGGTCTGAAGGGGGAGGTGTTGAAGAAGCTGGAGGTGCTGCTGAAGTTCTGCCTGGACTTCTACTTCAAGATGTATTTTGAGATCAAGGTGAAGCACCACATGAGGCATGGACCTCACCATATTGTGACCGCTCTGGGACTGCTGAGAAGCCAGACCTCTGAAGTCAGGAACTTAATCACTCATGTGATAGGTCGTGGAGCATATCATGTTCACAGTGAGAACCTCATTGCCTCTCTCCTGTGCAGTGAGGGACGAGGAGAGGGCATGGGTTTGAGATGATCAAGAAGATCAGAGGTAAGTCTGACTATGGAGACATGAGTCTGAGAACTCATAGAAACCCTAACTGAATTTTGATGCCACTTCTCCAATTACCCTGATTAACTGGGATAAGGAGAAACTGTATGAGCTACTCTTCACTTGTAAGATGTCAAGAGGAGAAGTTGAGGAGCTTCTCAGGTCTCCACTTGAAGTTGAGAACTTCTCAGATCACACTCAAAGCTGTGAAAGAGCAGTCCAGGAAGTTTCAGCTGCAGCTCATACAGTGTATGGGCAAGAGAGAAGAGATGGTTTTGTACGTGCTAGGATCGATCACAGAGAATTATTGCCAGTTTCCAAGTCAAAGCAAGACATTATGAATATGTTTTAGATCTCTACAAGACCTGCTAGACAAATCAAGGTGCTTTCAGAAGAAAAAATCTCAAAACATTCAGTTGACCAGCATATTATTACAAGCTGGTGGTGGAGGAGGGACTTATACAAATATTAAAGAAGAATTGCAATTGCAAAAAAAAGGTTGAACGTCACAGCAACTTGCGGAAAGGTGGGGGCAGCTGCCATCACACTCAGTGGTGCCGAAAAGAAAATAAATAAAAATTGGTGGAGGCGTTTCTAAAAAAAAAGAAAATGCAAGACCAAGAAAGAAGAACAAAAAGATTCTGCCTGATGAAGAGAACAGCCGCGAAATGTGGTGGATAGGAGACTAAAAATCATACATTTCCTTAGTCTTGGGCCATTTTGGGTGATTTTGGTTATTTTAGGGGTTATGAACCACTTTGGCTGATCTCAAATGGGTCCAAGCCTGCCCCTAGAAATGCTTAAGCGTGTAGGTGAACAATATTGAACATATGGAGGTCATTTGAGGCTACCAAGTCTTTGAAATTGGCCAAAAATCTCATTTTTCGACAAAAAAGTGCGATTTTGAACACTTAAATGCGATTTTTCGCAAAAGTTGCAGAAGACGAACCCCTCTTAAAATTCAATTTTATATAGGAATACATACTGCCAATCTTGAAATTCCAAGGTTTTCAATATTCGACCTGAGCATGATACACCCTACCGTCCTATCCAAACTTTTGTTGGAAAGGGTACATATTTCATGTGGATGGCTGTATAGTGGCTGTTCAAAAATGGCAGTTGCATTGACAGTTTCAGACAGTTTTTACATAAAATAAGCCTAAAATGCGCTGGCTTACGGGGCTCCTCCCCGGATCCCGCTGGGAGACCTTCCAGCTCTCCCCCAGACCCCCTAACTGTATGGGCTCGCCCGATTCACCACGGAACCTGACGAACGTAGCTCAAGTTCACCCCCACTTGGGACATTCCTGGGTACGTCCCTGGATATACAGTATACTGTATGTCTGTGTTATATGTTGTTGGACTCGGTTGTCCCCCCTCCACCCCACCTTTCTCCCAGTTGGGGTACCTTGATTATTACTGCAGCGTTTTCACATGTACGGAGTCGTCTATGAGGCGAGGAACATTACATATGCGGACAACTGTACGTGTTTCAAGACAGGAGAAATTTCAAGAAAAGTTTTGAACAAGGATGGACACGAGAAATTTTTAGTCAGATCCATCAAACCTAAAGGAGGGGTGGTTATGTACTATTTTGAAGACGTAAATGGTGAAAAATTGAGGGTGGTTTCTTTGGCAAAGAACTGCAAAAGGTTATGTTAAATTTAGGGAAAAAAACGTTTAAAATTGAGAAAATCTGAGTAAGCAAAGATTGGGGGAAACGAAATATGTACAGTACTTGGTAAAATGGCTTGGTTACCCAGAGAGTTTCAACTCTTATGTAAAAGCTAGTGCAATAATGAGACTCTAATAGTGTACACCATGTCTTCTGGCCAGTTCTACGTCACACTGGGTTAAATAAAAAATTTCTAAATACAAACCATGTAAGGGTCCTCATTTATGCATTTTGAAGTGCTGAATTTGAATATAACAAGAAAAATTTGAGTTGAGGTAATTAACCCCCCTGAACATGGGGTCTGAATATTTGCAACCCCATTTTTATGGAAAACTCCCATGTTCCTTACCTAGAATAATGATTTAAACGTTTAATTGTTCATAAATATTTAACCAAATATATTTTATTTGTATCTGCAAATTGGGGACTCTAAATAAATATCTCCATCTGTGACTTTCAGCGTAACCTAGAATGACCATTAGCTTAAAAAGCATAATAATGTAATGTTTATGCACATACAATATCTGATAATGTTTTTATTACAATACAAAATAGCAAATAAAGCATCCCTGTGCTCACATAATCTAGTTAATTGCCCCTTCGAAGTCGTCCATGTTGGCTGTCTCACCCGTGTTGACGATTTATGTAGGTTTTTATGTTTTTCGTATATTCTGATGAAGTCATCATCTTCCTGTCCCTCCTCAGACGAAAAAAAGTCTGATGTTTTTGGATACACGAGCGATGAGTTTTTCGCATAGCTAACCTCTGTGTGGGTAGAGTCTATCCACTTTCTCCTTCTCACAGATGTCTTCTCTGTTAAGGAACTGGTCCACTTCCGCTGGAACAGTGAACAGTCCTCCCATGCACTTCAGTTTCTGAAGATCTTCATTTTTTTGTCGTTCGATGGCCATGTTAGCAATTTCTTTCTCACTTAATCTATCTCTCTTCAGCTCATTACGTTTTTCATTCCATGACAGCTTCATTTTTTTCAGCTCAGTTGCTGTCGTTTGGTACTTATTGAATGTGTCTGGTTCTGTTTGACTTATAGGTCAGCACACTGTCGCTTCACTAAAACAGATGATGCTGCCGTAAGCTGCTCGGTGCCACGAAGCGAGAGTTCATAGTTCACAAAACCCACAGAGCGCTCTTCGGCGAGATTATGAACAGCGACATGGTGGAGCTTTTCTGAGTGCAGCAGGTCAACTCGGTACTGCTCTGTTCGGCTTTCAAGCTCACCAAATCCGAAAATGTGGCCTTTTTGGTGTTCAAAACTGTCCGCCAACATCTTTAGCAGGGGCTTCATTAACCGGATCAGCTAGTCCTTGTGCAGTTCACTATATTCAAGTATGGATTGCACAACCTCAGGCTTGTACAGGCTCTCTTGAAAGGTTAGATCACTGATGAAATTGAAAGTGGGCGTATTCACGGATAGAAGAGGATCAGCCGGTGTTTCTCTGAGCTTTTCATGCATAATTTAGACGTCGTCAGTCTAATGAGACGGTTTATCACGTGAATGCCAATGAGGGCACCAGCACAGAGAGGCAAGGGAGAAAATGCGATTTCCTCAAATGATCTGCAGGGTGGCCGGTATATTACCCCACGGTATATTCCCCCACGGTAAATTCCACCATGTATATTGCACCGAGGGTAAATTCCTCCACGATAAATTCCACCGCGGAAAATTCCCCCTATGGAAAATTCCACCGCGGAAAATTCCCCCTGATTTCTTTTATTATTTAGTTTCAACTTTGAATATATCTATAAAATATATCTATAAAAAAAAATCTATAAAATATAACTATAAAAAATATATCTATAAAATATAACTATAAAAAATAATTTATAATAATAATTTAGTCAAATAAAAGTTGGCAAATGGCAACCCTGCATGGTGAGTCTACATTTGACCTTGATTTCTTTTATTATTTAGTTTCAACTTTGAACCCTTAGACCATGGCTGCTGCGTTTATTACAACCGAGAAGAACAAACGCAAATTGTGCGATGAAGAAAATCACATCTACGAAAAGCACTCAGACAACAGCACCAAAACAAAAACTTATTGGCGTTGTGAGCATTTTTATAAAGGCTGCCGAGCTAGAGTGCATACAACTTACAATTGCAATGAACCAGAAATAATTCATTCGACGGGAAGTCATAATCACTCGGTAAGCAGTGCACAAGTTAAAGCTCGAAAGGCAGTTAGTTTAATTAAGAATGAAGTAAAGAAAACTGGTACGGTGTCTACACGGGAAGTAATTGCTAGTGCTGTGCAATCGCTCGATGAGGAAGCAAAGTCAAAGATGCAAGACTTACCCGGACTTTCACGTAACATTCGTAACTGGAGGCAGCGAGCTTCAGGAATTCCAGCTCTTCCAACTTGTCGGTCAGGGTTTGAAATTCCAGATTCTGTTAAATACTTAGAAGATGGCTCCTTGTTCTTAGCTTTTGATAGTGGTGTTGAAGACGCAGACAGAATTTTAGTTTTTGCCTCGGAAACTGGCTTGAAAGACCTTGAAAACTCTCAAAATTGGGCTTGTGATGGGACTTTTAAAATAGCTCCAAGCTTGTGGACCCAGCTAGTCACACTGCATATCTGTATTGGAGGGTCATGTGTACCACGCGTATTTGCCTTGCTTCCAGACAAGAAAGAGGTTTCATATCGTCGGCTATTTTCTGCTGTACGTGATCTTATACCAAATAGTAATACTTCAAGTTGTATCATGGACTTTGAAAAAGCACTCCATAATTCATTTACATCTATATTTCCGTTTTCTGAAATCGCTGGATGCCTTTTTCATCTCGGGCAATCCTGTTGGCAAAAGATCTCCGAACTGGGTGAGCGTACGAAATATAATAATGATGAAAATTTTCAAATTAAAATTAAATCATTTAACGCCCTAGCGTTTTTGCCGATTGAAGATGTTATCGACGCATTTGAAGAATTATCAAATGATGATAACATTCCTGCAGAGTTTATCTTGTATTTTGAAACTACATATATTGGCAGCGTGAGAGGACGGGGTGCGCGTCGGAGAAGAGATACCCCACTGTTTCCTATTCAAGTGTGGAATCATTACGACCGCGTATTAATGGACTTACCAAGATCGAATAACTCTGTGGAAGGGTTCCACAATGCTCTACGGTCATCAGTAACTTCAACCCACCCAAATTTGTGGAGACTTTGCTCAGCTATTAGAGCAGAAGAAGGAATAAGCCAGACAAAAATTGCCCACATGCGACGAGGAGATCCCCCAAAGAAGAAAAAAGCCTATCAAATTGTTGACGCACGATTGAAGAGGCTAGTTGAAAATTACAAAAAGGAAAACTTACTGCAATTTTTAAGAAACATTGCACGCAATTTGTCGTAAAGATTCTTCAATAAATATTTCTTACTTAATTTTTAACCTGTTTTATGTGAAAATAAATTTCCCATTTTTAATTTTTTTAACTTACCTAATTTTAATTAAAATACCAATGGTGGAATTTACCTTTGGTTAAATTTTCCATAGGGGGAATTTTCCGAGGTGGAATTTACCGTGGAGGAATTTGCCCTCGGTGCAATATCCATGGTGGAATTTACCGCGGTGGAAATTACCGTGGGGGAATTTACCTAGAACCGATCTGCAGATACTGATCAACTGGTTGGTGACGTGACTCATCCCTGCAAAGAATTGTCTTCCATCTTCGTAGTGGTGCAGTGTCGTTGTTGCACAGCTTGAGTCGATCAAACCATTCGTCCTTCAGTAAGAGGCTCTGATTTTTCTTGAGGTGGACTGCTTCATCGAATTCGCATGCGTAGTCCCATGGCTTGTCATCAAAGTCATGATTCACGATTCAATCAATTGCTCTGTTCTTTCTGTTAGTAGAGTCAATAACATGGGCGCAAAAGGAGAGAGTGCAATGCAATTGCAAATGTTGTTCAATGTTGCATAAATTTATGCAACAAAGGAGGAGGAGTGTTGCAAGATGTTATTCAACAAAGAGGAAGGGGGAATGCTGCAATAGCAACAAGGGGTTATGCAACTTGGAGGCGGAGTTATCAACCAAGAGAAAGAGAGAAGGAGAGAGAGGAAGAGGTGTTTGCCTGGCAGGAGCCAAACGCATATTAAGACTTCAGCCGAGCGGCCGTTGTCTTAATATGTTCCTAATCAGCCAGGTGGCTTAATCAGCCAGGTGGCTTAATCAGCCAGTTGGCTTATGTGGCTGAGCTGCCAGATTGCGCTATTTATTTAATTAAAGCATATATTCTCTCCAGTTGGCTTAACCAGCCAGTTGACTTATAAGGCGTAAATGGCCTGTTCAGGTGTGCATTATTGAGTTGCCAGATTGCGTTTATTTATTTAATTAAAGCATATATTCTGGCTTAAAGGGCCAGTTGACTTAGAAGGCGTAAACAGCTTGTTCAGGTGTACATTATTAGAGTTGCCAGATTGTGCTATCCAGATATTTTTGACAGTTGGCTTAGAAATCCGTCAGCCGTTTTAGAAGGCAGCCATTTGATATAATTAAATGTCGTGTACAACCAAAAGAATTAAATAAAACAGCATTACATCATTCTGTTTATTTAGATGAATTAATGGATTCAATTTCACGAAATATATAGAAACTAAATATACAATGGAATATATATGATCAAAAATAATAATAGCATAAGAAATAAAATACGAACGAGGAATATATAATAAAAAAATATACAAAACGATGTAGTATAACCATCAGTATATTAGTACAGGAAATATATATATATATATATATATATATATATATATATATACACAATTAAATAATTAAATATATTGAAAATAAATATACATCAAAATACTTTATGTTCTACGGCGCAAAACGCTAAACTCACGTAATCGAGTCTACATTCACATCGTTATTACTTTGCACTACACGGTAAAACCGTCTAAGCATTACTTCACCGCTCAAGTTATACGAATACCTATACTCGATATAAATTGCTTTCATATCGTTCAATACTATTTTTGTGCCCACTTTACATTCGGTTGGCAAGTTATCTTTAAACACGGATAGAATACAATCAAAAGCACGCACAAAGATGTCATCGTTAACCACATCATTATTAAATACAAGTTTATAAACACTCCTTTCCAATCGAGGGTTTTTTCTTACCGTCCCAAGCTTTTCAATCGTGAACTCTTCTTCACTCTGCATAGCGGCAATTGAAATAATCTTTCAAGTCGTAACGACAGCTATTCACAATATAGAGATACAACTCTTCAGGATGAACAGTGTAGGCAAGCTCTGCCTTGTACTGCTCAAGTGCTTTGTACCAAAGTTCGGGATATTTTGAAGAGTCTAAACCTTTTAAATATGCATCCAGCTCTAGACTATTCTCGCCTTGTTCATTCCTACATTCGATAAATCCGTCGAGCAGAGCGGTGTATGCGTATTCAAGAACCGTGTCAAAATAAATCATATCCATAACACGAGCGTCTAATATAGACTTCAGCTTGCAGAATCCGACGATTTCAAACATTCTGTCGAGGATGAAACGGTTTCGTGTATCAATGCACGGCTGATCGTCATTTATACACAACGTGCAAACGGCATATGAGGGGGCATTACTAATCTGCTCTCTTCTTGTACCTACACCTGCAGGTAATTTGTAAGGGTCCTCTTCCCACTTCTCAACTATCACGAAGACTCTATTCATCTCCTCAACACTTAAATAAATAACATTACGTTTGCTTGCTTGCCTACACGTCGTTTGAAGTATATAGTTAATGGTGCCGGTTTCACGCCTGAATACGCGCAACGACTTCGTCACGGACACATCATACGCAGCGTTGAGAATGCTTCTCAAAGTAAGTTCCATCGTATTCGCACGTCCAATCGGTTCAAGCTCTGAGATGACTATGAGCCACAGGTGGACGGATCGGCTCGACGGGCGGAGTGAGTCACGCCGATGAAACGTGTATGGACTTGTTCGAACTCATGTGTTTCGGAGGGGTGAGGTAACGGGTGGGCGGCTCGATGGGGGGAGCGAGTCACACCATAAACTGTTGAAGCGTGTACGGGCTTGTTCGAATACTTGCGCCCATTATATTGGGCAAACAGAATTTTCCGCTACATGAAGCAATACCGGTTTTAATGTTTTATCACTCACCAGACGTTCATTTCCACAAACTAAACATCTTCACAATCCGGTGCACAATTTGAGAGAAACATACGCCCATATTTATCCTTTTTGTTTAACAAGCGATACTCGTCTCTAAAGTCTGTTAAAAACTCAAACAGGCCATTAGCCACAACCTCACTACAAACCTCGTTATGATATATATTAATATAGTGGTAAAAATACTTAAGATTCTCCATGATGACAAGATTTACATTCACAACCGTAGGGTACGAGTAGTCGGTGGAATAGGGTGGAATAGGATGGAATAGGGAGATTTTCAGTATCCACCACATCTTGGCACTTTGCCGAATACCACTTCATAAACGTTGAACACGCAATATTAAAGGTAGCCATTACTATTTTTAGTCTACGCGGGAGAATACACGTCTGAGCTCAAGGGTATGCAGAGGTCAACTGAGCACGCAGGGGTAGAGATATGCTCAGGTAGTGGTAGGAGTCACGGGACCGATCTTACAGTGGGCGGAGCTTAGCTTTTTACTGTACACACACACACACGCACGCACGCAAAGGAGAAAATGAAACCTTAATTGAAACAAATATACGTGATAAATAAACATATCGTTAACAATACACATATATATAAATACAATCAAGGATTAAGGTAGCCAAAGGGTACTGTATCAGAGGTACCAGGCACCTGGTAACGATTCCTATAGGTGTTACGGCATACCTTCGTGCCCCTAAGTTCCTTCACACACCCCAGTCTCTGAGCCCCAAAATTGTGCGTCCCCACAGTCAGTTGGGGTGGCTGGTCACCCTCATCTTTCAAGCACACTAGATCCTTCAACGAGTCAAAGTTAACGACTCGACGATTCGCATTGTTAAGCGTGATACCCTTAGCCTTCACGATATACTTCATATCATCCCCCACCCTCATCCGTACCCCATAGGTTTTTGACCCTGTTGATACAAACGAGTCTGCGTATGCACCATCACCATACTCATCCTTGATCTCGTCAGTTAGCTCTCCGAGGAATTCCCCAATAGCAGACATGTATTCACTCTCCCTCGCTGTGAATATCACGCTATCTGTGTCAGCGTACAGCACCCTCCGTCCAAGAGAGTGCAGTAGATCCCAAAGTTTGATGGGTGCGCATGGGGTTGTGAAGCTGGCTACAGGTATGTTTGCAACCAGTGAGGTATCTGTGGCTAGTTCGATGATGTACTTTATTATGTAAGTATTACCTACATTCATGATCTCCATAACCTCTTTATCGGGAGCGTTGGCATAATCCCAGACTTCACTATAACTTTGTGCCAAATGAACGTTCTCTTTGCCGGTATTCTGTGCAAATTTCCCCCAAAGACTGTTTAGATACAACTTTGCACTAAAGCGCTTGCCAGGATTCTTAACAATTTGGGATCGGCCAAGCTGTATACCTTCATGGGCATGGTAACGCTGAATAGACTTCTGACTTTTCGAGTAAAGTAGCCACTCACGTTCGACTTCTCCATTGGGCAGAACCTTTTTAAATCAGTCTGAGGAAAAACGCCTGCCGTCCACACTCTGTGATTCTCTAAAATCTGTATCCCAACCAAACTCAGGTCCTTGACGTATCAAATAGTACCTAACTTTGTCATTCATTACTGGCCAAGTCAATGGGCCATTAAGATCGATCTGAGGGGTATTACTGTCATGTAAATGTGCATCAAATACATTTGATTCAGTTTCTTTCTGTTTTTCGTTGTCTAAATTAATATCGAATATATTTCCTTCAGAATCTTTTTGTTTACCACTGTCTAGTTCACCATCCTCAGAATTTGACTGGATATGTTTTACTATACACAAGTTATTTATATTTTCTTTTTCTTCTTACGATATTCAGCTCCCGAAGGACGTTTCATACTCGTGTTTATGGGTTGAAATTTTTTAATCTGATAAAGAAAGAAAAATTACAAACTGATCGAGAAACGTTAAGATTATCTCAAATTCATTCCCCGAGAGTGTCTTTTCACACTTAAAAACTGACATTGACACACATTCACTAGTGTTATAACATGATCTAAAAAGTGTTAATGTACATTGCGTCTGTCTTTTACTCTTTATTTCATAGAATTAAACATCGACATTCTCTCAAATTCACTTCCAGAGAGTGTCTTTTCAATTACAAACTAACATTGACACGCATTCACTAGTGTTATAACACGATCTAAAATGTGTTAATATGCAGTGAGTCTGTCTTTTACCATTTATTTCATAGAATTAAACATCGAAATTCTCTCAAATTCACTTCCGAAGAGTGTCTTTTCGCACTTAAAAACTGACATTGACACACATTCACTATTGTTATAAAATGTACATTGCGTCTGTCTTTTTCTATATCTTTCGTAGTCTAACTGCTTTAATTAATTGATTTCCTTAGAAAGTAACACATTTTCATTACAAATATTTTGTAAAAAGATATATGAAGCATATGTAGGGTTTTGTTTTGTAAAGATAAAGTTACCCTGAAATGAAATTAGATTTTCTTTTATCTGAAAGAAAATCAGAGAAAACTTAAATACCAGCTGTAACTAAACTAAATTTTTAGAAATTAACCCTAAAATTACGTCTTATTTTGTAGATTTTGCAGCACAAGAAACCCCTAGGCATAAGGATTTATATTCAAAACAACTCTATGGGGTAGTAGAAACTTATTTTTTAATGTTCTTTCCAGCAGCATGCCTACAAAAGCCTATTAAAGAAGAAATTTCTGAAATAAGGGAGGAAGGCAGGTTTATCCAATATGGCAGCCATTGATTTTATGCTGCATAGTTTGTGCGTAAGTTTGTTGCGTCATATGGGCCATATAATTTACAGCGTTAGGCCATTATTATTCGTACTAGACTGAAAGTCCATGATGTTTCTGCGGATAAATTTCAATGTAATTCTTAGCCTAAGAGATTTCGGTTCTTGAGAAACCATTTTCACTTGGCAAAGTGACTTACCGTTTTTTCAAACAAACTTATTGATTTTGACCAGTTTTGACAAGGTACAACCTCAGGCAAATCTCACACTGTGCCACTGTCCACTGTCCAGTGAACACAGGGCTGCCTTAAAAATCGCTGAAATCTCTAAAAGGAAGAAGAATTAAGAGAAAAATAGCTATTCCTAACAACATAATAGTTTTTTGACTGATGAAGCATATTTATGCATAATATTAGTACTTTTGAAGTCAAATCGCTTTATTACTATGCCTCTTACGCCTGGCAGTGGAAGGTCTTCCTTTACTTTAGCTTTGAGTCAGCGAGTAAGAATTTTGACCAATTGAAACTCGTTTTAATATTTTTATTTTCTAATCTTTCGTCCGATTGGTCGGAGCGGAAGTTGAAGAAAATAGCTTCTTTTTCCTTTAATTAATGCTTTCTCCTGTGGACGTCTGCTTAACGCTCGGAGTACGCCCCCCAACCAGCTGTCTCCTGGGCAGCTTCCCCTCCTGCCCACCCCTAACTACGGCTATATATATATATATATATACACAAGGCATCACTGAGCCTCGAAGACCTTGATTTGTTATAATATTACATTGTTTCAGACCAAAAAAGACCCTAGGATCCACTCATGGATGGTCTACCTAACCGCGTTTGTAATTGTGTATTGCGCATGTCCTTCGTGGTGGCGGAGGGAACCTACAATTTTACGTGGATTCCGAACCACAAAAACCTTAATTTTACTACCTTAAACTGCACCCAGTGTATCATTTTAGTTGCTCATATTTGAACTCGTCCGATTTTCTCTATATCCTTGCGCATATACGGATTCCAAAATTGGATCGCGTACTCCAAATGGGGTCTAACTAATGATTTATAAAGAGGAGCAATAATATTGCGCGATTTGTATTCAAAATTCCGAGCTATAAAACCTAGTACTTTGTTCGCCTTATTGACCGCTGCTATACTTTCTTTCGCCACTTTTAAATCACCAGTGACTATAACTTCCAAATCTTTTCCTGTTCTACTTTTGCCAACTCCTTCCCTGACATACTATACAGTACGCAAAATTAGCGTTACGCCAACCTATATGTAAAATTTTGCACTTATCGACGTTAAATCTCATTTGCCATGTGAATGACCAATCTATGATTTTATTCAGATCTTCCTGGATTTTACCTCTATCTTTGTCATTAATCTCCCTACCACCAAACTTCGTGTCATCTGCGAACTTTGAAACTGTACTGACTAGGCCGACATCTAAATCGTTAATATACAGGGTGTCCCATAAGTCCGGCATCATAGGAAAAATAATAAAAAAAGGCAAAACTAAAGCTTTTATTTACAGAACGTGCTCAATATGTATTGTTCCGTAGCCCATTCACAAAATTCCATCCGCCGGTCGGGATCATCTTCGCTTAATTTCTGTACAATCTAAAGTTTATATGGATGCCATTTGTGAGCCTGAAGAATGCGATGGATGCTACTTTTCGACACTCCTGTCTCGGCGGACAATCGCCGAAGAGACTTATTGGGACTTCTGTTAAAATGAGCCAGGATAGCAGTCGCTGTATCATCGTCAATGGACCTCCTTGAAGGTCCACTGCGTGGTTTATCTTCTATGGATCCTGTTTCCTTAAACTTTGCAACAAGTCTGCTAACACAACTCTGTGTTATTGGCTCGCTGTCTGGATGCAGTCTGTTAAATTCAGCAGCGGCCTCTATTTGACTCCGATTTCCTATGAGTAGAATTATCTAGATTCGTTCTTCCTTGCTCACAGACATTATGGTCTGTAGAAAGAGAAAAATATGAATTATGGTTTGTAGAAATAGAAAAATATGAATTTCTCCTATGATGCCGGACTTGTGGGACACCCTGTATATAAGAAAAAGCAAGGGGCCCAATACAGGACCCTGAGGAACGCCGCTCGCTACATTAGCCCAACACGACTCCGCTCCATGAACCACCACCCTCTGTTTCCTACCTCGCAACCACTCTTCTATCCAATTTATTACTACACCCCTGATCCCATGAGCCTTAGTTTTTTCAACGAGTCTTTCATGTGGTACGTTGTCAAACGCTTTTTGAAAATCTAAATACTCTACATCTACCGCCCGATAACTATCGTAAACTTCAACCACGCTTTGGAAAAATTCTAAAAGATTAGTTATGCAAGATTTGTTTCGCCTAAAACCGTGCTGCGTATTTCTAATCAAGTTATGCAATTCTAAGTGTTCGACTATATGATCCTTAATTATCGATTCTAGTAGCTTACATACAACAGACGTTAAACCGATTGTTCCTATAATTTCCTGCCGCACCTTTATTGGCTTTCTTAAAAATAGGAGTTACATTTGCTAACTTAAGATTTCTGTTGTCTCCTTCTTGTATGGATGGCGCGTTTTAGCAGGCGCTCTTTTCTTGGCTCCTCCCTGCATAAAAAAATTGGGGAAGCGTGCTGCGTCACATCAAGTGCGCTCTAAACCTTATATACTTCCAATTTTTGTTTACTTTTTATCTGTTAAAATGGTGGCCGCTAATGTTCATAGTGTGACGTCACATTTCCACACACACACACACATATATATATATATATATATATATATTTTTTAATTATTTTTTATTTTTCATATCTTTTTTAATCAAAGGCCATTAACAGATTAAGATCTCAGGGAGTTTTTTACTTTTTTTATCTTTTAAAATGGTGGCCGCTAAAGTTCATAATATGACGCCACATTTATATATATGTATTATATACATTTATTTTTATTTTTTATTTTACTTATTTTTATTTTTATTCTAATTTTTATAATCAAAAGCCATTAACGGATTAAGATTCTATGAAGGATTAAAGTTTTGCTCTACTGGCACTGCCCTATGGCACTCTCCTTCTCTCTGGGGTTCGACTCCCGATTGTGCTGGTCATAATAATTCAGGAGATAGCGCAGTGGGCCGCGTTCATCTGACCTGAGAGCCGTGCCAATTTCTGGCCTTTCTCACTGATTATAATTATTATTATTATTATTTCGGCCATAATATGAACAAAATCTTTAGAAAAAATTAGCATTATGTATTTATTGTAAAATGCTGTAATTAATTCAACAGTACACCACTATTTATGTACGAGCTTCTGCGTGGAACACTTTTCTGTACATTAAAACTAATCCCTCTTAAAAAGTACGGTTACTGCACTTAAACTATTTATGTTTATCGTTTCCACAATTATCACTTATTTAACAACAACTCTGTACCACGTATATCCTTAACTGTTATTACTATTTATTACTATTTTTGCACCAGTTATTGGCTATTCATGGACCATGAATTCATTAAGAAATTGGTGAATTGGGGCGACAGTTTTTATTATTAAATACTTTTGACGATGTTTGAAGTGCGCAGAAATATAATACATAAAATTAGCATGCAAATTTTTAATTATTCATTTAATTCCTTTCATTCTGTGTATGGGCGGGGGAGAATAAATGTAATGGATGTTAATGAATATTTATGTTTGTGTAATGGCTGTTAATGAGTGTTACTCAGACCAATCAGAGGCAGAGTTTGCTTGTAAATAATTAAATGAAATAACGATTACTAAAAATGAGTGCGTAATTATAAAAGTGTTTATATAAGGATGCGTTTTTCATATTACTACTACTACTATTAATAATAATAATAATAATAATAATAATAAACTACTAATTATATATATATACAGTATATATATATATATATATATATATATATATATATATATATATATATTATACAGGGTGTCCCGTACGTCTGGAACCATAGGGAAAAATGATAAAAACGGCAATAAAAACGCCGAAGAGACTTTGGGGACTGTTTGTGAAATGAGCGAGGATGGTAGCGGCTGTGTCATTGTCGGTGGATGTTCTTGGAGGTCCACTGCGTGGTTTATCTCCTATGAATCCCGTTTCCCTGAACTTTGCTACAAGTTTGCCGACACAGCTGTGTGTTATCGGCGCGCGGTCCGATGCAATCTGTTAAATTCCTCAGCGACCTCCCTCTGACTCCGATTTCCTATGAGCAGAATTACCTGGATGCGTTCTTCCTTACTCAAAGACATCATGGGCACTTGCATAAACGGAAAAACATTAATTACTTATTTTACCCTATGGTTCCAGACTTATGGGACACCCTCTCTCTCTCTCTCTCTCTCTCTCTCTCTCTATATATATATATATATATATATATATAAATTATCTTCATTATAATAATATATATATACCGTTCAACCTTTCAAATGTTCCGTGCGATGATTCCTCATTTCACGAAGGTCAAGCTTGTCGCCCCTCCTCTCGAGTTGGCCTGGTGAAGTAGTGAGTTGGTTTCTTGTACTCTTCACCTCACATACCCAGGTACGCCAGGCTCATCGGGGATTGTTCTGAGCCAGGCGTCTAATCTTCTTTTGAAGATGTCCACCGCAACACCACTCGTGTTTCTTAGTTCTTTGGGCAGCTGATTAAACAGTCTTGGTCTTCTCACAACAAAACTACTTTCTTTCAGGGTTAAGGATGTTCCCTGTCTAGCCTTTAATTTGGGAACACGACACAGTCTTCCTTTTCTACTTTCCACTGTTGTCTGGGGAGTTACAGGGTTCAGAGTAAGATTAGGAACTAGTTTCTCCATTATTTTCCAAGTGTAAATAATGGTGTGTGTGTCTCTTCTCCTTTCCCAGTAATTTAGTTCTTTACACCCATTGATCTTGGCTGTGAAGCTTCTCTGAATCCCTTCTAGCTGTCTAATGTCTTTTTTATATGGACACGTTAAGACTGAGCACTGAGCAGTATTCCAATTTTGGTATGCTCACTGTTTTCAGTAGAGGAATCATTACATTCCTATTGCTTCGTTTAAAGGTTCTCAGTATCTGCCCAGTTATTCTCTTTGCTCTGTTTACTGCTCTCTTATTTTGTGTTTCAAATTTCGCATCATCAGTCATTACAACCCCTAAATCTTTTGCTTTAGAATTTCTCTGAATTTCCTGTCCATTTGGGGTATAATATTCCATGTATTTTAGGTCCTCCCTTTTCCCGTACCGTAACAGTTGAAATTTCTCAGTGTTAAACTTCATATTGTTGTCGTCCGTCCACTTGTAGATTCTATTGATGTGGTTTGTTGAGGTCCTATATCTTCTGAGTTTTTTATTTTTCTACTGATGTTTGTGTCATCGGCAAAGGATGTTACTGTGCTGTCTCTGGTAACGTCCTCATATATGTCAGTTAGCATGATTATGAAGAGTAGTGGAGCTAATACTGTTCCTTGTGGTGCTGAGCTGAGGATCTCTGATTCTGATGAAGATATTCCTTGTACTGTAACGACTTGCCGCTGCTCACTAAGGGAATTATATATCCATTTCCTTACTTTTCCTGTTATTCCCATATATTTCAGTTTATGTATTATGATTCCATGGTCACACTTGTCGAACGCTTTGGCAAAGTCTGTGTATATTACATCATAGTTTTCAGTACTTTCAATTGCATCAATAATGTTGTTGTAGTGTTCCATTAGTTGTGATAGGCATGATCTGCCTGACCGAAACCCATGTTTGTTATCATTGAATTTTTTCTGAGTTTCCAAAAAGTCATAGATTTTCTGTCTAACTATTCTTTCAAATATTTTAGTGAGATGAGATGTAGAAGAGCGCGAACATAGTCTCCCCAATATACCTATAAAAGAAGAGATCGATCCGAGGCCAAAAACTATAGGTCAGTGTCGGTTACATCTCATCTCACCAATATATATATATATATATGTGCTGCAAACCCACAAGGAAAAAGAAAAACGATTCCAAGGCCTTTCGTGTATTCAGAGCTACACCTCGTCAGGGAATGAAGATAAAAGGCGAGATGCCCATAGATATATACAACGTACAGGAAAAACAAAACAATTAGCACATACTTAACAAGGGTTAATGAGAGGCAAAAGAAATTTTAACATGATATTTCAATTTTATACATTCCCGCACTGTTATTGAAATTGTTTTTAAAATGAATAAATGCACATTCTAGAATATTTCTTTCTATTATATCTCTGTTTTTAGCAAGCGCTTTAGAACTATCCCACTTGATGCTATGGTTACATCTATACATATGGTTAAATAAAGCATTGGAATTATTAGCTGTTCTACAAGCATATTCATGCTGTTTTACCCTAATATCTAACGTTTTACCGGTTTGGCCTATATATACTGAGTTACATTGTGTACATCCAATCGAATACACACAATCAACAACATTATTAGGGCTATTCTTTATTAGCGTGATTTAACAGTATTATTATATTTAAAGATTACATTAATGCCAATTGCTTTAAGTAAAGTTGGAAGGTATTGAAAATTAACATGGTAAGGTAGGCTAAGGATATTTTTACGCTGAAATTCCTTTACAATTACATTATTATAATACCTATTCTTGGCTTTCTTAAGGCAGTTATCTAAAAATGAAATAGGATAACATAATTTAGTACCAATATTCATGATATTGCATAACTCGGAATCTAAAAATTCAGGACTGACAACTCTCAATGCTCGAAGAAACATAGCAGAGAAAATAGAGGATTTAATCGAAGGATGATGGTCAGAATAAAAATGCACATAAGAGTTATTATTAGTAGGCTTACGGTAGACTTCATATTTGAACTGATTAGAGCATCTCCAAATTTTTAGATCAAGAAAAGATAGGCTTCCATCATTTTCTTTTTCAACTGTGAACTTAATAGATGGGACTAAATTGTTGAGCCTACCAAGAAATAAGTCAACATCCAAATTATTAGGCCAAAGGCATAAAATATCATCTATATACCTGTACCAAACCAGGTTAAAATTAACAATCGTAGGCAAAATTCTACTTTCAAAAAATTCCATATATAAATTAGCTAGTACAGGTGAAAGGGGATTTCCCATAGCCAATCCAAACGACATAGCATAAAACTTATTTTCAAAGTGAAATTTACAATCTTTGACACAAAGTTTAATTAACTCAATAAGAGTGTTGTGTTGAACAGGGAAAGAATATTCAGAGATCTCATCTTTTAAAAAATCAAGTAGGTCATCAACAGGGACTTTTGTGAATAGCGAGCATACATCGAAGCTTAACAATTTGAAATTAGGGTCATTAGGGAACTTCAGTTTGTCAATAAGATCCATGCTATTTACAATATGTGACTCAGAAATAGAGCCAACTAACGGCGTTAATAAACTAACTAACCATTTTGATAGCTTATAGGTTACGGAGCCCACTGAGCTAACAATAGGCCTCATGGGATTATTAACTTTGTGTGTTTTTACTAAGCCATACAGATATGGTAGTGACGGATTGATACTAAGAAACTGCTGTGAAAGCCCATTATAGTTATTTTTTAATATTTCTCTTAATTTTCTGTTAAACATTTTATTAACATCCTCCAATGGGTCTCTATTTAGAGGTTTGTACGTGTCACGATCACTCAATAACGTATTCATCTTTTCAACATAACTGTTTTTGTCCATGATGACGATCGAATTAGACTTGTCCGCCTTAGTAATATGTAATGGATCATCATTTTTAAGTGTTTTTAGGGCTTTTTCAAACCTCAAAGGATAATTCGATTCATACCTCGTATTAAAAGCACTATACACACAACCTTTGGCTAAAGTCACCTCACTTTCGGATATATTACTATGTTTTTCAAAATTGATAAAAGTCTTAGCAATCAGTAAACTGCTGGGCTTTTTTGGGACTAAGAAACCTAACCCAAAGCCTAACGCACATTTCGTATTGAAGTCTAGCTCTTGGGACGACAAGTTAACAATATTACTAAAATCACTTTTTTTAGTCCAATAACTATTACGAATTAAATCCTCCAGTCTATTGTTTAATTTCCTATTCTGAGTTCTGCATCTTCTACGTAAGTTGTAAATATCGTCCAAAAGTGTACTTCTCCACGCATGAGGAACGGTGGAAAAAAATATATTTTTTCTGACTTCGGACTCTCTGAAGGCGTTCTTCACTTCGATGTGGGCTATATTAATATGTTTCTTTAAAATAATTCTTTCGGTGTCACCAAACGGCGTATCGTCCAACATACGGTATCGTCTTCCAAGCAGGGATTTTGGGATGACTTTTTCACTATAACACTTCCTAAGGAAATCGAATTGGTTCTTAAGAGAATGTGCATGAGCAATAGCAGAACGGTAACTTCTAAAAATCGATCGGAGAGAAGGGAATATGGTTGTAAAAAGAGCAACAGTGAAGAGGACACGCGTGGGCTCCATTATATGGGATGAATTTCACAATAAAACACGTGAAATGAATGAATGCTGCAAACCCACAAGGAAAAAGAAAAACGATTCCAAGGTCTTTCGTGTATTCAGAGCGACACCTCGTCAGGGAATGAAGATAAAAGGCGAGATGGCCATAGATATATACAACGTACAGGAAAAACAAAACAATTAGCACAAGTCAAATTCGATCGTCATCATGGACAAAAACAGTTATGTTGAAAAGATGAATACGTTATTGAGTGATCGTGACACGTACGAACCTCTAAATAGAGACCCATTGGAGGATGTTAATAAAATGTTTAACAGAAAATTAAGAGAAATATTAAAAAATAACTATAATGGGCTTTCACAGCAGTTTCTTAGTATCAATCCGTCACTACCATATCTGTATGGCTTAGTAAAAACACACAAAGTTAATAATCCCAGTGGGCTCCGTAACCTATAAGCTATCAAAATGGTTAGTTAGTTTATTAACGCCGTTAGTTGGCTCTATTTCTGAGTCACATATTGTAAATAGCATGGATCTTATTGACAAACTGAAGTTCCCTAATGACCCTAATTTCAAATTGTTAAGCTTCGATGTATGCTCGCTATTCACAAAAGTCCCTGTTGATGACCTACTTTTTTTTTAAAAGATGAGATCTCTGAATATTCTTTCCCTGTTCAACACAACACTCTTATTGAGTTAATTAAACTTTGTGTCAAAGATTGTAAATTTCACTTTGAAAATAAGTTTTATGCTATGTCGTTTGGATTGGCTATGGGAAATCCCCTTTCACCTGTACTAGCTAATTTATATATGGAATTTTTTGAAAGTAGAATTTTGCCTACGATTGTTAATTTTAACCTGGTTTGGTACAGGTATATAGATGATATTTTATGCCTTTGGCCTAATAATTTGGATGTTGACTTATTTCTTGGTAGGCTCAACAATTTAGTCCCATCTATTAAGTTCACAGTTGAAAAAGAAAATGATGGAAGCCTATCTTTTCTTGATCTAAAATTTGGAGATGCTCTAATCAGTTCAAATATGAAGTCTACCGTAAGCCTACTAATAATAACTCTTATGTGCATTTTTATTCTGACCATCATCCTTCGATTAAATCCTCTATTTTCTCTGCTATGTTTCTTCGAGCATTGAGAGTTGTCAGTCCTGAATTTTTAGATTCCGAGTTATGCAATATCATGAATATTGGTACTAAATTATGTTATCCTATTTCATTTTTAGATAACTGTCTTAAGAAAGCCAAGAATAGGTATTATAATAATGTAATTGTAAAGGAATTTCAGCGTAAAAATATCCTTAGCCTACCTTACCATGTTAATTTTCAATGCCTTCCAACTTTACTTAAAGCATTTGGCATTAATGTAATCTTTAAATATAATAATACTGTTAAATCATGCCTAATAAAGAATAGCCCTGATAATGTTGTTGGTTGTGTGTATTCGATTGGATGTACACAATGTAACTCAGTATATATAGGCCAAACCGGTAAAACGTTAGATATTAGGGTAAACAGCATAAATATGCTTGTAGAACAGCTAATAATTCCAATGCTTTATTTATCCATATGTATAGATGTAACCATAGCATCAAGTGGGATAGTTCTAAAGCGCTTGTTAAAAACAGAGATATAATAGAAAGAAATATTCTAGAATGTGCATTTATTCATTTTAAAAACAATTTCAATAACAGTGCGGGAATGTATAAAATTGAAATATCATGTTAAAATTTCTTTTGCCTCTCATTAACCCTTGTTAAGTATGTGCTAATTGTTTTATTTTTCCTGTACGTTGTATATATCTATGGGCATCTCGCCTTTTATCTTCATTCCCTGACGAGGTGTAGCTCTGAATACACGAAAGGCCTTGGAATCGTTTTTCTTTTTCCTTGTGGGTTTACAGCATTCATTCATTTCACGTGTTTTATTGTGAAATTCATCCCTATATATATATATATATATATATATGAAATAGAATCCCTCCGAATTAGACGTAGTTTTACATTTAGAATAAAAACGAAGACGTAGAGCAAAAAAGTCATTATATTTGGCTGCAACCGACGTTTCTAAAATTAAAGCTTTTAAGTTTTTCACAATTTTTCTGCACAGGGAGGACCGAGAAATTTTAAAAAATTTGGGTTAAAACGAATCTATTGTCATAACTAAACCAGATAAGGGTAGTGGTGTTGTGGTTATGAATAAAACGGATTATATAAAAAAATGCTTGATATTCTTTCTGATTCATTAAAATTTGCTAAGGTAGACGAACAGGCTCCTAAAATTATTCAGCGATTGGAAGACAAGGTTAACCTTGTTTTGCTTAAGCTTAAACAGGAATGGGCTATTAACTCCTCCACTTATGATGAACTGTATGTGTCAGGCTCTTATTTGGGCCTTATGTATGGTCTGCCTAATGTTCATAAAGTGGTTGTTCCATTGCGCCCAATTTTAACGTCTTATACTTTGGCTAATTACAAACTTGTTAAATTTCTTGTCCCATTGTTATCTTCATTTACCGTGAACTCGTACAGTGCTAAGGATAGTTTTTCCTTTGCGTCGGAAATTAAGAAGTTTGATAGGAATTCTTTATTTATGACAAGTTTCGATGTATCTTCCCTTTTACAAATGTTCCCTTGGATGAGACCATTAAAATTATTTTGAATAAAGCTTTCCCACAGCCGGACGCACTTTTTCACAGCTTTGGCAGAGCACAGTTTGATCAGCTTCTGAATTTGGCAGTCAAGGATAACTTTTTTAGTTTTCAAGGGGTAGTTTACCGTCAGCTGGATGGAGTGCGGATGGGGAGCCCCTTGGGTCCCGTTTTTGCAAATATTTTCATGTCGCATCTTGAGGAAAGGGTCTTCTGTGAGTGCCCCCTTCACCTTAAGCCCAAATTGTACAGACGTTATGTTGATGATACGTTTGCTCTATTCCAAACGGATAATCAATCAGTTCATTTTCTGAGTTTTCTGAACACACTTCACAAGAACATTGTATTCACACAGGAAAAGGAAGTTGAAGGTTCTATTCCTTTCCTTGATGTTTTGGTCTCCAAATTTGGCTCGACCGTTTTAACTTCTACATTCCGGAAGCCTACGTTTACGGGTTTGGGTTTTAATTTTTATAGTTTTTGCGACTTTAATTACAAATTAAGTTCCATTCGCACATTGGTGCATAGAGCTTATAATATCTGCTCGAACTTTGCTCTGCTTCATAATGAGTTTGAATTCCTTACTAATTTTTTCTTTCAAAATAGTTTTCCACGGGATCTTGTAGATGTTATTGGTAAATTTCTTAATAATGTATATTCCCCCAACCTTGTCCCTACGTATGATGTTCCTAAGAATTGTAAATATCTTGTTTTACCTGATATCTATCATTTTAACACTTTCGTGAAGAAGCAATTGTTGAGTGTTGTGAGGAAATTTTATTTTCACACTGATTTTAAGATTGCCTTTGTAAATAATAATACCCTTGAATGATTTTTCCGATGTAAGGACAAAATCCCCACCTGCGATGAGCTGTTCTGTTGTTTATTTGTTTACCTGCCCTGGGTGTTCCCAGGGGAACTACACTGGCAGTACAGTTCGTTCTTTGCAGGCGAGATTTTGCTCCCATATGGGTATTAGTCATAGGACAGGGAAAGTTTTGTCGAAAAAGGAACAGTCTGCTATTAGAAGTCATTCTATCAATTGTAAGGTTGACGTTTCTGTTAACAATTTTAAAATTCTTAAATCATTAAAATGCCCGTCCTCCCTCCGTATTTACGAATCTTTGTGTATTAAATTTTTTAACTCTAGTTTAAATATTGATTCTAGCTGTTACCCCCTTTATATTAATTAGAATAACAACATACTAAATTTTCCCTTGTGACCCTGTCTCCTTTTCGCTTCAGTTTTTTTTGTGGCTGTCAAGTGAGCATGGTATGTTGGTTTACTTTTGTGATTTTTCATTTAACTTTTTATTCCGTTTTTATTCCGTTTAACTTTTTATTCCGTTTAACTTTCTATTCCGTTTAACTTTTTATTAGTAAATTTTTAACAATTTTACGTTTGAATGTCTTTAGTGTTAAGTTTTATTTTTATCACTCGTATATTTTTGTCATTTGTATAATTTTTACTAAAGTTCGATTTGATTTTGGCTTATGCCTGTTTCTGCTTTGTAATTTTAATTTTTATTCTTGAACAGTTTTAATTTTGTACTCGAGATTAGTTTTAGCTCTCGACATTTATATATTTTTTGTCATGTATTAATTTTAGCTTTTATTTATTAGGTCTTGAAAATGGGTAGAGTTGCCCGAAACGTCGGCTGTAGCCAAATATAATGATTTTTTGGCTCTACGTCTTCGTTTTTATCCTAAATATAAATATATAAACTTTGGTTAACTTCCGCCCGAATTGTTCATTCTGACAAAGGTCAAGCTTTTCACTCCACCTTAGACCTACAGTTTAACGTGGAATCCGATCCACTTTCTTTTTTTATTGTGTGGAAGGATGAACAGCTGAGTTTTGCTGCGTGCCGGCTGCAGTCACCGGGTCTCGGACCCGGGGCCGATGGATTTGTAGTCAGCGACGCTAACCACTACACCACCGAGGCGCATATATATATAAATTATCTTCATTAGAAATTTCAGCTACACCGAGAAATTTCAGCTCTTGAGATATGGTAGAAATGAGGAACTTGAAAAGACTGCATATTATGCTCCAGAGAGGCAAGAAATTCAGAGAAGCATGAAAGCGGTCGACTTGGGGGTAATAATGATCGATGATGCCAAATTCGAGACACAAGATCAGATAGCAATAAACAAAGCAAAACGAGTCGCGGGACAGGTACTAAGAACGTTCAAAAGGAGGGACAAGACAGTAATGATTCCTCTGCTGAGAACACTGATCACACCAAAACTTGAGTACTGCTCAGTTTTGACGATCCCATAAAAAAAGGAAGAAATTAATAAACTAGAAGAAACGCAGAGACATTTCACAGCCAAGATTGAGGGCTGCAAAGAATTGAACTACTGGGAAAGACTACGCAAACTAAATCTGTACTCCCTGGAAAGAAGAAGAGAGAGGTATACCATAATCTACATATGGAAAATGATCGAAAAACTGGTACCAAACCTCAAACAAAACACAATTACCATCCAGACAACGCTGGAAAATAGGAAAGGCAGAATGTGTAGTGTTCCTAAATTAAAGGCGCGATAAGGGATCTCCTCAAGTCTGAAGGAAAATAGCTTGGTTTTCAGGGGGCCAAGCATTATCAACCAGCATCCAAAGGACCTCAGAAACATTACAGGGGTCAAAGTTGAAGTCTTCAAGAGAAGACTAGATGCCTGGCTCAGGACGGTACCAGATGAGCCGGGTGTACCTGGCTATGTACGATGGAGAGCGCAAGAGAGCAACTCGCTCCTCCACCAAGCCAGGACGAGAGGCGGGGCCACCAGCTTGACCTTTGTGTAAAGAAAGACCGACGCACGGAATTCAACAAGGTTAACAAGGTTAATATATATATGCGCATCGGGAGTGTAGTGGTTAGCGTCGTTGACTACGAATCCAGCGGCCCAGAGATCAAGATCCGGTGACGGTAGGCGGCGCGCAGCAAAACCCAGCTATTCATCCTTTCACATAAAGAAATTGTTTGGTAGATAAATGGGTACCCTGGGTAGTAGGGGTGGTCGAAATTTTGTATTCTTATTCTACACACTGCTCGGAGTTTCCTTTGGGCCCCTAAACAACATACTGCAATTACACCGCTATGCGCCCCCCCTACCCGCTGCATATGTCCCCCCCCCTTTTTTTAAATTGAAATTAAATTGAAACCAATTCTTTGAATAAAAAAACCTGATAAATGACAAAGATTAAAGTAAATAATGATATAAGTAAAGTTAAAGTAAGTATTATATATATAATATTATATATATATATATATATATATGCATATAACTGCAATGACCGCGCAGTATATAAATGAATAGAAACGACATAAGTGTTAAGGAACGTCTCTGCACACGAGGAGGAGAGATAACGAATAATGAAAAATGAGGCGAACCGCCCGGGAATCGAACCCAGGGCCTTCCAATTGCCGGTTGGACGCTCTACATTATGCTACGGACCTCACTCAATCACAAATCGAAATTCTCCCACATAGGGCAGAAACCAATGCCCTGAGAGGGCACCCTCGCAAATCGTGAATATGCGCATATAACTGCAATGACCGCGCAGTATATAAATGAATAGAAACGACATAAGTGTTAAGGAACGTCTCTGCACACGAGGAGGAGAGATAACGAATAATGAAAAATGAGGCGAACCGCCCGGGAATCGAACCCAGGGCCTTCCAATTGCCGGTTGGACGCTCTACCATTATGCTACGGACCTCACTCAATCACAAATCGAAATTCTCCCACATAGGGCAGAAACCATTGCCCTGAGAGGGCACCCTCGCAAATCGTGAATATGCGCATATAACTGCAATGACCGCGCAGTGGGAGAATTTCGATTTGTGATTGAGTGAGGTCCGTAGCATAATGGTAGAGCGTCCAACCGGCAATTGGAAGGCCCTGGGTTCGATTCCCGGGCGGTTCGCCTCATTTTTCATTATTCGTTATATCTCCTCCTCGTGTGCAGAGACGTTCCTTAACACTTATGTCGTTTCTATTCATTATATACTGCGCGGTCATTGCAGTTATATGCGCATATTCACGATTTGCGAGGGTGCCCTCTCAGGGCATTGGTTTCTGCCCTATGTGGGAGAATTTCGATTTGTGATTGAGTGAGGTCCGTAGCATAATGGTAGAGCGTCCAACCGGCAATTGGAAGGCCCTGGGTTCGATTCCCGGGCGGTTCGCCTCATTTTTCATTATTCGTTATCTCTCCTCCTCGTGTGCAGAGACGTTCCTTAACACTTATGTCGTTTCTATTCATTTATATACTGCGCGGTCATTGCAGTTATATGCGCATATTCACGATTTGCGAGGGTGCCCTCTCAGGGCATTGGTTTCTGCCCTATGTGGGAGAATTTCGATTTGTGATTGAGTGAGGTCCGTAGCATAATGGTAGAGCGTCCAACCGGCAATTGGAAGGCCCTGGGTTCGATTCCCGGGCGGTTCGCCTCATTTTTCATTATTCGTTATCTCTCCTCCTCGTGTGCAGAGACGTTCCTTAACACTTATGTCGTTTCTATTCATTTATATACTGCGCGGTCATTGCAGTTATATGCGCATATTCACGATTTGCGAGGGTGCCCTCTCAGGGCATTGGTTTCTGCCCTATGTGGGAGAATTTCGATTTGTGATTGAGTGAGGTCCGTAGCATAATGGTAGAGCGTCCAACCGGAAATTGGAAGGCCCTGGGTTCGATTCCCGGGCGGTTCGCCTCATTTTTCATTATTCGTTATCTCTCCTCCTCGTGTGCAGAGACGTTCCTTAACACTTATGTCGTTTCTATTCATTTATATACTGCGCGGTCATTGCAGTTATATGCGCATATTCACGATTTGCGAGGGTGCCTCTCAGGGCATTGGTTTCTGCCCTATGTGGGAGAATTTCGATTTGTGATTGAGTGAGGTCCGTAGCATAAAGGTAGAGCGTCCAACCGGCAATTGGAAGGCCCTGGGTTCGATTCCCGGGCGGTTCGCCTCATTTTTCATTATTCGTTATCTCCTCCTCGTGTGCAGAGACGTCCCTTAACACTTATGTCGTTTCTATTCATTTATATACTGCGCGGTCATTGCAGTTATATGCGCATATTCACGATTTGCGAGGGTGCCCTCTCAGGGCATTGGTTTCTGCCCTATGTGGGAGAATTTCGATTTGTGATTGAGTGAGGTCCGTAGCATAATGGTAGAGCGTCCAACCGGCAATTGGAAGGCCCTGGGTTCGATTCCCGGGCGGTTCGCCTCATTTTTCATTATTCGTTATCTCTCTCCTCCTCGTGTGCAGAGACGTTCCTTAACACTTATGTCGTTTCTATTCATATATATATATATATATATATATAAATATATGATATATATATATATATATATATATATATGTAATAAGAAATCTTTCTCCGTATATTACTTAAAGAATCAAGTGAAGCATATTAAAATCAAAATATTCACCTTAAGAAATTTAATTGAAACATATTAAAACCAAAATATTCACCTTAAGAAATTTAAAATCGTAAATTACTGACACCACTGGCCTTTCCATTGGAACACAGGTAGCTTTTTTCTCGACTCCAGTACATTCAAAATAAATTTATGTCTGTTTTCGTAACCAATTCTATCTTGTGATGCTTCTGTTACCACATTTACAGCATGTTCTACTCCCTGGCTGTGACAGGGAAAAGGAATAAGCTGAAGTGGTTCATTTCGAACTTTAAGAAGATCATCATTTGTCAAATTCTGTGAAATAGGTGGAGGGGTGATTGTTTCGTTGTCCCAGTCGATCATGTTAGGATAATCGTCTGCTTCAAAGTTCAGTGTTTTCGGCAGCTCAAAATTTCTCGCATTGGTGCTCCTAGTTCTTGCTCGAATGATGTGCTGAAGAGCCAGCTCTCTGACCTCCCTTCTTGTGTCTGTTATCATTGAAAGTAAGATATTCTTTGGGTGGGCAAAATAGGCGTTATTTCTGAGGACACGCTCCATAATCATCCGATGCTTTTTATCTAAGCCTTTAAGCAAGTGCATAATATACCAAAAATTAGATGCTCCCTCATTTGCCTTTGGATGAGACTTTATCCAAAACCAGCCTGGAGCGTAAACCAGCATTATAATTTTTACTAGGTCTTGGATGTTTTTGTCTGGATTCCGTGTAGAGCCATATAAGCGTAGGATCCTGTTTGCTCGTGTTAGTCATCTTGCATGATGGAGGGCACCTGGGGATCTGGTGGCTAACGCTTGTGAGATGCGTCCAGATTTTATGCTAATGCACATTTCATACATATATTTTTGGTCACTGCTGAAACTTTTAATAATATCGGCCGAAACTTCTTTAATGTTGCCCTCTACAGGGATATAATCAACTATATCCAGTTTGGTCAAATCCTCTCGGAGTTTATTTCCAAGAGGAACCTTTGAAGGTGTTTGATCCCGAAGTTTTTCCATCAATTGCTTCAAATACGTGCCTGAAGGGCGGTTCGTTTGCATGCAAAAGGCAAATCAGCCATTGTACCGGCCTGTCCAGATATAATTCAATCAATTTTAGCACTCCGCCAATCCTGCCAGTGTTCACTAGCGTGTAGCGTCATTGGGCAAAGTGTAACGGATCAAGAGGCATATTTCAGGTTTTGTACAATTGACCTCCCTAAATTCAAAAATGAAAACAAAATTTTTTTGTGACAAGTGCAACACCTCCTTTTTCGCATGTGAAAATCGTGAAAATTGCTAGTTACCAATAACTTTTGGACACTTGCTTTCCGAGGGTTTGAGCTATCATTTGACCCCTTACAATGTACTGCTTTTCAGGAAAAATAGAAAAATTTATTTTTGGAATAAACATATACACTATAGGTAGGTAGGTAGGTAGACTAGATAGTTTTATTTAGTAAATGATACATTAAAATCTTGTTTAGTTTTGAATGACGGCATAAAGTCACGGGATTTAAGTACTGCTCTAATGTAACCATCTCTTGAATCCTTTCCATACACTGCCCCAGACGCTTCAGTTACCATCCTAACACAGTGTTCTACACCTTGGGAGTGACATGGTATCCGGACAACAAGGGGCTCTTCAGTGATCTTATCGAGTTGTTCAACAGAGAACTGCTTCGTGAGTGGTGGTTCCATTGTGCACTCCTCCACTGGTGGAAGTAAATCTTTCAAATTCTGAGCACTTTGTTTGATCTTTGGTGGCCGAAATTCTCTGACTTGCTGTTGAGCAGGTTTGGGAGCTCGTCGAATGGTCTTGATTACATCGATGGCCAATTTCCGGTTTGCTTGATCTGCATCTGCAAGCATTGCCAGTAGAACATTTTCACGGTGAGCCCAATATGCATTTCTTTGGATCACAGGCCATGTGACAGTCTTGTTAGCTGGTGGCAGTAATCGTAGCAGCTTGATTTGCTCCAGGAAATGTTTTGGGCCATCTGGGCACCTTGGATGGCACTTAGTGCTAAACCACATGGGTCCATAGTGGCACACGACAAACTGTGTGAGTGAATACAGTTCATCACTTGGCTGCGCCATCGCTACATATAGCCGGCAAATTCTGCTGGCAGTTGTAACCCATCTTGCATGGAAGATTGGTCCAGGCTTCTCTCGTAGAAGATCTTCATTAATGACACCAGTCCTTATCGCTTTTATCATTCTGTAGAGGTAGGCTTGGTCACGACTCAATTCAGTAAGGTCAACATCCGGGAGAGTGTGGCCATCAGCAATACATTGAATTCCTCTAGAGGAAAGTGTCAAACTTTCATATGTGGCCAAAGCTTTGCCAATTGGCCCTTTCCATTGAGTTGCAGATTCTGTTGGGCCGATGAGTTCCTTGCACAAGTGGCGCAGTGGGAGTTCATTTAAATGCAGACTACAGATGAACCAGTGCAAAGGGCGACCCAGGCGGCACTCTAGCAAGTGTATTGCTCCACTTCTGTGCCCTGTGTTTGTAGCTGTGCTGTCAGCCCCCACTGCAATTATCTTGTCTGCAATACCCATTTCTTCAATCGCATTTTGAAGTCCATCCGCAATGACAGTGCCAGTTCCTCGTTCCAGTGTCAGATGGCTTAGATAGAAGGTTTCAGGCTCTCCGACCAGCACATAGTGGTCCTCAACTTTCTTTGTGCTGTACCATTTGTTCCCCTTTTTCTCTTTGACAAGTGTCATGTCTTTCCGCCCATCAAAAAATAAAGCAGTGACTTCCACATCGTGGTAAGTTACTGCTTCCTTCAGATCCCTCCGTACCTTCTGCCGTGCTCTCCATACTTTGTGGTGGTCAATTACGTTTATCTGATCATCAGAACTAATGATGCCATAGTCAACCAATGTTGCAGTGCTGATAGCTGCAGCACTGCAGCAGCCCTGTTCGATACACCATACCGGTCAGCTTCCAAAGCAACACTGGGAATCGGTGTGATGTTCCTGTCCTCCTGGGCACTATCACCCATCCACTCATCACCAACACTTTCACCACTGGAGTCTGCTTCTGCTTGAGCTGATTCGACCACATCTGCAGAGGATGCTACCTCTTGCCGTTCCGTTTTTCTTCTATTCTCTTCTTGTCTTTCTTGCATCCGATCCTCTCTTGACTTCCTTCTCTCCATCATCTGAGTCACATTCTTATCCACCCGACTGATCTGCATGATCCGCGTGGTTCTCTGGTCGATCAGAAAGGCATGCTCTCGTCGTGGAACTTTCACTTCTTTTTCACAGTGGCATGCAGACAGATCATCGCATTGGCAGACAGCTATGTCAAACAATTGATTCAGGCTTTCCTCGAACTTCTTGGTTTTTGTGGCCTGCTTGCCTTGCTTCGATGCTTGTGAGCCTTTTTCCATCAATCGGAGCAGCTTGGTCTTCACATTCTTGATTGGCTGTGATGGAATGTTAGCACGATTCCAAAGGTCAATGAGTGTTTGGCATACCTCCGGAAGAATCTCCCTGTTGCTGGTGTACTTGTTCTCCTTCAAGAAGAGGAAATGCCTTGCAACTTGTATACGGGTTGGAAGTTCAGACAGAGGAAGCTCTGATAGTGGAGAACCAAAGACAATGTGGCTGGCAGATCCTCGTGTTCTTTGCGTGCTCACTGTACCAGCAAAACTCAACAAGTATCACACAGGAACACTGAAACAAAAACACAAACGTATAAATAAAAAATATATATATGATTATGAGTATATAACTATATATATATATATATATATGGCTTGGTTTATTGGCAAACAATAAGTTTACCAATATATATATAAAAATATACTACACACACATATGTATTATGTATATAAATATCCATAGGTATATATATACCCTAAGACATATAACAAACTTATAAACAATGTAAAACACAACAAAACAAAGAAATGTGTATAATGTATATATCACAAAACGCACCTTTCGTTAGTACCTTGGGGTTTTTGAACACCCCATCCACAGAAAAAAATACTTGTTTCTCTCAAGCGAGCTAGCGTAGAACTAAGAAATTCCATGGGATGACTCACTGAGAATAATTAGAAAGCTGCCAGAAGTACCATGTCAGTCAGTGTTCCCAACTGTAATTAACAAGAATTTTGTATTTTTTACAAGCGAAAAAGGAGGTTTGTCGCAGAAAATTTTTGATTTCTTTTCTGAAATCAGCAAGGTTGATTGTACAAAACCTGAAATGTGCCTCCAGATCGCTCATGACGCTACACGCTAGTGTTCACTGGGGTGCCATCGCATAGCAAAGCTTTGAGGCATTCTTTGCTATTAGAATCAACTATAAAAGTTATTATTTCATCTGCAATACAACAAGCAGTTCCGTTATCTGGAGCTATATGATCCATGCAAACATCACCAGGTTCTTTGACTATTACATAATGTTCTTCGTACTCCATTCCCTTCTTTGTCTTAGTTTGATCTTTTCTACCATCAAATCCGATGCCTTCAATCTGTGTGTTCTCTGATTTCACTTTGATTATGTTCTTTTTACCCACACGTATTCTTTCTCTTTCCACTTTTTTCCTATTCAACATATTGGTTTCGTCTAATATTCCCATATCCTTCAAAGCTGCATTTACTATAGCTGCAGTAGCTCTG